>OX387316.1:6141351-6586351 GCA_947562085.1 Eudonia lacustrata
TCTCGAAAGGTATTAAAATAATGATCCCAACTTTCAAACATGTTTATGCAAAGGAAATTAATCTGATAATGAGATTCTGCAGACACTCCAGTTATTTAAACGTAAGAAATAATACATTAATCATCTTTCTGGACAGAGAAATAAGGATCAATTTCCGATTTTTATAATTTGTGGCTTAATCATTTTCATTACCATAATTATTAAACAAAAAAAACTAAAGATTTGGCTCCATGGGCTAGATCCCCTTCCTCTTTCCTCTATAACGGGAGAACAAAATTAAAAAATAGATAACCTTAAAAAAATACCCGTGTAAATAAATAAAAATCATTTTTATTTATTTACACGGGTATTTTTTTATTTTTTTATTTTTATTATAACTGGAGTGTCTGCAGAATCTCATTATCAGATTAATTTCCTTTGCATAAACATGTTTGAAAGTTGGATCATTATTTTAATACCTTTCGAGAACTATATTATTTTATTATTATTACACAGTTATACAATAAATAATTTCGATTTCTATTTCTATTTCGTAAAAGTTAGTATGAAAAACCATACATATCTGTCGTAGGGGAAGGGGGGGCAAGACGGAGTAGCGGGCAAGACAGGGTAGCGGGCAAAACGAGGTAGCGGGCATGAACCCGCCTCCAATTGGAAACCAATTGACCAATTACGATAGTTTTTGCACACGATGCAGTGCTACTGCGACACCCGCGTTTTTAAGTTATTAAGTGGAAAAAATTGTTTTTGGCGATTTCCTTAGCATTTTTTTACTTCATTTGCATGTTTACTCAGTGAATATTGAAATTTTGAAATACAACTAAAGTTCATATTAGTCTACAACTGTGCTAGCAGGTACGTACTTGTTTACTTTTGTGTGAACGCATTGTTTTTAGAGGTTAAGTTTTGAGTTCAATTTGACATGAGAGGGCAGAATGGGGTTAGGGGTATCTCATTTTGCAATAAAATAATACTTTTTTTAAACTTTATTTTGGTAAGCTGGTGAGTGTTAGGAATTGTATTGATGTTTCAATGAAGGAAAACTGCTATCATAACATCATCACCATATAAACACGAATTAGAAGATACGATTAAAAAAAACAAAAACCGACTCCAAAAAATTTGACTGATAAAATGACACTAAAAAGTAAAAAAATAAGCGTTAGATTTATATAGACAATAACTTTATTAAGAAAAAATATAGGTACAATTATCGTTATTTTTGGGGCCGGTGCCAGCCAACGAAGTTTTTAAAGCCGGTGCCAGTCCGCGTTTGTAGTCAAAATTTCAAGCAAAAGATTGAATATACTATTATGATTATAATATAGTATGTCGTTAAATGTTTATGTTAAAGTTACCTTGGCTGGCACCGACTCCAAAAGTAACAATAATTGTACCTATATTTTTTCTTAATAAAGTTATTGTCTATATAAGTCTAACGCTTATTTTTTACTTTTTAGTGCAATTTTATCAGTCAAATTTTTTGGAGTCGGTTTTTTGTTTTTTGTTAAAAATTTTGTTTATTTCTCGCTTTTTAGTGATTCGTTTCGATCTATTTATCAAAAGCGAATATGCGTAGACCTACTAAACACGCTGCTCGTATGAGACAGCGCCGTTAAATGAGACAAGCGAAGAAAACGAGAAACGCCTATCTCAAAGTAGGAAATCAAAAACTGAGTTCCGATGCCTGTCTTCTTTTGCTTCGTCATAGTCGCTTAACTATCTTAATCGAGATATTTTATCGCCACCCGTGAAATACTTATCATTGAGGAGTTCCGATGGCAATCTGTGGTCTTTTTCATTAGTTACACTTCATCAAATGATACTTTCTGAATGTAAATGCTTGACTTATTTCTGAAAATACCAAAATCGCGATAGGTATGCCTACAATATTCGAGGAGTTCCCTCAATTCCTTGAGGATCCTATCATCAGAACTGGACCAAATTAAAATGGGACCACACGGGAAGCACCAGCTTTCAAATAAAGAAAAAATCATCAAAATCGGTTCACTCAGTCGAAAGTTCTGAGGTAACAAACATAAAAAAAAAAAAAAAAAAAAAAATACAGTCGAATTGATAACCTCCTCCTTTTTTTGAAGTCGGTTAAAAAAAGAAACTAGCAGAGGAAGATAAGCAAGATAAAAAAAAAGAGAACTTAAAAAAACTGAGAAAAAAACTGCGGTTAATAAAAAAAAGTGACTAAAAAGATAAAAGTATCAAACGTTAGGTCCTTAATAGAGAGTAGCACTAGCGATAGTGAAGTAGGAAATACACCATGTATTGCAAAGGTTATTAATTAGAGTCGAATGAAGGTTGTGCTGCTTGTTCTGCATGCGGTAAATGGGCTGTAGATGTGCTGGCGTAGATGACGAAGTTGAAGATGCAACGTTTACGTGCGAATTTTATCAGCAAAAATCAATAGATTTTAGCATACCCCATCTTGCCCCTTAGGGTACGCCATCTTACCCGAGGGTGCGTGGGGGCAAGATGGAGAGTTCTGACTTTTTCTATTTTTTTCTATTTTTTTTACTTAATTTACGTAACCTATGAAAATCCTAATTAGACTAAATTATGAAAGACTGATTACCAAAGATGATTATTAAAATAAAAACCATATCATAAACGCGAAATTTCTTGTTTTATTGAATTTCAAACGTTAACCTCCCCGTCTTGCCCCCCCCCCCCCTTTCCCTATCTGGCACGCCGAAAAAACTACTGTTATGTAAAAAAAATATTCTTTACTGTCGTGTTACCCAAAATAGAACGAATTTTTACTCCAAAAGATGACATAAAAGCCCGGTGAAGAGCTGAAAACCCAGTGGCAATCAGCAAACTCTATAAAAAGAGATGACTACCTACCATTTTGAACCATCTAGCATGTTATGAATAGAAGAATAATTTTTAATTTTTCATCAATTATTTTTCATCCCCAGAATGTTTGTGTGCTTAACTTTACAACCTTTTAGAATATCATTGCTTACAACCAACATGATGAAGCTCGTTCTAATATTTCGACGGCGTATGTCGTCTTAAAAAGTACTTTTAGGTGCTTTAATAAAAAACAAAGACACGTTTATGCTATTTTCATTTTATAGAATACCCAAATATGTAGGTACGTAATTATGTCTTCAAAATGTTCCTTAGCATATTGCTCCCTCCTAATATCAGCGAATGGCAGTCGTCAGCGGCACCGCACCCTAAGGTTTAATGAAGTGCTTACTCCAAACTAATTTCCCTTTATAACCTTTGCCTCTCCACAGCGAGACTTAGAGGAATTTATCTCGTCATTGTGCTCATGGGTGCTTCCAAGTACCCGAGTGATCTTTCTACGCGTAAATTAAAGTTTGTGGGTAAACCATAATGTCAGGGGTAAAACTGTCTCTGTCAATGTACATACGCGAATCCGCTGCTAAATGGTGTGTGGCCCAAGGAATTATGTCATTGAAGTGTTGGTTTGTTAATGGAAAGTCATACGCTGGTATTTCAAAGTTCAAACATAAGTATATATATTACTAGCGACCATCCCCGGCTTTGCACGGATGTAATGCTAATATACATATAAACCTTCCTCATGAATCACTCTATCTACTTCTTTCTATTAAAAAAAACCGCATCAAAATCCGTTGCGTAGTTTGTTGCGTAGTTGCGTAGTTTTATAACTCTTGTGTGTGAGTGTATTATATTTATTTAATTGTTCATGGTAAAGGGGTTTAGGTAAAAATGGCTTGATTTTCAAAGTCCGCGGCCACTTATGGAACTTGCACCATTCGTTAGTATATAATAAAGTAAAACATTTTTGTCATATAACATTTTTGGCTAAAGTGTATCGGAACTTATTTGATAAAAAAGAAAATAAAAATAGTCCCGTATTAATTGTTTGTATAATATACATTTCAGTATAACTACGGTTTCAAACGTTATAATTGTTATATCAGAGCTCAATGTCTTTTTTTTTTTATGGTAAAAGGTGGCTAACGAGCAGGCGGGTCACCTGATGGAAAGCAATCACCACCGCCCATGGACACCCGCAAAACCAAAGTTATCGCGGATGCGTTGCCAACCCTGAGGAAGGAGTTGGATCTTGAGGAGGGAGTAGGAATTGGGAGGGGGGAGGGGTGAGTGATGTCTATAAGAACCCTGCAATTCCTTTCGGCCAATGATAAAAGATATGATGGATATATTAAAAACGACAGCCTTTTTTAGACTTCGATAAACTGCAGTCAATTCACGATAGCGTATTCCGTTATTATATTGGATTTTCTAAACAACAATTAAACGACATTCTGCAAAGTGCACCGAATATTACTAGGCGACATAAAAGAAAGGCGGGGACAGCTCTTGCCACAGTTCTTGCTAAACTTCACACTGTCAAATGAGAGATTATCTACAGTTTTCAAAATGACCAGGAAGTCTTTGAAAAGACTATGAAACTAGTAAGAGAAGACTTATTGGCCGAGTTTGTTCCATTTCATTTAGGTTTCAACCATTTAACACGAAACGAAATGATATCTAGGTGTTTATCTATTCCAAATGCATTATTTGAATATCCTAAAGCTTCTTTATCTGAAAGACTACAGGTTGAGGCAAAAGTAATCATCCGATGTTCTTTGGCTGTATTTTTTTTACAAATGAAAAACTTTGGTTCTGTTTGTGGATTATTTATGTTTAATTGATTAGAATTTTTCCAATTAGGTCGAGAAGACGATAAGTACCGCACAAGTGGCCGCCGCCAGCATTAATGACCATATGGGCCCTTTTTATGGCATTTGCCATCACTTTTCCAGAACTTCAGGCGATAGGTCCGCGCATTCGTGTCGGATGATGTCCTTGAGGGCTTCCAGAGTCTGAGGCTTGTTCACGTAAACACAAGACTTCAAAAACCCACATAAAAAGAAGTCTGCTACGGTCAAATCGACATCACATTGTCGACATGTATGTTACATCTGTTTACTTCAAATATGTCAAAACCAATTTGACATTTTTGACTTTGACCAATTTGACGAATTTGACTCAAAAGTGTTTGCAAGAGATCTGGGTATTGGGCAGTGCCAACTGACGACGCTGAAAACCGATGACGGCAGAACTGTCACGACCAGGTCCGATGTTATGGGAGAGTTCTATGGACTGCTTTACACATCCACACGGCCACCTTTACAAAGCTTAGATAAAGACCCTAGAGCTAAGTTAACCCGGCACTATACCGAAGACATCCCCGTGTGGTGCCGGGGATAAAGAATTGCACCACCCCAATTCTTCCCGTGGGTGTCGTAAAAGCCGACTAAGCGACCATTCCAGAGGATGGGCAGCAGCATCTCTCTGAGGTTACCCTCAACCTACTGCGATCGCCAACCCGCCTGCCAAGCGTGGCGATTACGGCAAATACCCCTCATATCCTTGGGGGAGGCCTTTGTCCAGCAGTGGACGTCTTTTGGCTGAGATGGATGGATACCGAAGACATCCCGGACATCAGCCTGTATGAGATTAGTATGGCTCTCAAACAGCTCAAAAACTGCAGGGCACCAGGTGCTGACGGAATTACGGCCGAGCTTCTAAAAGCAGGCGGAAGACCGGTACTCGTAGCTCTTCAGAAGCTATTTAATTCCGTCGTACTAGGGGGCAGAACGCCAGAGACGTGGCACGAAGGTATGGTGGTACTGTTCTTCAAAAAGGGCGACAAAACCCCGCTGAAGAACTACAGGCTTATCTCACTTCTAAGCCACGTCTACAAGCTGTTTTCGAGAGTCATAACGAATCGTCTCGCACACAGGTTTGATGACTTCCAGCCTATCGAACAAGCCGGTTTCCGAAAAGGCTTCAGCACCATAGATCACATACATACGCTGCGGCAGGTTATACATAAGACCGAAGAGTATAACCAGCCTCTTTGCTTAGCGTTGTGGACTATGAAAAAGCCTTCGATTCGATTGAAACATGGGCCGTGCTACAGTCTCTCCAGCGGTGTCAAATTGACTATCGGTACATCGAAGTGTTGAGGTGTTTGTATGAAAGCGCCACTATGTCAGTCCGTCTTCAGGACCAGAGCTCGAAACCTATCCAGTCGCAGCGAGGAGTGAGACAGGGAGATGTGATTTCTCCGAAACTGTTCACTGCTGCACTGGAAGATGTTTTCAAGCTTCTGAACTGGAAAGGACTCGGCATCAACGTCAACGACGTATACATCACTCACCTTTGGTTTGCTGACAATATAGTAGTCATGGCTGAGACCCTGGAAGACCTCGGCGCAATGCTCGGTGACCTCAACAGAGTCCCTCAACAAGTGGGTCTTAAAATGAACATGGAGAAGACGAAAGTTATGTCGAACTCACGTGTCGTACCCACTCCTCTCAAGGTTGGGGACTCTGCCCTTGACGTTGTGGACGATTATGTTTACCTGTGACAAACGGTCCAGCTAGGTAGGTCCAACATCAGCAAAGAAGTCAATCGTCGAATCCAATTAGGCTGGGCAGCGTTCGGTAAGCTACGAAATATCTTCTCGTCCGATATACCGCAGTGTCTCAAGACGAAAGTTTTTGACCAGTGTGTGTTGCCGGTGATGACATACGGAACTGAGACGTGGTCGCTCACTATGGGCCTCATAAAAAGGCTCAAGGTCACTCAAAGAGCAATGGAGAGGGCTATCCTCGGGGTTTCTCTGCGTGATCGAATCAGAAATGAGGAGATCCGCAGAAGAACAAAGGTAACCGACATAGCCCGAAGAGTTGCTAAGCTCAAGTGGCAGTGGGCAGGGCACATTGCTCGCACGACTGATGGTCGCTGGGGCGAGATAGTCCTGGAGTTTCGACCGCGTACCGGAAAGCGCAGTGTGGGCAGGCCTCCAACAAGGTGGACCAACGATCTGGTGAAGGTCGCGGGAAGCCGCTGGATGCGAGCAGCACAAAAGCGGTCGTTGTGGAGATCCTTGGGGGAGGCCTTTGTCCAGCAGTGGACGTCTTTTGGCTGAGATGATGATGGTGATGATGATGATGATGATGATGAACAAAATCATATGAAAGTAAATAATTACTGCAGATATGTAGAAAAATATGAAAAACATAATATATAAGGTTTCAAACAACACAGATATTATGTATTCATAGCTTCACTTTGACCTTGCATATCTCGGCTTCGATATTACTTAGGTCAAAAACCTTTTTGCAGCCATATATCTCAGTCGATGTACTATTAAACTAGAACAATTATTTCAGTGGCCGCTGAAAAAAAAAATCAAGCCAACCTCCATACAAATTTACCCAAACCCCTTTGCTTAAAATCGCAAAAATATAATTTGTTCCATACGAATCCTTCCGTGTATTGGCTTACTACTTGATATTGGCGGAATTGTGTTCGGCTGTAGACACAAAACATGCCATAAATAAAAGAAGAAGGAACCATGAAGCTGTAGCTAGATATAACACAGCTTCATGGAACTTGAAAGGAACATATTTTTTCACTAGCGGCCGCTCGCGGTTTCACCCGCGTGGTTCCCGTTCCCGTGGGAACATCGGGATAAAAAGTATCCTATGTTTTAATTCAGGTTATAAACTATCTGTATGCCGAATTTCATCCAAATCCATCCATCCGTTGCAGCGTGAAGAAGCAACAAATATACACACATACATACACACAAACTTTTGCATTTATAATATTAGTAGGATTCCATACGAATCCTTCTATGTATTGGCTACCTTACCTACTTGATATTGGCGGAATTGTGTTCGGCTGTAGACACAAAACATGCCATAAATAAAAGAAGAAGGAACCATGAAGCTGTAGGTAGTTCTAACGCAGCTTCATGGAAGGAACCTTAGATGAATAATATTGGTCTCGCGGCGCGCCGCGGCGCTCGACCGCAACGAGACCAATCATTTATTTAAGGAAGAAACATATATTTTCATTTTAATTTTACGAGATTACAGCAGCTAGTTTAATGCTTTACGACCACCAAAAGATAGCTAGATAGCAGGTGGGCCGTAATAAATAGTTGCTAAAGACTCAAATCAGTCGCTGACCCATTTTAATTATTAAATGAAAAATATGTACCTAAATAGCTACCTAGTAGCTCCTGACGTTGCCACCAAGCCACTACCCTAAGTTCCTAAGTCTTTGTGAACCCGTAGGTATCCCGTGATTCCATAAATAACAGCTAAAAGTGTTTAGTAAATTTTTATACCTTTTAAGGAACCTACCCTCAAAATTTCACATTTGCATGTCCGTACTTAGACCAATTTTTTAATTCCCTGTGTGGTGCCGGGGATAAAGAATTGCACCACCCCATCTCTTCCCGTGGTAAAAGCCGACTAAGGGAACATTCTAGAGGATGGGCAGCAGCATCTCTCTGAGGTTAAGTCTCAACTTACTGCGATCGCCAACCCGCCTGCCAAGCGTGGCGATTACGGCAAATACCCCTCATATCCTTGGGGGAGGCCTTTGTCCAGCAGTGGACGTCTTTTGGCTGAGATGAGACTTAGACCAATCAAATAAAGGTGAACGCACACCTAGCCGTACCGCACGCGCCGCAGTCGCCGCATTCGAATTCTTAATATAATGGACTGGTTAAAATATCATTCGGTGTGAAAATCGACTAAGAATTTATGAGCATGAGGCCAAAATGTTATAGGAAAATTTCCGCATAGTAAAAAGAAAAAATGGGGAAAAAAAGGAATGGAAATTAAAATACTAGAGAAAAATAATTTCGGGTGATTAACCGCTAAGTCACGAAATGTCATGCATACAAGGTGTGACAAAATGGAAAAATGCTCTTTTTTCATATATTTTTTTATAACTACACTATAAAAATAGTGAAGTTGAAATAGTTACTCATCTCAGCCAAAAGACGTCCACTGCTGGACAAAGGCCTCCCCCAAGGATCTCCACAACGACCGGTTTTGTGCTGCTCACATCCAGCGGCTTCCCGCGATCTTCACCAGATCGTCGGTCCACCTTGTTGGAGGCCTGCCCACACTGCGCTTTCCGGTACGCGGTCGCCACTCCAGGACTATCCCGCCCCAGCGGCTATCAGTCCTGCGAGCAATGTGCCCTGCACACTGCCACTTCAGCTTAGCAACTCTTCGGGCTATGTCGGTTACCTTTGTTCTTCTGCGGATCTCCTCATTTCTGATTCGATCACGCAGAGAAACCCCGAGCATGGCCCTCTCCATTGCTCTTTGAGTGACCTTGAGCCTTTTTATGAGGCCCATAGTGAGCAACCACGTCTCAGTACCGTATGTCATCACTAGTTACTAGTAGTTACTAGTAAGCCGAAAAAGGAAGGAATCTCTTTATGTTAATCATTGGAGGATCTGATTTGATTGGTCCACCAAGGACTGGCTATAGACACAAAGGGGATTTTCAAGTTTTTTCACTCTACTCGTTTCATAATAGTGATTGTCTGCGCCGGTTTGGCGTTTTCAGCTTTCGAGTGCTAGGCGTCATTAGCCGAGAAATAGCAGTCGCACAAGGGAAGTGGGACAATTCTAAGAAGGTTTTAGTCTTGTGTTTGCTTCTGTGTAATGATGAGCATGTTGCATCTACCTAAGTCCATGTATGCCACATGTATGCATTTAAGGAGGCAAATACTTGTGTAGGTATAGAAACTTATTTCTTGTCTTCCCCGCTACTCTTTTTCGACCAAGAGGTTTGTGTTTATACATCGTATAGAATTGCACCTTGGTTGCACCTAAACCGAACTACTGTATATCGATCGAAATTTAATAGTAGATTATTAACCAAGGGGATAAAGCAGTGTCTTCTGCCGCGGGTGACGATTTAAATCGCGAGCGTAACGAAGGACTCGAGGTTTACTCCCGAGCGTAGCGAGGGTGTTAAAAACTTAAATTACGAGCGAAGCGAGGGATTTAAGACGAGTCCTGAGTGTAGCGAGCACCCAAGACTAAGACACCTTTATCACCGAGGAAAATACTCTACTTTTCGTACCATTTGCAAAAAATTAACACAACAATAATATGAGATAAGCCTTTATTAAAAATAATGACAATTAAAAGTAAAAGTTAACATTCGAAATATTGGTCCAATTATTGATAGAGAGAGTTACATTTTTGTTTGGTACATTTATTGTTGATGAGTTGATTTGAGTATTTCTCTGTTCTTGCGTCTGAGGAACTTGCGTTTCATTGTAGATAGTATACGTCGGAGATAGTGGTGGTGATGCATAATCCGACAATTCACTGTCACTGTCGCTTTGATTTAACATCGTAACGTATTTTTTAGAACATTAACTTATTTATAAAAATAAATTAAAATAAACTTAACGTTTATGTATTTGAAGAAAACAAAAATGCGGCAAATTCCTAGACTAATATTTTTTTGTCGGAAAAGCAAAGGCATCAAGCTCATACGGCCTCGTTGGTTTTTGTAATTTTATATAACAATCATAACTGCATAATAAATGCGTATTCCTTTTTCAATGGTGTAAACACAGATGTAGTTCAGTATAAATTTCGGTAAGTATTCCAAATTTAAATCACATTCTCCCCCTAGAGGATGAATGAAATTCAGTACAATTTTCTTTCCCTGTTTTTAACAGATTAAAAATGACTATTGTTATGTACGCTTTTTGTGGCATAGAATGTCACTTTTTTGAGCAAGTGGTACGAAAAAGCTTTTCAGCGAAAACCGACGAGGCCGTATGAGCTTGATGCCTTTGCTTTTCCGACAATAAAATATTAGTCTAGGAATTTGTCGCGTTTTTGTTTTCTTCAAATACATAGACGTTAAGTTTATTTTAATTTACTTTTATAAATAAGTTAATGTTCTAAAAAATACGTTACGATGTTAAATCAAAGCGACAGTGACAGTGAATTGTCGGATTCCATCAGTGCAAATGCTGCCGCAATTATAAATAATTTGCTTCCAACAAAATCCAAGGAAAATGTACCAAACAAAAATGTAACTCTCTCTATCAATAATTGGACCAATGTTTCGAATGTTAACTTTTACTTTTAATTGTCATTATTTTTAATAAAGGCTTATCTCATATTATTATTGTGTTAATTTTTTCGCAAATGGTACGAAAAGTAGAGTATTTTCCTCGGTGATAAAGGTGTCCTAGTCTTGGGTGAACTTAAATCCCTCGCTACACTCAGGACTCGTCTTAAATCCCTCGCTTCGCTCGTGATTTAAGTTTTTAACACCCTCGCTACGCTCGGGGGTAAACCTCGAGTCCTTCGTTTCGCTCGCGATTTAAATCGTCACCCGCGGCAGAAGACACTGCTTTATCCCCTTGGCTAATAATCTACTATTTAGTTTTACCACGATTTTAGTAAGTATTGTTGTATGTTATACCTACATAACATCCTTTTAGTCACAAAAAAAACAAAATATAATGACTGAATTTTTAGTTAGTGGCTTTTCTTTTTGAGGATTTGTTCAGACCGTGTGACGGAACAATGTATTTAGCATGAAATTTAGTTTTTTTGTTTTTTTTTCTTAATTATGGATGGCTTCGCTTCGTGCGATTACCACATTAAACCAGTGCCAAAGTATTTTTCATACAGGTTAAATATTTACTATGTTAACAGATGATAATTAATGATAATAGAAATGAGTAAAAATTTGGGGGCTTTAAGACCACACGCGGACTTCTTGAAAGAACTTAAAAAGCGACGTTGCACCGTTCATGCACCGTTCACGAAAACTTATTGGTAAATAATCCACCATTATTTTTAAATTAATATTCGATATAACACAAATTTTAGAAAATAAAACAAAACCGCAGACATGACTCTTCACTTTTCCGCCAAAAATTCTGGGAGTACGTTATTTTTTAGGAAAAGTTGTTCAGTCTTACAGACGGACACAGAGAAAAAAATCACTCACGAAAAAGAACTGATACAAAAGGTTTTTCTGTAGATATTGGATATTGAAGAAATTCACCTAACATCCACGCAAAGACTGAGCCAAAAGCTTTGACTTCGTAGAACTGCAGATGACGCTTTGATACCACATATTAAGTTTAAGCACTTAATAATTCATATACTCTATATACTGAATACAATTAAGAGCGTTTACGCCGCACACTAGCGCCGCCTATGAAAAAAAAACATATCTAGTAATTACAGATAGAAAATCAAATTATGTTCAACAAACTATTTGAATGAAGTAATTTAGCATTTTTACGTCACCTAATGAACACCTGACATGTTATGGTTTAGTTAAATAAGACGTTACGGCCACTTTTAACTATAACGCGGTATTTAACTAAACCATAACATGTGAGGTTCATTAGGTGACGTAAAAATGATAAATTATTTCATTCAAATAGTTTGTTGAGCATAATTTGATTTTCTATCTCTAATTAGTAGATATGTTTTTTTTTCATTAGTGGCGCTAGTGTGCGGCGTAAACGCTCTTAAGGAAGCTTTTCTTGGGGAACATTTATTTATTATTTATTTAAATACAGACCACATGCTTCCTAGCTGTATTCGCGTAAATATTAAATTAAAATCTATGTTATTGTTTGGCGACGGAAACTGTGTCGAACACTGGAATTATATGGTCAAATATTCTCGCCATTACAATAGTTAAAATAACTTTTAAGTCATGATCATCATCACTAGCTCATATAAGTCCCCACTGTGCTGGAGCACGAGCCTTCCCTATGGATGGATAGGGAGAACGGGCCATTAACCACCACGCGGGCCCAGTGCGGATTGGTGGTTGTTAACGACCTAATGCAGCCGGGACCCACGGCTTTACGTGCCTTCCACAGCACGGAGGAGCTCGAGGTGATAAATTTTTTTGGTCACCCATCCGATGACCGGTCTTTGCGAAAGTTGCTTAACCTTAGCAATCACAGACCGGGCGCGTTAACCACTGCCGCATCGAGCTCCTCAACTTTTAAGTGACTAGGGTTAATCATGAATATCATGATATCTACATCAGGCGTAGGTGCGAAGTATAGGTAATGTTCTACCCACGTCCAATGATGATAGATGAAACGAGCGTAAAACCTACTTAATATTTACGTTGAACAATTGCTGGGTCAGCGTTGCTCGTCACATAGCACTACATCGTAAAACTTAGGACGGGAGCCATATAAAGTCAGCGATGGAAGGTGGACGCAGCTTTTATTAAGTCGGCAGGTAGAACTTAACCATAGACACGTAGTTGGCGCGCCAAGCATTTCAGCCGTGTGTTGTTTAATCTCGCGGCGTAATTAGAATAAATGCAAAGTAGGTAACCCCTTAAAGGTTTATTGTTGTACCGTAGACTTCACACGCACGCACCGCCCTGTGTAAATTAATGAATAGCTTACTGTTTTGAGGAGAATGGGAATTTATGTTTCACATAACTCTTGGGAGCTTTTTTTCTCTACGTACCTTCTTTGTGTTCTGTTGTCATAAAACTCACTTGCTAAGGTTAATGCGAAAATATGATAATTTAAAATTACAGCTACAGCCTTTTAAGTGTTCATTCCAAAAAAAGATACACTCAGCATTTAAAATCATAAATACAACAACACAAACAATATATTAAAACAAATCAACTTTATCTTTGTATATTTATTATTTTTAGTCATAAAAAGATACCTACAAAAGTAAAATACAGTTAGTATACAAAAACTAACACAAGTAATTCCATTCCCTCTAGAAAAAATCTTACGATGTTTCTATCACACGGCTTGAGGAACCCATTAAGTTTCTATCTGACCCCAAACGACGCTGGAAAGGCCGTTAGAGCCGATCAGCAAAATCTATCAAAAAATAAATGCATCAGAACATCATTATCATTTTATTTAAGTATAGGGTTTATTCATTATCATATTCAGTCTAGTTTATTTCCACACTAAATCATGAAAAGGAAAAATCCATCGGGTAGGCGGGAAGTTGATACATAAGTTATGGTCATCTTAACTCTGTTGAAATATTTTATAGGGTATGTAGGTAACTATTAAAAAGAAAAACGAGCGAGCCTTGCAGTAGTTGCCTATGATGTGTAACATTTGACATCTCATCTTAGTAATAATAAGCAATTTTAACATTATATTCTGAAAAAAATGGGTCAGGTATTACTACATTTTATAACTATTAATAAATGCATTAAATACTCATTAGAAGACATTTTGACATATCAAAATGACCCTTGATAGTCAAATGACACAATATGTCACATATAATCTATACTAATATTATAAAGCTGAAGAGTTTGTTTGTTTGTTTGTTTGTTTGAACGCGCTAATCTCAGGAACTACTGGTTCGAATTGAATAATTCTTTTTGTGTTGGATAGTCCATTTATCGAAGAAGGCTTTAGGCTATATAACATCACGCTGCGACCAATAGGAGCGAAGCATCAGTGAAAAATGTTGCAAAAACGGGAAAAGAGCCTAAAAAATTAAAAATGCTGCCGAAAGTCACTATTCCACGCGGACGAAGTCGCGAGCACAGCTAGTAATAATAATAAGTACCTATGTCATGTTAATAATTACAAAATGGCGCGCTTGCGCGCTTCCCCGACTTCCTGTCACACTGTTACACCTACTTCCGTCACATTTCACGAAATCACTCCCACAAATTGTATTCATAGAAGGCGACCGGAAAGATGTTACATATGAAAAACGAAGCACTATAAATATGTATGTGTCGCTCTATCTGATTATTCTTTTACTCGTATATTGCGATGCCTTATGGTTGCAAATATTTTAATACAGCCTTTTCACGCACACAACACATGCCTTAGTATCGGTATTATGGTATTAGCATTGTCATATGAGGGCGTTTTATTAATCCACCCCTCCCCTTGCGCCGTCATGGCAGAACGTGATGTCATAAAGAAAACGTAAACGAATACAAATAACGTATTAACGTATCCACACGTACGCACTTTCATGACGAAACATTAACGGAGGTAAGGTGTTTTAACGAGGCAACAAAAACAAGAAAAAAATAAAATGGCGCAGATTATAAAAAAAAGGAATAGTGATTTCTACTATAGTCTATTTCGTATTGACTATTTACCAAAAAGGTAAGCATTCTTGTTAACTGTCTTTTTGATTGTTGTTTTTATAATCTGCTAAAATACAAAAGGTATTTTTCTAAACAGGTTAGGTTAAAAATGCTAATTACTTAGGCCCACTTGCGGATTGTAAAGTTAATATATTTCCCTCAGTGATAGTAGCTAGTCAGGAGCTATAAATAATGAATTTGTCTTGCACTGCCAAGAGTTAAGAGTAAACCACGACCATAAACGATAATTATTAACTTTAGAATATCAAGTAAGTGACTGGGTTCTACTATTTACCTAGGATTACTCATTACTCCGGATAAAGGTTAGTGGCTTTCTAAGCATTTATTTCAATAAAGCTTGCAGACTTTATGCATAACATAACTATAAACCATTTGCCGAGCTACCAAGAAGATTGCTAGAAATACAAAATGCATTATATTTATTTCATTAGTTTATGGAGCGTCCTCTTTTCACAGAAAATATATTTCTGTTGGCCATAAGCCCTTATAGGTTTCACAAGTTATTCGCGATAGTACTTTGGAAACTTTGGCGTGTGTATTCATGACCCGACTGTCCACACTGTAACTCTGTTCCTCTTCATAGTGGACATGTCGCGAGCGAGGAAGTAATCAAACTTCACCAATCCCCAAAACAATGATACTTACCGAACTAATTCCGATCCCATTAGTTGAGGTTCGGGCGCCCAGGGACAGGATGCGACCTTTTCATTGTATGTAAATAAAGAGATACTACAAAGGATTTTAGTCATGTTTACATATCAGAATCGTTTTCCTTGCGTCCTTCGTGTCCCTTAAATACATTGTTTCTGGTAGGGATTCTCAGCGAGTGAAGATTCTGGGCTCGCGTGCTCTTCGACCTTATCTTCACTTGTCATCAAGTAAGATGAAAATAAAAATACGCTGTGTAATGGTAAGTTAAGTGTCCTAAGATCTTTAATCCAGCCCAGTGGAGACTCCGGGTCTCACCAGGTATCAGTAACCATCTTCTTGTTTTGCGTTTGTCTAACTGCTTTCTAACGAGGAATAATTTATTATTATTATGATCGTGGATAAGTTTTAGACACCCTTCCTTGCCTTTGATTTATTCAAGTACTTATCTTCTATTTTATTTATTTATCATAGTAAAGTATATCTTGCCTACGTGATTAAAATACTTAACTTATCCGCTTTGCCCGGTCTTCAGCAAACATATTCTCCAGTTCTGAAGTTTGCTTTTTAATTTTGACGTTTCTGCATTTCGAGATTGAAGAATTGTGTTTTTACATATGGAATGTATACCTGACCCTCAAATAAATGAAGTCATCCACGTAGAATAACATGAAGGGTTCGTTGAGAATTCATTATTATACGAGTATGAATGTGTTGACAATGCCTGAGGGCGTCACAGCGGTCCGCCGGCCGCTTTATTACATTAGTTAGTGCAACTGAAGTAAAATTTCCACATAGAGCCTATCCTATCCCTAAAGTTGTTTCATATGAATTTCCACGAAATATTTTAATATTTCGTCTACTGAATTAGAGTTTTATTAAGGTCAAAGTTTGTTAGGATCTGAATCAGCTGCTGTTAAATTTTAATAGTTTGCACAAAACGAGTTTAAATTTTGTCTCATATCTTTTTGATGTCGCTTTTAAACTTTTCCAAAAGCTTTATCTAATAATCCTACTAGTTTTAATAGTTCGGTATAACTTTGCTGGTTTGATAATATAAAAAGCTTATATTTCGGTGTAAAATAAACAACTTTTATGAAGGTTCAAAATGTGTTTTTTATTTCGAATATGCTTTGCCGAATCTTTAAGTTCGCTCGTAAAATTGGTATACTTTAAGACCTCTTATGTTTTGTTTATCATCATTTTATGTGGGTATTAAAATTTTGTCGTGTTAGGATAAAATATTTATTTTGTTTATTTTTCTTATGCGGTGTTCCAGTTTGCAGGCAGTCGCATTGTATTTACTTAGAGTAAGAAGTACCCTTGTTTCCAAATTTTTTAAATTCCATTATTCGCTAAGTTGGTCAAAAATATCATACTCAAATTTCACTATACTTTGTTAATCAGATAAAGATACTGTTAAACCTTTTAAAGTTAATGAGTGTTCCACAATGTGTTAATTTTAAAGTCTTTATATCCGAAAACCGAATTTTAAAAGCCATTGGCGCATTGCGCGATTAATATTTATTTATTAGTCTATGCCACATCTGTATCGTGAAGTTTGTCTACTGACTAGATCAGAAATTATTTTAACAATATTGTTCATTGAACCATCAAGATGTTTTATGATCGAGATGTTCTATAAGTTAATTTGTGCTGGATACACACTCTGTTGTTAGTACAGTTCACGTCCGTTACAAATGTTTAATCAAATTGTTACTCGTACGGTGTACTGTAAGTGTAGATGCGTGCTCTCTGTATTATACTTCACAGTATGTTCTATCTCAGAATGAGAATTTCATACTCGAGCTAATTCAATAAGTTCTGTATGATTACATGATTAATTTAGTTAAACAACGCACGGTAACGTTAATTTATCAATTAGAACATGTAAATATTAGCTAGCGTAGGTGGTGTAAGTTGGTATTTTGCATTTGGAACGGATGTTTGAAATAATTTATTTACTAATGAAATGAAACACTTTTCGCGAATCATAAGTTTCAAACGGCAAAGCTTTCGTAAAAAGACACAGGTTTTTAATAATAAACAAGCATTTTAAACTATTATTTGAATATAAGTGATCCTTTTCCTTGTCCAGCAGAAGACGTCTTTCGGCTGAGATGATCTGGTGTTGATAATGAATGAACCATTTCCAAAATCTATGAAAACTGCTTTTGTTTGGTCCTGTACCAAAGTCCAAAAGTGGTTCATATTCATTCACTATATCACTTGCTTCAGGCAAAACAACGGCAGTTCACGGTGAATAACAAACAGTAGAATACTTCCAACATTTTTCAATTAAATACTGCTCTCTCTGCTCTCTAAATCTATTATCCTTTTCTCATGCTAATTTAATGCACGATGAACAATGAAGACGAGTAGTTCCTAAACTGGGCCACCACCTACACCACATCGATCGCCACCGCATTGGATGCGAAAAGTCAATATCCTCTTACTTTAATTTCATTAGCCTAGTGTATTAAATTAGCACACACATTTAGTAGGAACACGCTTACAAGATTTTTTCAAACGTTGGAACTGAAATGGGAAGACATGAACATTTAAAACAAAGTACTTCGCTACTTCAATTGTTTTTTGTTAATGAGCGGAAACTAACTCTGTTCATTAAGTGAAACTTTTTACATGATCTTATTAGAAAATTGCCATGTATGTGTTCTTTTCAAGTCTATTTAGCATTTCGACCAATAAAAAATTAAATAGATTTTTTATAATAGGTCCTTACTTATGAAATTGCCGTTTTTTTCTCACTTATTAATAGGTGTATTACTTCTAAAAGTCAATACCGGTTGTTAATATTATCATACACCTTTAATTAGGACTATGTTACTTAGGCTTCAGTAATAACAATGATTATTCATTTTGTGTCTTTATCGCCCAATTTTTATTTTTAAATTGACTTTTTTATTTGTTCGTGGAATTGACCTTTTATTTATTTATTTTTGTTTCACTGTAGCTTTGAAGGGTCTAGGTTTTTTTCTTTTTATTATTTGGCTAGTGAAACAAACACTACCTATTCTACAATTTTAAATAGATGCTAAGAAAATTAAAAAAACGTTAGTATGAAAAATATAATTAAAGAAAAATCTTCATACAAAACGAAAACTTCATAGGTAAGGACCTATTATAAACTGTAACATTAACTAATTATTTAACATAAGAGGGTCTTTAACACTTAAGAACTCGCATTAGCGCAGCAAAGTGAAAGTTACCTATGTATTTTTTTTGATGAGATTGGGACCTATATCGACTGATGTCAAATATGAAACAATTTCAGCTCGCATAAGAACCTTATTACGACTAATAATAATGACATTTAAAGATTCACAGGTAAGGTGAGGTGGAAGAGTCTTGGCGGGAAAGTGAAGAGTAATGTCTGCAATTTTGTTTTATTTTCTAAAATTTGTGTTAATTCGAACATTAATGTGAAATAATGGTGGATTATTAACCGTTAAGTGTTCGTGAGTGTGCATGAGTGTTGGCAAATGAAACAAAATAGTGCAACGGCACTTTTCAAATTCTCTCAAGAATTCCGCGTGAGGACTTAGTAAAGCCCCACATCTTTACTAAGATACTCGAGGGGTTGGGGGGTATATCATTCTCACTTCTCATTTCTATTATCATTCATCATCATTTATGGAAATATTGTTTATTTATGTATTACTTGTACGAAAAATTACTTTGACACTGGCTAAATGTGCTAATCGCACGAAGCCATCAAATAAAAGAAAAAAAAAAAAAAAGGTGAGGTGAGGTATAGTCAAATGCCTGCCTATAAACAATAAAAAAAAAAAAAAAAAAAATCACGTTGGAATGTCAACTCATTTTTTTGTAGGCAATCATGGCGATACCGTAAGGTTTATATGCCGAAGGTATGGTATGTATCAACGGTGAGTTCGGTATCTCACAAGCGTGTCCTTTGACGAGCCGTGCGCAAATAAGGTCTACAACAGCTCTGCATATTTTATTCCCCCAACGAAATTTCCATAATACGAGAAAATATATGGCGGGAAGGTCTGTGACAAATAACTCATATTTACTTCAAAGCATTTTGTTTCAATACCTTAAGTGGCCGTGAAGTCGGCGTCAGCAATTGTTATTTTGAGCAAAGTACTAAAGTACATTTAATTAATTCGATGGCAAGAAGTTCCGTCTTCTTTGATTTAAATTAAATTAAATATAGAATGTAGGTATGTAGGCAGCTACCTTCTTTCATTATTGTGTATAAACATTTTCAACCGCTCGATCTCAAAATGCCCATACTCATTCATATGATACACCAAACATGCACACTCGCAGGCCTAAGACACCGTACTCGTGGAACAAGAGTACGAAGATAGTCTCGGTTCACACGCGCTCTACAATATGCTGAATTGCATTCATGCCATCTAAAGCAGCAGTCATATTGCTTATACTTATTACAAACAAATTATTACAAAAATATGAAAAATAAATAAATCATATTTTAAAAATCTGTAAATAAGAATCGCACGTCTGCGTGGCATTAAAAAATAATCGCTCGTTCGCGTACAAACGCCCACCCGATTGAAGTTAGCAGCGCGAGACTAGCGGCGCGCCCGCAGCTTTGTCGGTGCGGCGCGGCGCGGTGGCACATCAAAGCCAATGTGCCGTGCCGCCCCGAACGAGTGACACGTGTGTTACACCCAAGCGAATTTTGAGCGAAACTTGTTCTTAAGTGAGTTGTATGTGTGTGTGTATCGTAAAAGAGAAATGACGGAAAAGTATTCCAACGTAGAACTTGTGGAGATGGTGCGATTATACGCAATTAGTGGGAACGGTCTACGTCGAGCCATGGAATTTCGAGTTCATGGATGGATGTCGAGTTCATGGAAATGATTCCAAACAGACCAACTACATCGCGCGAGATACGCCGCTTCGCAACCTGAGCGGCGATCAATTACAGGGGAAAAGAAGAATCGCCGTGACCCTGTCCTCGGAGCTCATCAGCTTCTGGTACCACGGCACGACAACATCATCAAGGTGGAGAAGAAGAAGAAGAAGAAGCCAGCCTGTCGCAACCTGTGTGGCACCGCACCAACGGGGCCGACAAACCTGCTGCCACCAGCGATACTGACGACGCTGCTGTACGTGTCCCGACTTCATTACTGTACGAAGGCGGAAAAGCTCGTAAAGTACATGCGAGTGAAGTCCAACGCCACTCTGAGGGTCCAGCGGTTGGAGTCCCGCCACAATGTGAATTTTAATTCATTTGTGGTGAGAGTACCGACCGACCATCTGTCGACCTTCATGAAAGAGGCCGAAAAATTCTGGCAGTTCCGAGGCCGGCTACCGGACACCACGCTGCGTCACACGTCGCCGTCTTTCTTTACGTGTTGCATAGTTTTTAATTTATATAATATTATTTGTATATGTTAGTCTGTAACCTTGTACACTGTTTTGTTGCATGAAATAAATAAATCTATTCTATTCTATTCTATTCTATTCTAATGCTTGCTGCTACGCAACGACTGAGGAATCATGGCCAGTTCATCGTACCTCGACATTCCCAGGGTCGCGGCGCAATGTGGGCCTCTCAGTCGATTTGCAAGAGCAAATCCTCGAATACTTCGAGAGGGAACCACGTGCCAGTACTCGTGATGCTGGCCGCCGCTTCAATGTCCACCACACAACAGTCTGGCGGCTTCTCAAGACGGAGCACCGACACCCGTTCCACTTCAGAAGAGTTCAAGAATTGAAGGAGCAGGACCATGCCGCCTGGGTCACTTTTTGTCACTGGGTACTAGAACACCGAGAAGCCAGCATTTTATGGACGGACGAGTGTATGTTTACGCGGATCGGCGTATACAACGTCTACAATGAACATTGGTGGGCTCACCGCGAACACAACCCGCATAAGAGCAAAAAAGATTCGTTCCAGCATAGGTTTAAGTATCAATGTGTGGGGTGGCATTGTTGGTGGACATTTACTCGGGCCCTATTTCATCGAGGGTTATCTCAACAGCAACTCGTATTTGCAACTTTTACAGCACGTAATTGACGTAATGCTTGACGACGTGCCATAGCTCTTTACCGGAATCTCTATTACCACCAGGACGGGGCTCCTCTCCATTATGGACGCCAAGTGCGCGATTATTTGGACGAAATGTTCGGAACCCAGTGGATTGGTCGAGGTGGGACAGTAGGTACCCTGGCCGCCGAGGTCGCCAGATTTGACCGTGTGACTTTTATTTGTGGGGAGACATAAAAAGAATGGTGTATAAAAACGAAATCACGAGTGCTGTGCAATTAAAATAAAACATTTTAATGGCTTTTGAGAGTGTAAGGTCAAATCGTAGTGTGCTGCAAAAGTTAACTAGAAACTTAAGGTGCTGCGCCGCCGTGCTCATTTGTGCATAGAACGTGAACTTTGAGCAGTTTCGCGAGTATCCTAAACTTGATCGGTAAGTACCTATTATTAGTTTATTTTTTAATTGTGTTAATAAGTAATTGGTGAATTGAACAGTCTACATTGCAAAATAATATTGCAACAAAAGTATACGTATGCGTAAGCGTAAGCCACTTTACGTAAGGTCGTCGACTTAACGTCCGCCCGCTGCGCTCTAATCTACCTACTACGGTCCGCACCCCTATTCTCGTCAGGCGACGACAGTCGCTATTCTGATTTACACCGAAATCGTTTTATAATCAATCGGTTCCTTATTACTTGATCGGTGTTAAAAGTGTTTTTTAGCCATTAAGTATACCAATTACGATCAGCTGTAAATTTATGGCAGGAATGCAAATCTGCAAGTTGTATACCAGGTAGAGAGTACAGACATAAACCTAGGCGCTTTTCCTCACATCCACAACCCAGTCAACCCGAGCTGTCCTAGCCTTTTGGGGCACCCTCGGGTTGTTCCGTTCCCGATCCGATCCGAACCCCTCGGAGAATCGAGTAAGGAATGGGGACAAGCTTGAGTGATGCCATTTCCTCGAGAAACACCTTGACGGTGTTTTAATCACACGGCTTGAGGAGCCCTTTAAGTTTCTCGTCGACGCTGAAAAGGCCGTATGAGAGCATCAGCAAACTATAAAAAAATAATTTCAATGAAGTTAAATTTACCATTAGAGTTAGTTGCGTGGCTAGAAGGATTTACATTCCAAGTATATTAGTCAGATCATGAATAAATTTAGACCTGCAAATTTAAATAACATAATTTGAATGGAGCCTGTATAAGAGTTCAATGGCCATAAGTCTTCTGAGATACATCATCAAATTAAGTTAACCAAGGCTGAGATACGTTTAGTGATACTTTAATTAATCCAGCTGGACCCTTATTACTTCCAGCCGGCTGGTCTCATTTTCAGCCATTCTGCAAGGAATCGGCCCTTGTTTACGGCGGTGTCGCTAGTGCGAGATGTCACTTATTTGTTTTCATTATGTTTTGATTAGATTAGCTCAGTCAAAGGAATGATAGTTTATTATTTCATTTGTATGTAGCTTTAAATACTTCTGTATGTAATTACATTGCATAGGTACCAAATGAAATAATCATCGCCCAGTGGTCGAAATTCGACCGTAATTTTATTAAGCACGGATTGTATCATAAGATATCATAAGCAATAAAAAATTAAAAAAGGTGAAATGTGAGTTTGGTTGGATTGGCGTTGACATTGACAGATTTCGGCCGCTCCTCTTCCATTTTTGAAATTTTTGAAAACAGTAAGAATGCGTGTTTGTCAAATACATAAGCGTGTGTGTCAAATACCTGGCAGTGTGTGTAATGTTTTTTTTAATGATTTAATGTTTTTTTTATGCTTAATTTAAAAAAATATATTAACATTCTGTACTCCTTCTCTATATAAACTAAAAGTGTGCGTAATTTAATACTCCTCCGTCCGCGCAATTTTCGTAAAAAGGGGTACAAAGTTTTTGCTTCACGTATTAATATATAGATATAATTATGTATTATGATGAGTTTGCCATTTCCTTATATGTAGTTAAGAATTTTGGATACAATACGCTCACACCTTCGGCCTTGTCAGAAGTATACCATCAGGTGGAAGAAAAAACCCAAATACAGCCTCGTAATGAAAAAGAAAAATTATAGGTAAGTATATTAGTAATTATAATTAAGTTATATGGTAGTAATTATTGTATTGGTATTGTATCTATCTTCCTAAATTCTTAACTTTTAGGAGAAAGTAACAGTTTCTCAATTGAAACTACTAATTATTTAATATGCGTTATTTTAGCGATGTCTTCATTAAGTAGTCACAAGACAAACTCAGGAACAAGGTGACAAGTTCTAGACAGAGCAGAAAGTTAACGCCAAGTTTTTGTTTATTTACCCGAAAGGTCTCTTGCAAGAAACTTTCTGTTCTTCCAAGAGACCTTTCGACAAAGACACGTGTGAAAGAATTATGTAGTCAAATATAACTAGGTTTACCAAAAGAAAATTCTGAACCTATATTTGATGATTTAAAAAAAGAACACTTTGTGCCCCGATAAATTTTGATGATAAATAAGTAAGTATTTTCTGGACATACACTCGTTTCTTGGGGCGATAGTTGTACATAAGGGTTTAGGTAAAGGTAAATTTAGTGGATCGGAGCCTAGCGGAGCGTGAGATCATATTAGTCCGGTATAGTATTTCAGTTCAAGTTGTACATAAAGAGATTAATTAAATATAGCACTTAACATCTCGTAATACAAACGTGTTCTGTTGTAAATTAATTTTGAATAGTTACATTTATGCTTTGCAACTAATATAGATATAGAGTAAAACAAAAATGTAAATTCATAAAAAAGTCAGATTATGTACGTAAGTATTGAAATTTCTATAAGTTTTTCTATAGGTTATTTTTAAAGTCCATTTTATTTATCACTGTATTGATATAGTTAAACAAATAATAATCTATATTTATAAAATTCTCGTGTCACATATGAGTTGCCATACTCCGCCGAAACAGCTCGATCGATTTTTATAAAATTTTATATCTATATTCGGTAGGTCTGACAATCGGTCGTAATCTATTTTTTTTACCCCTAAGTGATAACTGATAAGGGTGATCCACCTCAAAATTTTTTTTAGTGTTTGGATTTTTTTCAATACAAAATGATTTGTTTGTTTTGTTGTCATGGAAACTGTCAAAGCGGTACGAAGTCCGCCGGGTCAGCTAGTATATATGTATATATATTGGACAACATCACATACATTGTTCTGATCCCTAGGCTTACCTAGGGCTAGCTAGTAGTAGTAGTAGTAAGTAGCTAAAGCACTCGTTTCATGGAAATCGGAAACAACGACGGTATCACAACTACCAGACCTGACACAATATCGTAAAGTTCTTTTTCGACATTGATCCGACCGGGAATCGAACCTTAGCGCGTTAGCGCGTTATCGCAGAGTTAGCGTCGCCACCCAAAGTCCGGCGTGCAAGTCACTCGGCTACGGAGGTCGTCGATATAGACACATGTTTTCTAACATGTGTCTTTGTAATGTGTCTAATGTAAACTTAACATTTACTGTAAAGTTACAAAATATAACAAAGTCAATTGAATATTGCAAACTATATTACATTTAACCTAAACCTAAAATCTTATTTCCAGCGAAGTAACGCACTCATTCCTGGTCTTTCAAAATCTGACAATCATCCTACATAATTACAAAAATGTTTTGTCGACAATGGTAACTACTTGCAAAATACTTATCGACGCCATAAATCACAGACATAAATCAAATTTGCATAAAGGAATCCGAACCAATTTAAAAGTCTTCCTCAAGAATTCCTTTGATGTCGAATCTAGTCTAGGTTAGCGATGCAATTTATTCAAGTCTCAAAGCTTTTTCTGTACTTCAGTGAGCAGACAGTGCTGCGGCATCTAAAAATATCTTTGATGAAAGAATGCCAATAAAGTTAAAAACCTTTAACTGATCTGTGGTTAAAAAGTTAAATGTGAATTGAAATATTACACAAATCAGATCGGCGGCGCTCTGCAAAAACTTAACTTCATAGTTATCAGAGTGCTGTGTGTTGTGTCTTATGTGTTCACTAATACTTATAACAGAAAACCAGCGCCTTTGCATACTTATGACATGGGATTCCTTCTCGATCCTCTATTTAAAATCTCGTGAGGAACATAATGATTGTCCATGAGATCGACAGGGCACTTTAATACTACTTACGTTTTTTTCTTTCTTCTTCATGTTGACAAACTCACCTCGAGTTTCAATTTTGTCAAACAAATTCTCGTTTTCGTTAACGTTTTTATTTTTAATTTTATATTTACAGTCTGCAAACGAGCAGGCGGGCCGGGCCGCCTGATGGTGAGCGGTCATCGCCGCCCATGGACATCAGCAACATCAGAGATGTTTGCTTTTGTGTTGCCGACCTGAAAAAAACCTCTTTACACCCCTTTTAAAAGAGCCCATGTCGTAGCTTAATGGGAAACCTCGGATGGCAGCTCATTCCACAGTTTGATGGTACGTGGAATGAAGCTCCTAAGGAAGCGAACCGTTCGAGCGAACAGCGGCTCCAGGAAGTGTGCGTGTGCCCTGTTCCGATGGCGAGCGGTGCGATAGTAGAAGGAGGAAGTGGGCACCAAATCAAAAAAAATCCTCAGAGTATTCTCCATTATACAGGCGGTATAATGGAGAAAACACACAACGAGCCGATATCACGTCTCAAGGCTAAGGGTTCTAACCGGTCTGTGGGCTTGGGATCGTTGACCAGTCGAATGGCGCGTCGCTGCAAAGATTCAAGAGGGTCAAGCTGAAATTTAGGAACCCCGGACCAAAGGTGAGAACAGTACTCCAGGTGAGGTCTAACTTGGGTTTTGTACAACTTCCACGAAGACGGAACACTATGGACTTGGTAGGAAAATCGACATAGGCGTGTTATTCTGGCGTCAACTCGGGAGCGCACATTTTCAGCACCACTGCAGGTATAACGTCAACGTGCTCGGATGGCATATAACTCTCACTCACTACGCACCAGCACTTTGAGCAGCTAGAAACTTAACTATATAGGCACTACTACATACACACAAATCATATTCATGTTACATTTTCATAAACCGGTAATGCGTTTTGGATTAATAAATATTTCTTAATGTATTCGATATCCAAACGAAAACACCCGAATCCCTGAAGCAACATTTTCACCACTTGCCCATGCATGTTTAATAGTATAATGAAACGCCTACCCAATTAATGTATTGGTTTTCTCAGTTCGCCAAATATTTACTGCTTGAAACTTGGTTATGCAATAATGTGTATAGGGAATTTATATTCTTAGCTTAGGGTAGGCATCCGCAGACAAATAGTCAAAAAATGCTGAACTGAGTTCTGTGAGCTCTAGTGAGAAGCTCGATAGCGCAGTGGTTAACGCACCCCGTCTGTGATTGCTAAGGTTAAGCAACATTTGCAAAGGCCGGCTTGGATGGGTGACCAACAATTTATCGTCTCGAGCTCTTCTGTGCTTCGGAAGGCACGTTAAGGCATTGGTCCCGGCGGTTGCATTAGCGGTCGTTAACAACTACCAACGCACCGGACCCGCGTGGTGGTTTTTGACCGTTTTCTACTGCGGCCTACCCAGCATGAGTTGTTGAACTTTTCTATCATTTTTATTTAATAAAATATGGCTTAATCAATATTTTACATATCATCATCATCATTTAAACCATCTTCATACTGAAGTTTGGAGATCAGTATACCAAATTTCTGCGATCCCATATAGCGAGTTTTAATTGGCGATAACTACTTTTTTTTTTTTAAGGTAAAAGGAGGCAAACGAGCAGGCGGGTCACCTGATGGAAAGCAATCACCGCCGCCCATGGACACCCGCAAAACCAAAGTTAAAGCAGATGCGTTGCCAACCTTGGAAAGGAGTTGGATCTTGAGGAGGGAGTAGGAATTGGGAGCGGGGAGGGGTGAGAGATGGGCCTCCGGTACTTTCACTCACCGGACGAAACACAACAGCAACGCCGTTGTTTCACGCCGATATTCTGTGAGAGGGTGGTGTTACGCCGGGCGAGCCGGCCCATTTCGTGCTGCAACGCAACGTGGCTCTACCACTCAGACAGTGTTACTCATTTAGCACCACCCAGGGGTCACGTGTAGGGTCTTAAGGGTAAACCTACGGACGCGAGTAACTTTAACCCCCAAAACCTACCTAAACCTACCTAAGTCAAGTCCACTTTTTGATGTCGTCTAGACATTTGCGTCGCGGATTTGCCATTTGTTTATTTTACATATATTTCTTCGTTTCTAGAGTTGGTCCCATAACAGAGTTGTACGTACGCCCCTTCATCATCAGCTCATTTTTATGTCCCCACTGCTGGGGCACGAGCGTTCCCTATGGATGGATAGGGAGAACGGACAATAAACCACCACACGAGCCCAGTGCGGATTGGTGGTTGTTAACGACTGCTAATGCAGCCGGGACCAACGGTTTAACTTGCCTTCCGAAGCACGGAGGAGCTCGAGATGATACATTTTTGGTAGCCCATCCGATGACCGGCCTTTGCAAAAGTTGCTTAATCTCAGCACTTGCAGACCGGGCGCGTTATCCACTGCGCCATCGAGCTCCCCATATATAAACGCAACACGATTACGTACACCCTTTAAATAATCGCAATTAAGAATGTATAACAGATAACTGCTTCAAATTCATGATAAAATTGTTTATGGAACAACCCCATTTTGTAGCTCGGCGTGGCTCGAAATGTTGGCAAGTTGTAACCACATTTAATAACTGGTTACCGTGTTTCAATCATAATCGCTGTTGCTTCATATTTGTGGCATTTATAGTAATGTGTGTAGAATTATGTACTAAATTAATTAATTTTAGTATCTAAACCTACAAATTTAAGTTAATCACCGAACGGTAGTAGGCACCGATCTCAAAGGTTCGATTCCCAGCGGGAGGTACACTTCCATCTGGTGGGCCGTAATTGGCTCTATCCTCATTTATTTTTCCAAAACTTTTAATCGATGGTCGAGACAAGGGTAAGCGGTCGCGTATAACACAGTTATATTTTGTGTATTTCAGGCAATATACATTTAGCTTAAATCATGTAAAATTACTTGTTCTTAAAGTATTTCAGGCAAATTTGAATTAAGTTGATGTCTAAAGTTTTGATTAAATTATTGAACATACCATTTTATTTATAAAGTTTCTAAGTACCAAGGCTCTTTTAAAACATACTTGAATTCTTCGTGTAATCGTCAGAGGAATAAACGTAAAGCTATGAATATTAATAAATGAAATTAACAGCTTTGGGCGAATTCGAAAACTTTTAATCGCCACTGGCAACCCCGATACGAGGGTAGGAATTTGTTAATTTAATAACTTTGCTATCTTCATCTTTGTAACGTTCTAGATTAATGAACAGTCTTCTTAGTTTCATATCTCTCAATAACAAGGTGTCCTTTTCAGTTATTAGCGATAGTTCAGTTCAATTCTTGGAATTACTTTGTCATGAAAAATCGAACGATTTCTTTTATCAAAGATTCTTAATAATGTACTATTAACCCATTAGTAATTGTCCTGTTTTCAATTTGTTTTTTAAGTATAAAATAAAATAGTACAGTATAGGAGAGCTATGTATTAAACGTCCGTAGATCTAGATAATATTTCGGCTTTGCATTTTTTAATTGTTGTACAAATTCGTATATTAAATTCTAAATGCGAACCCTAAATCTTTTATTTTGTTTGAAGCAATTCGATTTTATGATCCACAATCGGTCGGATACTCGGATTATCCCTTCATTTAATTTGTACTTAAGAAAATTGGGAACTCATTCAATCATCGAGAAATGATTTCACTTAATTCGTTTATCGGCCCGTCGATGTTACAGAAGTGATTTAAATTTAATGTAGACTTTCAAATGAAAAAAAGCCTTATGGTTTTAGAATTAAGTCGGTAATGTTATAAATCCTTGGTCGGATCATAATTTCAACTTATGTAGAGTTTTTATTCTGTACTTACTATAATATAAATTTTGTATCAATTTTATAATTACGTACTTACTATAATATTTTATGCTTTTATAATTACATTAAAAAAAATGTTAATTGTTATAGGTGAATGCCACAAAACTATAAAATAAAATAAGTAAAGATATCTCGCGTTTCGGTTCTTCATTAGAGTACAATTTAGATCTCGCACAATTCTATCAACCACACCTGAGCAGGGAATAGAAGTTAAACTGACTTGAGAACTTTGTTTCAATTAAGATAGCACATTTGCATATTGTAATCCGTGATTTTAATTAAGATTGGAATAAAGAATTTTATTATTTCTAGATATATTTTTACCATTACTTCATAGTATTCGTTATTATTATGTACACATACTCACACATTCTTATTAATGGTTTTAATGTAGTTGGTAAGGTAGATTATTTTACCACAAGATTAAGATTAGATCGTACAGTGCTATCCTAACCATTTTCTCGAAAACTCTCTTCTTCCAATATCAAATATCAAAAACAATGAAATATTGCGGTGAAAGAGCAAAAAACCCATTTTATATCTGATCTTATATTTTTACAAATAGTAACATATGCCTACATTTAGACGTTATTAAGGCGCGAAGAAGAGAACTCATTTGTTGATGTGTGATACAGAGGGCCTATGCAAGTGGCATAAGGCTAATATTATAGAATGGTTTATCGTATTGGATTAAAATAATAACGATACGAATAAACGACGTTTGATAAGCTTATATGTCAATCCCATATTTTATCGTTCTCTTCCATTTCTATACTATTAGCGTTATAGATGTAAATACCGAAACTCTATTAAATTTTCAAATATGTGGTGTAGGTAGACGAAATCAAGGCATTCTTTAAATATTTACTTTCCTAGCTTAGAGTAAATAATGAGTTAGTATTTATTGTCTACCTATAGTCATATAAAAAATATATCTTAAGTAAGCAGCTACCCATCTCTGTTGTACCCATTACTAAAAGGGTGTTCTGAAAACCAGCGCTGTGCGGACAGTTACAGCACATGTTGAGAGCATGCTGTTGCAATGTATATACCATAGCTTAAGACATTTAATGTAAGTAATCTAAATTTATAAAATTTATAAAATACAGTGAAAAAATTAAATGCCTACCCGACCCAGCCAGGAATCGAACCTGGGTCTTCCGCAATCCGGGCTTTCTCGATTGCGCAATTCCGATTGCGGAAGATCCAGGTTCGATTCCTGGCTGGGTCGGGTAGGCGTTTAATTTTTTTACTGTATTTTATAAATATTTAATTTAGCTTCAGTGCAGCAATTAGTACTTAAAAAATAAAAAGTAAAAATTTAAGTAATCTATGTTTATGGCAATAAATGATTTTTATTGCCTCTTCTCTCTCACTTGTCTCTTTATTGAACAAGTGTCTCAGCTCAGAATAATAACTAAAGTAAGCTTTAGTTATTGTTCTGAGTGTCTCAGTAACCTGATTCTGACATTTCTGCCATATTCCATAAATGCCATAATCAAGCTACTAAGACACAATTGTGGACGTTTTAAAATTGAAGAAACGCGACCCAGATCTGGATCTCAGCCGCTCTACAGCCAATCAAAAGATTGTACGCGGAACACAACCTCCAAAAAGCTTCGTGAACAACGAAGATGATGATTTATGGTGGCTCGTATTAAACGAGATATTCTAAAAGCTTGTGACTTTTTATCAGGCAATTTCATCGACTGAGATTGTCGGCGGAGATTGATGCAGCGAATCTCATAAAGGTACTATGAAAGTGACACATTACCGCTTTCAATTTGGCCACGTTCACGTGAATACTGTAAAGCGGAGGCTGTATAACCTCTCACCAATGTTAACTATGAGTAACTAGCGGCCGCTCGCGGTTTCACCCGCGTGGTTCCCGTTCCCGTGAAAATATCGGGATAAAAACTATCCTATGAGTTAATCCAGGTTATAAACTATCTGTACTCCGAATTTCATCCAAATCCATTGAGGAGTTTTTACGTGAAAGAGTAACAGACATCCATCCATACTTACAAACTTTCGCGTTTATAATATTAGTAGGATTGTTTAAGTTCAATGTGCCGGTGAGTGTACAGACGTTTACACATCAACTTATCCAAAGGAAATTTGTCAGTTTGTTGTAGTCTCATGTGCCGGAGTGTGTATATTATCTCTTACTTACTTACTACTTACTATCCTAGCGCTGCGCTGTAGCCCCAAGTGAGCTTTGGTCTCTGCTACAAGTCGGCGCCACTGGTCCCTGTTCGGAACTGCTTCATTATCTCTGTTAAAATATTTTGTAATGTTGATCCGTATGAAAATGTTAGAAAAAAACTTAACGAGTGTATTTTGGAGGTGGTTTTTAAGAATTCCTTTCATATTTCACTAAATCTCTTGTACTAACATACAACCTACAACCTACATACAACCTGCTTCAAAATCATTAGATGCATCCAGCGGTGATCTGGCCTATTTCGCCATGCTTTGTTTCGTTTATCATAGATTATTATGTTTGTGAATTCGCAAAAAATAATACGTTATAGGACTTCGTTTATTCCTATTAGTTTAGCCATGTAATTATGGGAACTCGAAGATACAAATACACTGTATTTACATTCTGAAAAATATTTGATATCGACAGGAAAGAGAAAATTATCAATTTTTTAAATAATTTTTCTTTAATTAATAAAAATACTGGGCCCAGTAACTGATTTTAGCTTTTGAATAGGCACAGATCATCTGCTTCCTACATGTCATAAACTGATGCCAAACACTAGGTTCCTGTGTCGATCATTGGTGCCACATTGATATATGGGTACCAAGTAAAACATGTTTTATTTTTCTTTTAGCTCAAAAGCGTAAAACGGCTGTGGATCAGATTTCCACTCAATCTGATGTTTTTTCCTATCAAGATGCTATCTGTAGCGAGCGCCCGCCCAACACTGAAGCATAATTTAACAAGAACTTTTTCCTTAACAAAAAATCTTCATCTCGAAATATTTTAGGTGCCTGTTTATCGGCTTTACGTACCTAAGCTTATTATAGCACCAATTGTTGCCATACACGTTCTATGCTGGTCGATTTTAGCAATATTGAGTCTATGATTATTTACATAATTTTACGCAAATATTGTTGCGAACAAATTACAATTTGAAAAAACAAAGTGTTAAAAAAATTCCAGGAGCGGGATTCGAACCCGCACCCAATGACATACCGGGTTAAGTACACTGCCAACTACACGCCATTTCCACGATAGCTTAGTTGGCAGTGCACCTGACCCGGCATGTCATGGAGTGCGGGTTCGAATCCCGCTCGTGGAATTTTTTAAACACTTTGTTATATTCAAATATTGAGTCTGTTGTGAGCCCGCCTGGCTAGCTACAACTATCTTAACTATGTCTGGCGCCAAAGCAGAAATTTCATTAAGATCAAAGATTTTAAATTAAAGTAGCAAAACAAAGTTCTCAAGTCTCACCCTAAAGATTTTTAAATAGTTGTGATTCTACAATCGCATCGAGACTGTAGAATCACAAAAAAATCACAAAGAAAATGTGTAGTTGCTCCATAAAAACAAAAAAAAACAAAAACACAAATGCTGAAAAAAATTCCACGAGCAGGGTTTGAACCTGCACCCTTCTGACATACCGGGTCAGGTGCTCTTCCAATTGAGCTATCGTGGTTCTAACCAGCCCGCCGAAATTATTCAACACTATTTACTTTTTACTTTGAAAGCCAAAGGCGCCCATTCAATGTTAACAACTACCGTCATTAACATCCGATCATAATATTTTTACAAATACTAAAGATTAGTTAAGAAGTAGGCAAGCTATTTATAAATGTTTATATAATTTTTAACGCAAATTTTGTTGCGAACAAATTACAAAAACCTTGAATGGGCGCCTTTGGCTTTCAAAGTAAAAAGTAAATAGTGTTGAATAATTTCGGCGGGCTGGTTAGAACCACGATAGCTCAATTGGAAGAGCACCTGACCCGGTATGTCAGAAACGTGCAGGTTCAAACCCTGCTCGTGGAAATTTTTTCAGCATTTGTGTTTTTGTAATTTGTTCGCAACAAAATTTGCGTTAAAAATTATATAAACATTTAAAAAAAAAACACTTAAATATTAGTTAAATTTTTATTTATGCAAAATAAAAAAAACGGTTCTAACATTCAATCTGTCTCTATAGATGAACTTCGACAATATGTATGCTTAAAACATGAGCGCTTCATAGCTATATATGTGAGGCAATTGAAAGAACTTCAATTCCATGGATGCATAATTATGCAGTCAAGATAGCCTCATTAGTAGATGATTGCGGGGTTAGCTCTCTACGCTTTCGGCATTATCGCCAGTACAAGGCGAAACAAAGGCTCGAGGAGGTCGATGGCGCAGTGACTAACGCGTCCGGTTGCGAGTGCTGAGGTTAAGCAACTTTCGCAAAAGCCGGTCATCGGATAAGTGACCAAAAATTTATCATCTCGAGCTCCTTCTTGCTTCGGAAGGCACGTAAAGCCGTTGGTCTCGGCTGCATTAGCAGTTGTTAACAATCACCAATCCGCACTGGGCCCGCGAGGTAGTTTAGAGCCCGTTCTCCCTAAAATCAAGAGGTGCCATCTCGTACACCTGTGCGAGTTTAAAGTGTGCGAATTGACGAATAACTGGGGAAGGCTCGTGCCCCTAGCAGTGGGGACAAAAACAATGAGCTGGTGATGTAACAAAAGCAATGCGATTCTTTTGACAATATTTGACATGCGAGGAGGTCGCTCCAGTATAAACGGAGCTTATTCCGTCACTTAGCCGTTGGCAAACACCGACCGGTCAGCATTCGTTTAGAAGCTAAAGGATTCAGGGCAACTTGTTTTCTATGTCTGCTATAGTAACTGCGAATGTTGACCTTCTCCCATTTTCACACAACATAGGTCCATTTTATGAGGAAAATGAATGCCTTATTTCCGTAGGTGTAGAGATCCTTATCACATTTACAAGAAATAAAAAGGCAGAATATAGAATATCAAAGTTCGATAGTCTATTTTGGTCTGTGGTATTTAGTTATAATAAGTAAGTGTAGGACGCCCTCAGGCGGATAGACGATCTGGCGGCGGCAGTTAGGTATGTAACGTTGAGAAAAGTCAAAGATCAGGTTCAGAGGCATGCCTTGGGAGAAGCCTATGTACGATAGTGGCCTAATACGGGCTGATTATGATGATGATGAAGTATGACGTTTCACAAAGACTTGATGTCAAGATTTTTGGACGTAAAAAAAAAAATCTAAAATGCCAAACACGCTATAGGCATTTTAATTGGGAAATCTGTCATCTCTGTCATATCTAAGACTGCAAGGCGCTAGCTAATGGTTGTTAATAAACGCAGGAATTTGTTATTTTTCTAATTTACATTCAGGAGTTTGGAACGAAGGCGCGAGAGACTCATTACGCGCGGCTCAGGAGGAAAACCTGGGGTTTCGGGGCTATTCGAATTTTATTCGCGTTCTCAACATTGTCGTACTCGTGTCGTAAAGCACTCGGTTCTAAAAATATGTATATCTGATACAAGAATACGAGAGTACTTTGTTCTGTTTAAAGCTGTTCTGTCGATGAGATTTGGTGGTTTTGATCACCCCGTGTGGTGCCGGGCATAAAGAATTGCACCACCCCATCTCTTCCCGATGGGCAGCAGCATCTCTCTGAGGTAACCCTCAACCTACTGCGATCGCCAACCCGCCTGCCAAGCGTGGCGATTACGGCAAATACCCCTCATATCCTTGGGGGAGGCCTTTGTCCAGCAGTGGGCGTCTTTTGGCTGAGATGATGATGATGATCTTCAATTATAAATTGTTTCATAATACAGTGTTAAAACGATGTTTAACGTAAACTGTTTAGTTTTCTAGGCATACGTTTTGTGATACTCGTCGTTACGTCAGATTTGCACCGGCCCTTCTTAGGGGCTGATAGTTAGACAACCTAGGATCCCTATTCTAAAGATTATGCTAAATTCTGTTTTTCAAATTAAATGAAACGGCGAAAGTTTTACCTATAGCATTTTAATGTTTTTAGTCCGTATCCATAAAAATATATTCGTATTATTCTTAAACAACCATGCATCTTAACTTTTCTTGATTTCTTTAACAAACAGTTCAAAACACTGTGGCACAACACAACTCCATTAAGTATTCACTACGAACATATTTACATTGTGTAGGTAGTGAGTTTTGTATAATAAATAAATAGTCACTTTGAAAAGGGACAAATTTGACGACGTTGCTAACAACGTTACTTCAGCGTTAAGATACAGAATTGCGATCTCTCATCCTTTCCCGGAAGTTTGAATAGTGACCTGTGGCTTGACGAGGGTGAGACGATATTGTTGGCCCAACTACCTTCCCCAACAAACTTCCAGACGTCTTTCAATCCGAAAGTACGCGACCGTTTCATAAATATATTAGATTAAACTAACCCCAGCTAATTAAATTGAAGGTTCGTCGGTCCTATACTGTTGACAACACCTGTGAATGTAGCATTTACATTTCCATTCAATTCAAAAGTTTCAAGTGACTTAACAGGACATGATTAAAGAAGGCAGAAGCATGATAAGATTACTATAACAAATATAATTGTAGAATGTAATTAAACTAACGTAGGCATTGAGCGAGCATTAATCTCGAGAGTTGACACACTTTAAGCCAAATAAGCTACAGAGGCTTATGAGAGCATGAATATTCAATAGAACAATTTGAGAACCGAAGGGGCGCTATTTGATAAGTCAAATTTTGACTCCCCGGTTAGCCTGAGGACTGCATGAGCTTCAGTGTAGGCACAGGTATTTATTCAACACGTAGGATGTACAGTCGGCTACAAAAGCCGTTAAACATATTTGTACCCTGTCGCAGCAACTAAATAAAGTAACAATTGCCTGTCAACTGTCTGTAAAGTTATTATAAAGTGGTCTGGTGTGGTACTAGTGTTTAGCGACTTTTGCTGCTGATCATACAGTGACAGTTAAAGATAAGGTAAGATTAGAGATTTTCAATAGTTAAAGATCGGCCTTATAGTTAACCTACCCGTAGTATAAACCGTGTAAAAACACAAGAAGTAGGTGCGACCTCTTAAAGCATCGTTTTACAATCTCCATTTGGACAAAGCCGGCACAATGGACCGGATTGCATTCGAAAAGGAGCGTGGAAATTTTTAATAAAATGTTTAAAATGCCAGCTACTCACAAAGAAAATTGAAATACTACATTTTACAATCCATTCATGCATCGAATATCAGAGACGTAGATCCATTACCATAATACAATGATGTGAGTTTCCAAGAAGACGATACGTGTATATGTTCCATTCGCAAGGAACTAAGTCACGAATAGGCTATATGGGTTTAACGGATCTGTGGCGTCGTGGCACCCGCAGCAGCACAGACTGAGTAAATGGAATTAGATTATACGAACTCACTCCTCCAATGATACTGTTTCCTCGAAAGAGCGTGTCGGCGACAGCACACCGGTTTTTCTCAGTACTTACCTGTTTTTGACAAAAAAATCATTAAAATATTTTAGTAACTCTTTTGTTCTCCCTTTTTCGTTCTTATTTTTTTATTATTTTATCTTCTATTATACAAAATTCCTCAAAAAGCATTTCATTTTACCTGCATTGCTGCATAGCGTTTATAGATTTTGATATCCCATACAAACTCCGAAGCTCCAAATTTTTCAAACCACCTGAATTTTAATGCGATTTTAAAATTTCCATAGTGGACATTAAATCACATTTAAGTTAAGTTGAATAAACGTTTTAATAAAAAAAAAACTATTTCGATCGCTGTACTTTCTTTAAATATATAATAAGTTTAATTAAAATTGACGTCTTGGTTTGGAAAAATGTGTAGTTTCAAAGTTTGTACCGTAAATTAAAATGTATAAACGTACTCAAAACGTTAATAAACGTCAATATTTCACTTTTACTTTAATTTGTTTTCTCACCAGCCAAAAAGCAATTAACGAGTCCATTCAACTCAACAAAATAAATCAAACAAAACACTATAAAGTAACCACAACTTTTAATAGTTGGCTATCACGGCTAGGTCCACAATAAAGAGAAATAGCTCTGGGTGCATTCGATCAGTGAAATTGAAATTGTACGAATTCCATCTCGGAGTTGGGGTGGTTGGGGATTTACCTCCTAGCGGTCCACCCCGGGCAACGTCTCTACTGTCAAGTAGAGGTGGCAGAAAATTCCCTACCACCTTCCTATTTAAGTCTGACGTCAAGCCGCTTGCTGTGTTCCGTCGTAGCGTAGTAGGAATGCCAGTATCTATGAAGGCTTGATGGCTAACAGTAGCGTCAGAAGGTCCGGTCTCAGACTCTGATCAAACCTGTGCTGGAAAGCTCATTGTAGAGGATAGTGGGATCCGTGGCACGGTTTTAGCCGTTGGTCGACCGCAGGCAGTAGGGAGCCCAAGTAGTGCGCCAGCCACGTACGAAAGGCTGCCCCGCCACCTCGCGAAAAATCCTGGAATAATGGCTCCACCGTGCCAGTTGGCGACTGGAAGGGAGGACTTAGTGGCAATTCCAAGGGGGGCACGGGCGTCCCCGCGGTCTCCACATGAGTTTTCTCATTAGTACATTGAAGATTACGAGTGCCGTGTTTGGTAACCGAACTGCGCCTCGCTGGCTTTTGATACCCCAGCAAAACCTTACCTCAATATGAAGCAAAAAGTTTTAAAAAGTAAGTGTGTACAACGGCTGCACTTCCTCCCAATTACCAATTACCTCCCAAGTGCACCTCACTAACATCCAAGGTTTGCACTCAAACCTCCAACCGATCCACTACCATCTCTAGACCGAAAAGCCACATTTACTCTTTCTTACTGAGACGAAGATAGCGAAACCGTTGGACGTAGCCTACCTTAAGTATCCCGGCTACTCGCTTGAGCATGAGTTCAAGAAGCAAGACGGGGTCTGTGCGTATGTCCGCGATGACGTGTGCTGTCGACGTCTCACCAGCAACGATGTTTCAGGTTTATCTACACTATGGTTGCTGGTAGACACCGGCATAGAGAAAACTCTCTATGTCGGTGTCTATCGGTTGCACAGCGGAGATCAGAAGACGACTCGGTTGTTTGACCACCTCACTGAGGCAGCTGATCTGGCCCAACGAAGGTATCCAACTGCGGAGCTTGTTTTTCTGGGGGACTTCAACGCTCACCATAGCGATTGGCTATTCCCGTTCCAGAAAACGGACCATGCTGGAAAAGAGGCACGCAAGTTTGCGTTATCGCAAAATCTCTCCTAGCTGGTGAACCAAGCAACCCGCATACCTGATGTTGATGGCCACTCACCCAATTGCCTAGACCTTCTGCTGACAACTGATCCAGACAGACACTCATTATCGGTCTCGGCTCCGCTGAGATCTTCTGACCACTGTCTGGTGAAATCCGTATCTATATGCTCTCCTCCTCGAGGCGAGTATGGAAATATTGGTCGGCAGATTGGGACGAGATGCGGCACTTCTTCGCGTCTTATCCTTGGCGGCAACTGTGCTTCTCTTCGAGCGAACCTTCTGTCTGTGCCAAGTTTTGGTCCCTGTCCAAATCGATCGAAACCAACTTCTGCCATCCTTTACTTCGTCCCATGCTCAAACCAGATGGGACATTGGCCCACACCGCGATAGAGAAGGCGAACTTGTTTGCACACCTCACCGTGACTCTTACATGTTGGAGATCACTATTCACAACAAAGAGGTTCGTAGAGTACTCCGAAATCTCGACGACAATAAGGCCAATGGTCCACATGAAATACCAGGTAGAGTTTTGAGGAATTGTGCACCTGAGTTGTCTCCTATTTTGACGCGCTTGTATCGTCTCTCTCTTAAGCAGGGAGTGGTGCCGAAATCGTGGAAGCTGGCTAATGTACAGCCTGTTCTCAAGAAGGATAGTCGTGCCGATCCTGCAGACTACAGACCAATCGCCATAACCTCCATAATCTGCAAAGTTATGGAAAAGGTCCTAAACCACAAACTGCTGACGTACCTAAAGCGCAATGATCTCTCCTCAGCGATTGTCAGTACGGCTTCCGCCAGGGACGGTCGACTGCGGACTTCCTAGTGTACGAGACACACTGTTGGGGCGAAGCCCTTGCCCTGTCCTTAGACATCTCGAAGGCTTTTGACAGGGTTTGGCATAAAAGTCTTTTAAGCCAGCTTCCCGCGTACGGCATCCCTACTGGCTTCTGCAATTGGATCACAGACTTTTTGAGTGAGCGGTCGATCAGAGTAGTCATTGATGGTTGCTCCTCTGAATTCATGGCTATCGACGCCGGAGTTCCTCAAGGGTCTATTCTTTCGGCGACTCTTTTCCTGCTTCACATCAACGACCTGCTTAAGCCATGGATAGTTGGGTACGCAGACGAAAGTACTGTTGCAGAAAGATACATTTCGGCTGCGGGAGCCAGGGAGGGAAACATTCACTCTCTAAGAGAGACCATGGTTAAGCGAGCAGACGCGACCTTAAACCTCGTCTCCAAATGGGGGGACAACAACCTGGTCCGTTTCAACGCCTCCAACACACAAGTGTCTATTCTCCGCCAAAAGGAGTCCATTTCATCTGACTCCTATTTTCCGAGGTACGTCCGTCCCAATCAAGAGCACCCTTGAGCTGTTAAGCATGGAGCTGACTGCAACTCTCAACTTCGGCTCAACCATCGAGTCCAAAGCTAAGACTGCAGCAAAAAGGTTGGGCATCATGAACAAGGTGCGGCAGTATTTCACACCAGAGCAGATCCTTAGCCTGTATAAGGCTCAAGTCCGATTGTGCATGTTATACTGCAGTCACCTATTAGAAGTTCCACTATGTCGCACTAAGCGCTTCATGTCATTATTTTTACTGCGCACTGGCAAGATGTGGAATTTTCTGCCATCGTCTGTGTTCCCAAAATGTTATAACCGGAATGCTTTCAAGGCGAGAGTTAATAGGCATCTTCTGGGGCAGCTCGCTCCACCGTAGACCTCATCTACGCTCACCATCAGGCGAGATCGAGGTCAAGAGCTGTCCTAAAAGGCATAAAAAAAAAGATTGAAAGCTGACTTCAGTTCTAATTGAATTTCGAAGTTGGCTACTACATGGAGACGACATTACTAGGTGCATTTAACGACATTACTAAACTTTCTAAGTGGTTCTGAGAAACTGCTTCAGATGAAATATGGTTAATGGCACTCGCGTTTAGGTCACCCATGTAATTTTATGTATATAATTAATTTATTAAATGCATGAACTGACTGACGAAACCTTAAAAGGCTAGCGATAAAAACATAGCTAGCTGGCAACCAAAATCCGTTTCGTAAAATGTTAATTTTGTTTTAAAAATTTCAAAATTAAACTAAACCAAAAAGAAAACTTAAAATTTTAAATCAGAATATATTTTACATGTATTGTGGCGCTTTTGGTAGAAGGTAGTAGAATAGAGACTCAGCTGGTTTTTAGATTAAAGATTTTGATTTGACTCATTTAATATTTAGCTGGAAGAGCGTGGGGATATTTGCGAAAGGTCACACTACAAATATAATAAGTGCTATTTTCAGCTTTATTAAATATAGGTTTAAACAGAGCTTCAATAAAGAGTAGGGTTGTGTTGTAGAAGAATCAGACGTATGGATAAATCGAAATTGTCGATTTAGGCGATCAATAAATGATTTAAGTTTAGTCTATAAATGTTTAATTTCTTTAAAGTAAAAGAAATACTTAAGCGTAACAAAAAAAAACTTCGGCCATAAGCTAACTTAACCCTTTCGGTTCGGCGTGGGGGTGCAGTGCCAGGACTGAAACTAATTTTTCAAATTATCTGCATAATTTAAGTAAATATGGATTAAATTTAATTTTTGAAAGAAAATGGGATGTATGTAGGTAATAAATTTACAGCTCAGAACCGTTTAGGACCATGGGTCCCAATTGCTAAGTAAAAACTAAGCTTCAGTCTTGAATCAAAGTGTGTCGGGATGTATATTCCCATCGGTCTTACGTGGTACGGGACATATAGCATACCATCAGACCTGAAAGGGTTAAGTTACTTATATTAAATATATTTTTTGTCTTATTCTTCATCGTTTCACTCTTAGTAGAGTAGTCGTGATGTTCACTTCAGTCGCAGTGTCCCGCTTGATATATATTTTATATAAAGTTCTAAGTTAAGCTATTAAGGTAAACCTCGTGAAAGAAAAGGTTTAATAATAATTGTGTGGCCCCAAATTATCACTCCTTTTTGACTAGCGACGGAACCTTCAGATACATTTAGTGCTTTTTTCGTTCGTTTATTTTTCGTATTCTTTTTGCACGGTCCGAGGTCCTGTGATCCAACGTCAAACTTATTTGTAATGTATAATTTTAGTCAAAATTAAAGAAGATCTATTGGTATAAAGTGTATCATTCTGAATTGTCATAGTCATAGATATTTATTGCATCATGTTGTACAAAGATTTTATAAAAACAGTATTAGTGCCAAACGTGGCCCTGCAAGGGCATTGCAACAATAAACATAATTTATTTAATAAATTTAAACTTAATAAACACGAATTCTTGAGATCGGCTGTTTAACTCATACGTAATAAAGGTACTTAAATAACTTAACTATTAAAAAACCCTAATAAATTATAAAAACAATTCTCTGCTAAATATTTTTATAATTATACATAAAACTCTCTATCTTTAGAAAATATTTTTAAATGCAGTAGGTATTTTATTAAATATTTTAATTGAAAAAGTTAAATGACAAAGTTATAAGGAAAACTATCACAGCTAAGTAGGCTTGACAAGTTTACGAGTGACAGTCGACCAACTTATAAAATATACTTGGCGCGGTACAAATTCCTCATTGGGAACTACTTAAATAACGTTGTCAGGTGTGTGAAACCGGTAGTATAAATTTAAGTATATGAGCCATCGTTAAATAAATGTTCATAAAAGCCCTCTTCTCAGAGTCTGCATTATTGAGATGGGCTACGGAACCCTACGCTGCGCGTAGCCCGACACGCACTTGGCCGGTTTTTGTGTCTTAGATTTCTTGGTGCAGAATACTGATCTTTTGCCTGTGAATATGAATTTTTATTCTTTCTTACAAATTTGCATATTTCAAATATGTTAAAGGGAAGTTAGTGTGAGCGAGAGTATTTAGTTTAACAAAATGTGGTCTACAGCTTTCTGTATCTTTAATATTGACTTAAATTCTATTACATTTTTTTTGTAATACCTATAAAGAGTTTGTTTACATCTGGACTGTTTCCCCATAACATTATTCCATAATTTAACCAAGCAATAGCATAAGTAGTAGGCACATGTGGCTGTTTTCAAGTCTGTACATTTTTTTAATTCGTAAAGAGCATAAATAAATTTGGAAAGTTTATAAGTAATTTTTTGTATGTGTGGTTTCCAATTTACATCTGAATCTATTTCTATTCCTAATAGAGTACATGTCGTTACAAAATCTAATTTATTATTATTAATCAAAATATTAGTTACTAACGGACATTTCTGTTATGGTTTCATCATCATCATCATCATCATCATAATCAGCCCACATCAGTCCACTGCTGGACATAGGCCTCTCCCAAAGCATGCCACTGAGCCCGATGTCTTGGTTTAAATTGCATCAATTTAGCTTTAGGTATAATAAGTTCCAAATTGTGGTCTTTTAGCCATTGTATCAATTGATCCAGTGTGTTATACAGTTGCGAAGATCTATTTGTACTTGGTAATACTACTGATATATCGTCGGCGTAAAGTATGCATTTTTCATTCATACATTTTACTTTAACATTTACACACATACACACAAATAATTAATAAAATACATCCTAGTATACTTCCCTGAGGGATTGAGCGTTCTACACGTAGTATTTGCGATCTTATGTTGTTAAGGGTGTTACTATTAAAATCGTAATAATCCACTTGTACATTGTTCTCTCTATTTTGTAGATATGATGCTAACCAATTGTTCAATTATACCTAATGAATCTATAGCTTAATTCTTTGAAGCTGGTGTTGGTGTGTAACGATACATTATACAACGACGTATACAAACATTGTACATGTATTTCAGTGTATACAAACTGAATATAAAACATACTATTGGATTAATTTTTCATTCACAAAGTTAGCAACCTCCGCTTTAATCCGATCCGTCTTATTACGGTTTAACTAAAGTTAGTTCAACATTTGACAGTTACTTTAAAATCAGTAGGCTTAGCCAAAGTAACATTAAGAATACGATAGCGAAGTTCGAAGAGAATAAAATGTATGGGATTGACATAAGCCGCGCTAAATCACGTGGTCAATCTTATGTCAATCCCATACATTTTATTATTTTCGAACTTCGCTATCGTTTTCTTAATGTTACTTTGGCTACCGCCACAGGTCAATGTTATTAGAAATAAAAGATTATCACAGGCGTCCTGAAAACAATAAAGCCAAAGTCAAATCAAAGTATATAAGTATAAACAAAGTATTTTTTTAAAATTCAAATATACTTAAGAAAAGTGCTTTTGAATCGTACATTTTTTTTAAAGTTTATTATTAAATGTACAACGTTCCATTGCTCATGGTCATTCGCCTGCCTGCGAGCTACGAGTTTGTAGCATACCTACCTAATCTATAACCTTCTCGTCAACGCGTCGTCAACGCGATGGCGGCGCGGCGACGACAGACGTGGTGACGGATCAAGTTCGATTTGGGCACATTCCGTCGGATATTGGATTCTGCGGTTTGTTTTAACGCATTCTTTCCGACGCTTTTATAAACTGGGCACAAACATCCCTCGTTTATTTGCGGCCTTTATTCTGTTTGCCGTTGACTTAGTACATAAAATGGTGTTAGGTATTTGAAAATTGCTTCGGTGAACTCATTTTGTTTGTTATATTTGTATTAATCAGCAACATCGATTACTGTTAAACAAATGGGAGTTCTGAATGAATTTTATCTGGACGTAATTCTGTTTTTAATTAAACTTAAAAGTGAGCCTGGATTAAAGAATGAAAGCATTAAACTAAATAAATAAAATAAATAAACTTTCCTACACTCACACCAATTATCTAGCCCAAGAGAGAGATATGGATACACATAGACAACGTATAAACATACTTAAAATACTTAAATACATAATTATTATACATAGAAAACACCCAGACCCGAGACAATTTAGAAAAACAATAATTTCTAAATTGACCCGACCGGGGATCGAACCTGGGAACTCAGGGATGGCGACACCATGAAAACCGGTGTACAAACCACTCGACCAAGGCGGTCGTCAAATGAAATGATCATAACTTTGAAAATAGTACAGTGAGAAAGCCATTTAACTTTGCTTTTAGCTTGGCTTTTCTTTACATGCGCCGTGATCGCGGATGTTCGGAACTGAAATACCGCAAAAAGAACAAAAGTGCCAGTCCCTTCTGATACTGTGAGTGTAGTATGTCGAGACGAAGTACGAGTGAATAGTGACTTAGGTAGAGTTGGTACTCAAAGACAGTTAAAACATGGTAAGAATCCTCTTGACTATTACTCTAATTAATGTAAAAGACTATGATACAAAAACACAAATGTTGAAAAAAATTTCCACCAGCAGGATTTGAACCTGCACCCTTCTGACATACCGGGTCAGGTGCTCTCCCAATTGACAAATAATTGATAATATCGGCAGGCTGGTTAGAACCACGATAGCTCAGGTGCAGGTTCAATTCTTGCTCGTGGAATTTTTTTTCAACATTTGTGTTTTTGTAATTTGTTCGCAATAAAATTTGCGTTAAAAATTATATAAACAAAACAAAAACATTTTAGACTATGATAGTTTAAAAAGTTACTCATATTTTGCAAAGTTTAAAAAGAAAATAGAAAAAATATAATTTTATTGGTGTTCCCCTAGCCTGAACAAGGATTCAATGAATTCCTTACATGAAACAACAACGATTAAAACTTTCAAGTTTCCCCGACATATAAACGATGTTAGCAATTAGGTTTGTGGGGAGCTGTATGAAATGTGAACTCCACATAACGTACGTTAAAGGTCGCTATATAAAAAGTTTGGGAATAAAATTTAAAGTTCGCCTTTAAGTATGATATAAGGCAGAAGTTAGCGTTGCCTCTTAAGCCAATTGCCAGCACGTCTCGAGTCAGTTTCTTGGTACAGCGAATACGAAAAGTTCGAAGAGAGGCTTTGAGTTATCCGAACGTTTGGGCACATTAAAAATATATCACATTGAATTGAAATCTTTTATTGCGTATCTTTCCCTAAACAATGTAGGACTTGTGAATGACAATAAGTGATTTAACTGATCTTTTACGTAGTTTGTTTTAGTAGTGTTTGTAGCTACACACCAATAGTTACTGTGTTATTAACATGTATTAACCATAACCCATAACCATTTGCATGTGCAAATGGCGTATTTTTTTAGATTTTTTAAGTTTCAACTCCTTCTTTTATTTATAGACATTCATTGATTATTTTTAGTTCAGTAAACATAAAAATAAATATAAATGTATTGTTGTGACAGTTAGATAGTATTTTTTTAACTTAACCTTATCCTATTTTAAATCAACTGATGAACTGCCTATCTCCTCTCCTAGCCAAATAAAAAAACACCAACCACATCGCAAATTTGAAAAACAAGAAGCTTACAGAACACTGTATATACAAGGTAACAAAAAGTTCCGTTAAGTTTAAAAATTTATAAAAGGTAGTAAGTAGCCACTCCGCTAAACTATTTCTTTATCGACAGAATGAAGGTGATCGGTTGATAGAATGCAATCTGCAAGGCCCGTCGGCATGTTGAGCTCAGGAGGCTTATTGTCTAATTTCCACTTCTATCACGATACCTTTCAAAGGTATTTGCGGATGTCATTTTGCATAACGATTCCAAATAAATGTCAAATTGAAGATGTCATTCATTCAACATCATTCAAAAACGCGTCGCGGTCGCATCACTGACACTTGTGAATTAATTAATTAATTAATGGCTTCGCGTTTAGCATTTAGCCAATTTCAAGTGTTTTTTATCATCATCATCATCAGTGGTAAGGGTACAATTGTACGGTAGATAGAATTTAAAATGGAGTCTCACAAGACGTGTTATTACGGGAAGAACTCGGGTGAAACTCCCCACATATGAATTAGTTATAATTTCTTGAATAGCTTTCCAATGTAAAATTGAAAGGCATTACGATTGGTATTAGAGTTAGACAATAAGGCCCCAAAACCTCCGTGCATGAAAACCACTTCACACGGCGATCGGTGCTGAAAGGAAAACGGCCATAGGACCAAATGTCCTATGAGTGTTTTATAAGTTCGTATCTATATGTTCCTATAAAAGAGTGATTGGCAGTGAGAAATGACCGCCCTTCCCTGCGGACGGACGATGAATTACACCTACGTTTTTGTAGGAAAACTTTCCAATTCACAACAACCGATTGTAGTGTTTTGTATAAATTGCTTTTGTGACTTTGGGAGTGCGCGAAAGGTGAGCGGATGAAGGTTCATTATCGTTTTTGGGGTTATTTTGTTATTCATGTTTGTAGAAGGCAACACCAAATATATATTTTTCACGTACCGGTAAGCTCTTGGCCTTTATTTCTGATGTTAAGTGATCAAGGCCGAAGAATAAAATGTATAGGATTGAAATAAGATTGACCACGTGATTTAGTGCGGCTTACGTCAATCCCATACATTTTATTCTTTTCGAACTTCGCTATCGTTTTCTTAATGTTACTTTGGCTAAGCCAAAGGTTTATTAATCAATCGTCTGCCGTGAATATAGACACAATATAGTTTCAATTATTTGGCTGCGCTGATCAGCGCTTGCGCATATCAAAGGTTAAGTGTCGATATTGCAGTTCAAATTTCTGTCAGTTTACAGTATAGTTGGCAAAGTTACAGTTACTTGGCTAAAAATAAGAGAAGATTATAAAATAATTATTTTGAAGGATGTTGAGGTTCCGTGAAGTGTCGGACGCAAAGGTAAAAGGCGACTAAGGGAGTTTAAGACCCCACCCATATCAAAAAGCACCCTGGATCACCCGCGCGGTGGCGGGTATACCACCACCAGGATTCCCAAGGAGGGTTGGTGTCAGGCAGGCGGCCGGCCGTAAAGACATTGCGCCGACCCCAAGTAACATGGTGGCAGGGCAGGAAGAAGAAGAAGATGTTAAAGGACGTTGAAATAGAATGCAAAAATAATGACACCAACTTTTAACTTAAAGTATTCTTTTTGTGAGTTTATTCTTCATTGCATAGACACAGCTTTGGTCCTCAACCTAATGCCCTTTAGACGTACGGGTACTGGCTAAGGAGTACGTTACGGAAAACTTATGAAGACAGTAGTTCATGAACGGCAGCTTCTAAAATTTTTTATAGAAAAAGCTACATTGTAAAGCACGTAACGTTTAGATTAAGTATACAAAGCTTAAACTATCTGTTTTATAAGACACATATTTAGTTTAATATTTTTAAAATATGAGCTAGTTAGTGCATATTTATAGCTTTTCCGACGAACTTAGAAAAACTATAAAATACGTTAAGATGGCGCTGTGATGAGCTCTTCAGTACATGTAGGTACACTTCATGTAACAAAATGTATAGTCGACCATGAAATTGCTTTATCACTTTTGACAAAAACTTCCATTACAATAAAACTTGGTCTTTTATACAAAAATAGAACTTGTTGTTTTATTAAATGCAAACAAAATTCACTTCTAAGGTGGTAAAGCAATTTCATTGTCGACTATACCAAAATGTTTGTTATGATTGTATTTGTATTTAGCATGGATTAAATAAATAATAGAGGGACGCTGTTAGTAGAAACGTTTGCGTGCGTTTTCTATAGTTATGAACTATCAATACTAACAATATTTTTTTCGTAAATGCATAATTTTATCTAGTTACTATGAATCTTAAATCTTAAATTACGGACTAAATTACCTACATTATGTATATTTGAAACATTCGAAAGAAATTAAAGCTTTCGGTTATTCAATGAATATCATACGATTTTACAGAATGTTATTATTTGTTAATGGTAACAATATCTGAGATTTGTTTTGTTACTTGTTGTTTATGTTTAATTGTGTGTTTATTATGTGATATCAATAAATATTTTTCTGTCTTGCTTCTTCCTTATTTAGACTAACATAGCCGGTAGTAGACAAACTTGAGTCACGAACGTTAAGAACTCTATTGAAATTTAAATGTCCAATCTGTGTGAATAATCCAAGTTGATTGCGATAGTATTTATTAGTTTATTCAAATTTCAACCTGCAATCAAAGTGGGATTCTGAGAAAAATGTTTATGTAAGAGAGGTGCACTGCATCAGTCTGCATCTCAATAGATGGCGACATAGAATAGATAGGTCCAGAATGGCCAGATGTCCTTGATTATTCACCTACATCGCTTGATCGTAGCACACATCAGAAAGAGATCGGCACCATTTTTATTTACTGCGAAAAATGCACTTACTGGCGTCTTTTGTGAGGTTTCGATGAGGCGCAAGGCATAAACTATAAATGCAGTAACATCCCAACATTTGCGATGGCTAGAAAACGTTGTGTAGAAAGTGTAGAGTGCGATCATTATCGTTCGCGCCCTTATGTAATTTTTTTATATTATCGTTGATGTAGGATGGCCTGAGCCTTATAGTAGGAGGCTGGTGATGTTGGTAATAAAAATAAAGTAGAGTTCCAACTGAACATATAAACTACGAAACAAAACACACCATTCAGCACCAAATTGTCGTTTATAGCTCGGCCAAATTGTCAAACATTACGCCCTGACTATTGAAATGGTCACCCGAACTTTCGTAGTCGATCGAACCTAATCGAAGGGATTGTACTGATTGTGACTAGTATTTTACCGGCGTTTACCGAGATTACGGTACGCATGTATATGTGACTGTGTCTATTATGCGCTTTTGTACGGAGGCGGCCTTCTGTACCTTTATATTTTGTCGTCGGAATCACAAAGCTTGTTTGTCGACGCGCGCCCTCTCTTCCAATATTTACAATTCAGATCGCACCTTGCCGGACCGTGAATAAAACTTCAGGCTAGTGAGAATTAAGCTCAACTACGTACGTATGTGGAAAGGTCAAGGCGTACTTGTTACCGTACCCTATTAGATTTACTTTATTTTATTGAAAAATAAACTTCGTTGCCTAATTCTAAGTAAACCTTAAGTTTTACCACGTCGTGCAAATGTGGACTAATTTATAATATTGTTGTAATATTTAATAATGTTTCACCAACAATTGAAATCATTTATTTCCAATAACGTGGTGAAATGTTTGTGATATCATGATTATCTGTCCAATTACTGTAAAAAAAAAAACTTAACCTTTTGTTTGAGATGGAAAAAAGGTAGAGACTGAAAGAAGCGTATCACCGTAACGTAACATGTTCGATGCGAGCATTCCCATGGTCAGTACAGTGAGCCGAGCCGCTCGCCGCAAGCTTCACCCGTCAGTCAGCAATGACGTATCAAGCTCGCCGCGAATGATCCACGGTTACGGTACGATGATCGCATTGATCAGTCTCTACCATACTGAATTAACATTCAAAAACAAAATCCGCATAAATGCGAGCACTCAAAATGTGGTCTTCGCCAAAGCAAAAAAAAAACCGCGAAGCAATACTACCGCTTTCGTCTCAAGGTCGGTGCTAAAATTCACATCAATAGTAGTATAGCTATATATGAGCTCATTACATTCATGTCATGAAATTTCCCGTCGTGAATACTAGGTATATATCGATGAAACAAGGATTTAGCGTATGGGTATTCCTGATTTATTTTATTTCGCGGCTTTATGCTTTGTATATTGACGTGTCGTTCAAAAGGCAGCTTAGCTCTGGGGAAAAGGAAGGAGGCGTAACAACAAAACCAGATTTACGGACTTGAATCTTGGATAACGTTACATTCAACTATTTGTACAGGTAGTTTGTTATATTTTATGTGTTTTCGAAACGAGAAAAACGATATTATGATAACATAAATTCACTTGTGAAACCAATTTGTAAGATATAGTTATGTAAATATTTGCTTCTGGTGTTGTATCGTTATTTTCTATGTAGGTTGTAGATACGCGTAAAAATTCGTATACCTACATGTAGTCTTTTATAATCTTTGCACAGGTTTTACAAAATGTCATCCAAATTGTTTCAAGTACAATATCTTTAAATATACCGACAATTAAAAATATTTAGTTAGGTACGTATTCCATGTCAATAGAGTCGAATTTGATCCTGACACTAAATAAAGTAAAATGTAAAATGATTTTCATCTTTTGTTTTATATAAGAAAACAATCAACGACAAGCTTCTGTTCAATGTACTTGAAGCAATCTCCATAGAAATGCATTACTGAAGCTGATAAATATTCAATCTAGCACGGCTACACGCTACACCGACGACGGCAGACGGCCGGCGAAGGTTTTGAATTTCGACCCCAGATAAAACCTTCGGAACAAAGGGATTAGGCCAGCGCCCTAATCCACTCGAGGTTTCCGTCCACTAAAAGCTTTACATTTTATTTTTGCTACAAATAAAATAACATAAGGGCATCGGATTGCGATGGGCTCATTGATGTTTGATCCGCTCTTTGTCGATATTTTTTATAATACCAAATGCTTAACAATAATGTTTTGTCCATATCGAAACCCGAATCTGTTAACCCTTGTAAAAATGGCCGAAAGTTACCTACACGGTTTCATTTATTTTAAAGTATATACGAAAGATAGTGTACGATTCATACATACATTGGTTGCAGTCCTATCTAAAATACAAGTGTTACTCTCGGAATAGCTTCCATTGTACAAAGTTAATAATCTTGCGATATCTAAATTACTATCGAACGGGAATAGCAAGTCCAATCTCGTCTTCGACATCCCTCCATTCAATTTGTTCAATTCTCAAAGTGGATACCCTGAAGGTCGACCAATTCACTATAGGGCCAGTATCGACACTATAGCACTTCTTAATCATGATTTTGAATGTATGCGGAATGGTATACATTCAAATATTTTGAAAATAATGTAATGTAGAGAGTAGATTTTTTTTTTCTAGTAGTATGTTATGAAGTTTAAAACTGTAGAACTTATTAGTTGAAACCTTTTTTAAAAGTTTAAAACGTTATAGCCACTTGCTTTGTAAGTTGAAGATACGTGTCTAATTCTATCTACAAAACGATACAACAAAATACAATATTTACCTTAATAGTGTTTATGTAAAATTGATTACGTTTTGAAAGCTAACTTTGTCATGAAAGCTAGTTTCCTTTTATGTTTAGTTCCCGTAAGTAGCAGCTTCACTTTGTTAGACCAAACACCGCAACACATTAATTAGCTTAAAAATAATTAGTTTGGTCTTCTAATCGTTAACTATACTTTCATAAAATGACGACGAAGGAAAGAAGACAAATATATAATGAACTGAAAATGAAATACATGTTTCTTCTGTTTTTCCCGTATACGTTCCTTTACCATTTATCTAAATGTGATGAAACTTGGGTACGCCGCCGTTGTGCGCACGCCTGCGAAGCTTTCCGAGTACCTACTAAATTGGAAACCTTCAAAAAACCATTATGACTTCTTTCTTTCATTCTGATTGAACTGAAAAGCACACGGGTGCAGCAGCGGATAGGAGCTAGTTTTTATTAGAAAAAATTGCTAACAATATTCAAATAGTATCCCAAGATACTATACAACGTGTTACAGAAAGGTGTGGTCAAAATGAAAAGATCCAAATTGTATCCGATCTAGATCTTGTGTGCAGAGTTACTAAGTCATCATTATTAACTTTAATGTGTTATGCCATTTTTGGAACGAAGTTCCTTATCGCGCGTTGTGAAAGGGGGCTAGACGGAAAAAATTCTTACGAAAAGTTGTCACGACACTTTTTGCTATAGTAAGCTATTGTAAGCTGTGCGGCGTCGCATGTTTCTCTGTCTGTCTCTCTCTCTCTCTTATAGAAAGCAAGCCAGATATTTTCATTTCTATTTCGCATTGAACAGTGTGGTGTCGCGACGATTATTTTTGTTGAGTGTATACAGGTTTTTTGTAAATAATAAATAATAAAAATAATAATAATAATGAATCCTGACAAAAAAAAAAAAAAATAAATAAAAAAAACATAAAAAAAAAATATTACAATTCCTTCACTAATTAATCGAAAGGAACTTCGTTCCATCCGGGTGTCCCTTGACACCTCTCAAGTTTTTTAATTTAATATTTCTATTGTGACGTCACATCAAAATAAACAAGTCTCAGCCCTAGTGGCTTAGTAACCTCTCCGTACTAACATTTATGATCACTGCTGCTTGCTTATGCGCGCCTGATTCGCATCATTTCACAAATATAAATATTTCATTAACCAGTGCATGACATAATAAAGTTTATAATTATATCTTAATAATAACACATACAAATTCTAGATGGCATACACTTTGGATCTTTTCATTTTGATCACACCATTTCATTACACGTTGTATATACGTATATTGTGACGGGTTATTATATTGACGTCTGTTGCGGGCTCCGTAGTTAAATAATAACACAACTGGTTAATGTATCAGAGTATAATTTCTGACTAGTTTAGTAACTAAAAATACAGGTATATATATTAATTTATAAACAAAGAAATTGGCGGGGGAGATTTGTTGATTGTAGAAAAATCACGAAACAGGAACTAATGAGTTTTGCTTAATTTACATAACATGTCTCTATATTAAATCACGTTATTAATTATCTACCACGAACGCTACGTGCTATGAATATTGTGCTGACGGCACAACGTCCAACATTTTCGTGAAAGGAAACGCAGAAAAGGAATTTGCTATAAAGATGACTGCTAAAATAATAATATAATATATAATAAGATAAATTTGCCTTTCTCCGTGGAGATTTTAGGTGAATCAGTGAATCCAATCCAAGTGTAGTTGTAGTCTTAAAGTATAATAAATATTGAAAATTTTATTAGCTTTTATGTCCAATCTATATTCATAGGGGGTTATAATCGATCTTGTGATTGAGTTCTATAATCTTCGACCATTTGATCCAATCGGGCCTAATCACTGGATAAGATTAATAAAATAAAACAAACACGATTAAGGTAAGAGCAATTGATAACACATCACAATAATCTATCAGAGTATCTTGGTAAGGTCATGGCAAAGTTATCCATGTAACAAAAGAGTACTAAAATAAAATAAAACTTCTAACCTTGGATGTTATAGGTACTCTTTTGAGGTTACCCTTGCAAATGCACCATCTTGCATGCACATTCCCTGCTCAAGCCTTAAAAAAAGATCCAGCATCATTCTTATAACATCGCTAAGTCTGTCTTCTTTTCTTGATATAGTGTTGTTGTTATTGAGTTTGACATAAAAAGTGAATAATTTAAGACCCAGGCGTCACAACTAATTTGTCCTTTCAGTGTTTATTAAGGCAGTGTCAACCACCAGCGAAAATAGCAATTTAATTTTTTTTGCATGTTTGGTGTTTTTAATCCGGGTTTATTAAGTTATTTATTGTTTTTATCAATAAAATAAAAACTAAAATAAAATGCACATTAAGTTAAGTATGCTTTAAGTGTAATAAACGAAACTCATTCGCATGGAAATACAAAATATTTTGATTACATTATGAATTTGGAATGTTAGAACATTCCATTAAATAATACCCTCATTTACGTACAGATGCTCATGTCATACACTGCAAGACTTTATTCTTTACTTAAGAAAAAACTATTAATTTAACATTTACTATATTAGATATAAATCAATAAATCATTACGATATTGATTTAGTAGCTCTATTTAGCGTCCTTAAATATGAAATTGTACGGCCCCGTGATGTAGTTGATAGAGGCCAATTTTGTCTTTATCGGTGACCCGAACCATTCCACCTTGAAGTTCTCGATGAGCCGCGCAAGGAAAGTCTCCATTTCCAACTCGGCAATCCTACGCCCTGGATAACAGATAAACAAAGGGCACGATAAATAAAGATTTGATCAAAATAACCATTACTATAAATAATTGTTAAAACGCCTCATGGGCTAGTGGCAAAGCACTCGATATCCGGAGATCTTTGGTTCACTTCCAGGGTCGGGCAAAGTGCGTTTTGGTTTTTTAATTATAGCCCGGGATTGTGATCATCAACCCGGTGATCCGGCATTGCGAAAAATGCTTGACATGCAAGACCGCAACCCGACCGCACAAAACGTTGCTAAATCCTCTATCACAAAATAAAATGAAAGACGAAGGTAAGCTAAACTAATCTTACAAGGTAGGCTCAGAAGTACCGTAGGCTCAGAAGTACCGTAGGCTCAGAATTACCGTAGGCTCAGAAGTACCGTAGGCTCAGAAGTACCGTAGGCTCAGAAGTACCGTAGGCTCCGAATTACCGTAGGCTCAGAAGTACCGTAGGCTCCGAATTACCGTAGGCTCAGAAGTACCGTAGGCTCAGAAGTACCGTAGGCTCAGAAGGTAAGCTTACAAGGCAAGTCAAGCGCAGCTGTTGCGAGATTCCGTTTCTGTGAGAGGTAGTCTACGTGTGCGTTGTTCGAGCGCGTTATTATAGAGCTTACCTTCTGCAGTCTTCTTATTTTGTGCCTCTATCCTCAATCTTTATATTCATACTAGCTGACCCAGCGAACTTCGTATCGCTTTGACAGTTTCCATGACAACAATACAAACAAATCATTTTGTATTGGAAAAAAATCCAAAAACTAAAAAAATGTTTGGGGTGGACCACTCTTATCATTTAGGGGTATAAAAAATAGACTACGACCGATTGTCAGGCCTACCGAATATACATATAAAATTTCATAAAATCGATCGAGCCGTTTCGGAGGAGTAGGGCAACTAACATGTGACACGAGAATTTTATATATATAGAAGTATAATTCTTTACCTATACAACTCCTTGCTCCAAATCCAAACGGTTGATTAACGAACGGATGGGCGTTCTTGTGGTACAGAGGGTCTTCCTTGTCGGTGAGCCAGCGCTCAGGCAGGTATTCCTTCGCCCTTGGGTAGTTCTCTTCCATCACTGACATAGCTTGGTGCATGATTGATATTTGCATCTGCAATGGACAGTTCATAAAACAATACTCTACAATACTCAATAATATTCTTTGAAGTCCAGAGTGCTGAGTGTTAGTTTTATTAACCGACTTCAAGATAGGAGGAGGTTTCTTTATAAATTCGAATTGATTAATTAGAACAAGAATCTATTTTCAAATTTTCAAATGGTTGCCTTGTTTGTCACCAGTGTTTGCTCTAATATAATAGAACAGCATACCTTTATGTATTTCGGGCAACTATAGCCTGTACAATATACATATACCTTTCCCAATTTTTCGAGAATTAAAAAATAAGCAAAGTGGAAAATTTTTATAAATAATAAATTATGAATAAATTATCAAAAAAATATTTAACAATAAATTTTATAACTCAATTATTTACTTACACCTTTTGGTATTCTGTAGCCCAGCAAACTGTACTCCTTCGTGGTCTCCCTTAGGTTTCCGCTTACCACGGGCATCATTCTCATCGATTCTTTCAGGCAAGCCTTCAGGTATGGCCGTTTCTCGTTAATATCAGGTATGGAGCGTATTTCCTCTCTCAGCTTGTCTTGTTTTACTTGATTATTTGCAAGTAGGTAAAGCGTTGCTGTTATTGTGTTTGACGTCTATTGAAAAATAACAACACTGAAGTATTAAAATCATCATTATTTATCAGCTTTCTGATTTAGACTGAGGCTTTCCCTCAAAAGCACATGATGGGAGATAGGGTCAATATCCATCACAACAGCCTTACGGTGTTGATGATTGTAGAAAAAAACATGTAAGTAAAACAGTGCTCGTCGTTTTGACTCGCTGCGGTCGAGCGCAGCGAAACCAATCATTCGTCTAAGATGCACATATTCTAAGCAAATGGCAATAAAATCAGTGTTATTTATAAATCAAAACGACGAGCACTGTTTTACTTACATGTTTTTTTCTTACATAGTCTTCCATTAAGTCAGTCACTGAAGTCAAATAGCGCAGCGCTGTCGTGTCAGTGCTGGACTGACTTCAGCATTGGCGTTTAAGGTTCAAACCTTGCCCTTAAACTGACTTCATTAAGTGACTCGATGTAAATCAGGCTAAATTGATGCTAAATTAATCTTTAACGTAAGTAAATAAAACCAAAAGTTCGGTAGGTCACCAACAACCGCGACCAACAGATTCGCGTGCCCTCCGAAACACGCAATGTAGTTTAAATACGACAGACATTACAATTTGTACTTTACTATTTACCGTGTCAACACCAGCGAAAAGAACGTCGGAAGCCATTACAACGGCTACGTCTTTATTGATATCAAGTAGTTTCTCCAGAACACTTTTCTGCTCTTCGGGCTTTTTTTCTGTTTGTTTATCAAGTTCCTCAATGGTTTTATCAATAAAATATCTTGCTATACTGAAATAAATAGATCGTCATATATATTCATTGCCTGAAATTTGTTAAACGCTATCAGTAAAAAAAAACAACATCAAAGTGAAATACTTTTTTTTCGAATTTTCCATGTTTACTTAAATATAATAAATAGCCAAACTGATTTATATGTATTTATATGTTAAATCGTTACGTTTCTTGGTCTTCATATAATTTCATTGCCCTCTTATAGGTTTTCGTGGGGTAATATCTCCACAAACTCGGTTTGAAATCCAGCTTGTCTACAATTTGAAATACATCGTGAACTATTTGAATGAGTCTTTTCTCTGGTGAATCTGGTGGTAAGTTTGAGTCGAAGCAATGGAGCCGTCGGCCCAAAGCGACCAAGGCGATCGACTCTAGTGACCACAGGTTCATTTCCATTTCAAAATCACTTTGTATCATGTTGTTGTCTCCACGGAGTGATTTTAATCTGAAATTGTCATCATGGTTATCGATTTATTTAAGATTTGAAGGCATTCGTAGCATAGAAGGTAAAAGTTCGAGTTGAGAGTAACTTTGCGAGGATCAATTCTCTGTGCCATTTTACATTTAAGAATCGTAACGATTCACTCCTAGTAATAGACAAATTTTTAGCATAGTTAGTAAGTTTTACAGACCTTTGGATATAAATTTATAGCACGAGTGGTGAGTTTTTTAGGAGTTATAATTATCATTCCAGGAGAGTGATTGATAGTAATCAAGAATTAGTCATTACCTAGCAATCATATCCTGTCCCACTTGATCAATCATGGAAGCGTAAAGCTTAATAGTTTTGGGTTGTAGCAGTACGGGGTTGACAGTGGATCGGAATTGCTTCCAAGTGTCGCCATGGCTGAAACAGAAGTTCAATCGGTATTCGTAAGTTTGTAATAAGATTTATGTATAGATTGATTGTAACTTATTAATAATTTCTGATAAAGTTGCACCTGAAAATCATTATCTTGTATGAAGAACGTAATGAACGTATGAACGTAATGAACATATAAATATGTCTATCTATACTCACTCTGTTAGCAAGCCGTAAACGTTTGTACCACTTGCCGCTTTACTTTTTTTATTTCTTCTGTAGTAGTCCAGGGACTGAAATCCAGGTCGAATCGGCAACCAATTTTCTGAGCGTAAAATCTGAAACGCATTATGTACCTTTGTAATCATGTGAATCATCATAAAGTCACTGTTGGATATAGTTCTCTCTGAGTGGATGTAACTAGGTTAAAACATAAAATAGAGCAAACTAGTTGGTGTCTGTTGAACTCCCATATACTCTAATATCCTGAGCACCAATCCGCATTGGGCTCGCGTGGTGGTTTTTATGGACCATTCTCATTGTGGTGTTGCCGTTCATAGAGAAAGCTCGTGCCCTGGCAATGGGGACATAAAGTGGTATTCCTATATTAAAATTATTAATATCATAATTATATCATATCATATTTCCAACAAAGTCAATACTCACTTGCGCTGATATTTCAGGATCAAACAAAACTATAAATGGTGGCAAGCCCAAAACTCCGTCTAACCTCACAATTGGTCCGAATTTCTTGTATAGAGTATTTCCGAGTGTCGGTGCATCAACATAAAACAAATCACCTAAAACAGTAAAATATTAAAAACAACTGAATATTATATGACTATATATATGATCATTCCGACCGTTTTCGGCCATGGCGACCACTTCGACTCCTAGTCGGTTTGGTGGCGCTGGTGCGCCCGAAGATGGCTTATGTAGCCGATCTTGGCAGTAAACTCTCGTGCACAATGAGGGCACGTGAGCACACCGCTTATATAGTTATAGTTAATGACTACTACTACTACTACGACTACTATATGATACTGAAAATTCTTGAATTTTGGTCGTTTGTTTTCGTTCACATGATCAAATGACAAATATTACTCACGCGTTGCCATCAAAAATTTAATTTAATTATAACAGTTAGTTGTTATTATTTTCAAACCTCCTGGCATGAAATGGTGAGCTTGGCCTATGACGGGTAGCCGGGCAGGCCCAGGTATCTTCCTCCATGACTTGAGCGGCTGCGTGTCGGTCGCGGCTGCTGTGTCTGTAGCTATTGCCCTGCATCATTACAAATTGATTATTTTAAATTGTTGCTTTGCATTATATCGAAACACTTTTTTTTTGTGGAGTTGGCAAATGACTTTGCTCTACCTGATGTTGAGCAGAAGCAGAGTCCAGATGCAAGGACCGCGAGTGTAGCACCTTGCCGACCCGCAAGTTGCTTCTCACACCTCGCTTAAAGGATGTGGTCCTTGTTGTATAAAAAAGAAAATACGTGTAGGTACTAGAAGAGCACTTCATGTTTTGGTGAAGCGATCAAGAAATGATTCACCAAATTTTTTCGTTCGCGACGGTATCGGTGACACCGAAGACCAGTACGCGTCCTATGACGGAGAGAGAAGGAGGGATAAGGGAACAAACTTTTTGAGAGTCTTGTCCGAAAGAAAATAAACCACTTCATTAGGAGGTATTTTAGCGTAGGTGATTAGGTGAGGTGAAGAATAGCTCTGGTGATATCCACCTGTGTGATATTTGCTGGAGTGATCTAAGTGAAATAACTCATTTAAGTAAATATTTTTTTTAATAGGCTCTGTCGTACTGGTTTTTTATTTCGCAGTACCTAATCCAGACAATATTTGAGTGTCTCAATGGCACAGCGGTCAAGTCCCGCGTGCCAAGCGAGGGGTCTGGGTTCTTCTGGGACTTCCAATCGAATCAAAAATTTTAAAAACATCGGAAATAGGAATCGAAACGGGCCGGCTCGAAATAAAGGCCATAAAATAAACATACTTAACTATGTACACACAGTATACTTAATTTATATTATCTTTCTAAGCGCAACTCTCCTTTTCTTTATGAAAAAAATGCACCCAAAGTACACAGGTTTTGAAATTTACTATTGTTTTTATTCCTTTCTATTTTATTTACGAAAATCAATTGAACAAAGAGAATTACTTTTTGCTTTAAGAGTATATGCTGCGAAGAACATAGGTACATGAGCTTCTGCTATCTCAATATTTTGAGCAAATATGAACAAGCACTTGAAAACGACACGGCAACCTTTGTCTCAGTAGATTATTGAGAAAAGCTGTTGTTTTGGATCCGAAATCGAATGACTCGCAAGCAATAGATAAATTATGATGTTGCTATAAAATGGTGTAAACGTTTGTTAATAAATTAGTGGCTGGCAAAGGTTTCTATTGTTAGTACATACCTAACAACAACGTTGTTGAGCGCAGTCAGCTGATAAAGCGGCCGCAGTCTTGACGTTTGCATGGTGCCCTACACTTTGGTCAACTGCGTTATTTATGACGTTACCCTGCTGATTACAAATAATCAATGTATTATCTTCTCATATCGCAAAGTATATGCTGTGTGACACAAACTTTCCTCAATAGCACAGTATGTTTGAAAACATATTCGTTTTAATATTGTATTAATAAAAATTTATGCAAGTAAATTTCAAGTCAATGCTTTTGATTATACTTCACGTGCGTGATTAGAAACGACAGCTAATTTTATTCCAGACCTGGAGAAATTTATGCTACTATTTTTCTGTCTAACAGTTTCGTCGTTACCAAAAAAGGTTCAAGAGAATAACTAGAAAATAAACTTATTCACTACCGATAAGGTTGAAAACCAATTTAAAACATTCGATAATGCTGTAATTTTAAACATCTACTACTTCCTAGTTCCAACCTATACGTAATACTTAATAAAATGTGTACGCTGACCATAAGTTTATAAGAAAAACATTATTTTGTCGTCAATTACGTGTTTCCACGGTTACTCTAGCTGTTATCTATCCTAATCAATATAATATAATGCATATAATCGGTAATCTATTTTATCCTGTATACAATATTCGTTAAAAATCTAAGTATTCTTTAAGTATTTATGACGTCCAGGAAAAGTGTAAAACATAATTTATTCCATACTTTGCCTAAGCATTTTGTACAATACCAAGTGTTCAGCCGGCAATGTGTTGTATACGCGGTTGGCGGGATGGCGGCCAGCCAGGTTATGAGTGTGATTTAAGTTATTTATTTATTATTTATTTAATTATTATCTTAGGAAGACTATCGACTTATGCAATAAATGAATAGCTACAAACTTATAGGTAAAACAGAAAAGTCATTAAAAAGTCTCCACTGTTAAAAACAACTTAAATAACAGAGGAGCAATACTTGAACCAAAGCACAGTTATAAAAAATGCTTAACGCTAAAGCTAACTACAATCACATCAGTAAATTTCGGGTATTTACTCATGTGCTCTGTATTAAATTATATTTTTATACTTAGTCTTATACAAAAAAAAAGTAGCATTGAATTTTTTTTATTTTTTTTATCAATGAATTTTAAAGATTTTCGCATTATGATTGTGTTGTGTGAGTTGAAGTGTTTTGCAACCTAGGCGATCGGCTCAAGTGACCAGAGGTTCTTTTCTATTTTAAAATCACTTTTAATCATACTGTTGTCCTTAACCTTAAACCAAATAAATTGTAGTGCTTTTCTCATGTTTTTATTTTCTTTATGTATTTATAATTTTACCACACCGCCGGATGCGACTGGGTTGTTTTTGTTGTAAACATCGGGGGGCATCGCAACGTATGCGCACGACGACATCGTACCCGCGTACTAAAATTACTTAAAAATATTTAAAGTCTAATTTCGAAGGAATAAATTATTTTTTCTTTTCCTTATAGTAAAAATCATAAGTAAAAGTGTTATCAACAAATAAAGTGTAATATTTCATGAATATTCATCAAAAATAGTTAAAGTGAAGTCTAATATGTGAGAATATACAACAATTGAAGTGATAGAATATCAAAATCAAATTAAACTACGCGTATAAATGAATTAAAGAAGAAAACAATCAAATACCTAGTGAATAAATGAACAAAACAGTGCCAGTATAGTGTTCTATTTTCTTTCATACATACTATCGAAGTTGTTTTTTTTTATAACGCCATCCTCTTACTAAATAATATTAAATATTCTTAAGGCTAATACAATTTTCTTAATCTATTTACATACTATGCTATTTTTAAGTACTTAAATTTAAAACACCTTATATATTATATTGTAACACATATATTTATACATATTTTATACACTTACATAGGTAACTTACTTTTGTTCTTATGATTTGCCTTTATTTACCTTTAACAACGGCCTCCATATATTTTATTAGTTATTGTCTATACTTTTGTTGCTTATTAATAGTGCACTTATTGTGTTAATGTCCACGAGACCATCTATTTTCAATTCCAGTTCATATTTCGCTTTCGCGTTTATTGGGCAGTCTAACATCAAGTGTTGGATGGTCTCGTTGGAATCAGTGTCACATTCACAAAGAGGGCTCTCCTTGCACTTGAAGCGGTGTAAGTAGTCGGAGAACCCGCCTTGTCCTGTTAAAGCTTGTGTAAGGAGGCTGTTGTGGCAAATTTTACGAATTATAGTGTGGGCGATCTTGGCGTCCCTGGAGTGATCTGGGAAAAATATTTTGGTGGTGCCAGCAGTGTTCTGTGTACGGTACCTTTCGTTTCATGTGTCAAGAGATGCTTGACGAATGCATCTCTTGACATATGAAACTGGACACTGGTTGTAGTCTGGTTTTCTCCTCAACTTTAGGGCCGCTTCTTTCGCGAGAAATTGATATTAAAGAGTGCAAATGCCATATGCACCACGTCTCGCCCTCAGGGTTATTAAAATACTTGTAGTAACACCTGTGACTGACTGATTAGTACTTTGGACAAAATTAACAAAAAAAACCCAATAAAATTGAACTCTTATAAAAGTCACTACGTCTCGGTTTGTATGTCTACGATGCGACTTTGTACGGACATGGACTCTATATAGTATTCGTCCAAGGGACGGAAGAGAACCGGCAAGAAACTCATTAAGGGCATTTCATTTCTCACCAGAACAAATAATATTATACTTTGTTCAATATCAAATCATGCACACAAATAAAAAAATATAATTTGTTCTTACTCCCGATGTTATCGCGACAAACACGCATTGGCTGCCTTAGCTAAGTAGATTATGTTACCTTATACAGAAAATATCGTGTGTAGTCTCTAAAAGTTTTGGTGTAGTCTATAAAGAAGTAGCAGTGACAAATATACAAAAATCGAATTTCGTAATATGTGAACTGGGACATTTATAGAAAAACGAATATTTTCGTCATATAAAGCATTAAAATGCGTTAAGAGCGTTTACGCCGCACACTAGCGCCGCTCAACAAACTATCTGAATGAAGTAATTTAGCATTTAAAAATGTAAAAATGCTAAATTACTTCATTCAAATAGTTTGTTGAGCATAATTTGATTTTCTATCTCTAATTACTAGATATGTTTTTATTCATTAGTGGCGCTAGTGTGCGGCGTAAACGCTCTTAAGAAAGTCGCAGGTCAACTCGATCGCTTCATTGAATAATTATATCTGCGTTATAAATAATTAGACCAATAATTCTAGAAATTAACTTTTGAGTTTAAGTTTAACTACACTACAGGACTGAGGAATGAAAAAGGGATGTCACAAAAACAATCTAAAAAAAAACTGCATGTTTAAATATTAATGCAGTATTCATAAATATGTTTGAAAAAAATATCTAATGACCACCACAACCAAACGACCAAGCACATTATAATTAGTTATGTGTCAAATGCGTAAGCTTTTATTACCACAATAGAATATCAATTAGTAATTACTCGTATATTAGAAAGTGATAGGATTTCGACTGTTGAACTTAAAGTTTGAAATGGACAGACTTTAGTGACACACAATATATAAATACAAGAAAACTATGATTGACCTTTTGTATAAAAATATAATTATGTCATATTTAGGTATTTAACTTACATTTTGATTCCTACGCAGATAAATACAAAATTATTTTAATAACCTTATCAATTTGGAAACGTTCAAACAGAACCTTCCATTTAATAATATCCTTATTTACGTTCAGATACATAATATTTTTAACATACACTGGAAGACATTGTGAACCTTGACTAATAAAAAAAAATAATGAAAATATAATCTATTTAGCGTCCTTGAATATGAAATTGTACGGCCCCGTGATGTAGTTGATAGAGGCCAATTTTGTCTTTATCGGTGGCCCGAACCATTCCACCTTGAAGTTCTCAATGAGCCGCGCAAGGAAAGTCTCCATTTCCAACTCGGCAATCCTACGCCCTGGATAACAGAATATAAACAAAAGTCATTATTATATTTAATTATTAAAAGATTCACTGTTCAAAAAATAATACAATTGTTATAAATTAATTATATAGTCTGCGGGACCGTGAACCGATTAAAACGTTCTGTAGCCGAGTAGCAAAGCGCTAGACTCGATATTAGGAGGTCCTGGGTCGAATCCCAGTGTTTTTCTCAATGTATGCCCGGGTTTGTATATCACAGATCCGGTGATTCGCAGGCTTATTAAAGAAAAGCAACTAGTTAATCTAAGCGATTATTGTCCGTAATAATAGGTCCTTACCTATGAAATTGACGTTTATTTCTCACTTAATAATAGGTGTATTACTTACTTCTAAAAGTCAATACCGTTTGTTAATATTGTTATACACCTTTGTAATTAGGTTACTGTTACTTAGGCTTCAGTAATAACAATGATTATTCATTTTGTGTCTTTTCACCCAATTTTTTCGTTTTTTGTTCGCGGAATTGACCTTTTGTTTCATTGTAGGTCTTGATTTTTTTTTCTTTTTAATGTCCCCTATATTTAGCTAGTGAAACAAACACACTACTCTACAATTTTTATAGTGATAACATAAATAGATGCTAAGAAAATTAAAAAAACGTTAGTATGAAAAATATAATTTTATAAAAAATCTATACAAAACGTCAATTTCATAGGTAAAGACCTAATACCAATTTATCAACCGCAACTGGAGCGGTCGCGTTGTACAATTCACAACTGGTTGCTTTTTTTATGTTTACGGGTAAGCACAGTGCCTTGATCTCACCTAATGTTAAGTGATGATAAGGCAAATTGGTGGAAGCGTACTTCACCCGGGATCCTCAACTAGTGAGGCACTGGCTATCTTATCTCTAACTGCCGGAACACAACAATGCTACAAACATTGATGTTAGGGCGACATATTTAGATAAGATGGTGGTAGCTAGCCAGGCGGACAAACAAGTCCTACCACCAACCAAACCGAGTACACAAACATGTACCCCCCGCTGGGAATCGAACCCGGGACCTCTGGGTCTACACCGGTGGTCTTAACCACTAGACCACAGAGGCGGCGGTTTTTGCAATAATAAGCCTGTCGGCATCGCTATAGTCCACCGCGAAAGCCGCTAGAGCATCTTCATATTATTATATTTATATGTTTATAATACATAATATGTATATATAAATATATTTTACCTATACAACTCCTTGCTCCAAATCCAAAAGGTTGATTAACGAACGGATGGGCGTTCTTGTGGTACAGACGGTCTTCCTTGTCGGTGAGCCAGCGCTCGGGCAGGTACTCCGTCGCCCTTGGGTAGTTGTCTTCCATCATTGACATAGCTTGGTGCATGAATGATACTTGCATCTGTAATCATGAGCGTTACAGGTTATTAAAAAACAATAGACTTTTCTGTGATGTTCTAAACTACAGCAACTTAATGATAACAGTTCTTAAAAATAAAATGTTTTTAAAAGTTAATATAGTTTTTATATCAAATCGTTCGTATGTACACACGGCGGCAGATCAACCTACCCAAAACTGTCAAATTTCTACAATAAATTTTGAACTTTATTGTTACGTTATAAGGATCAATATTCATTGGAGAAATTTGACAGGTTTGGGTAGGTTGATCTGCCGCCGACTGTACATCATCTAGTATCTTTCAAAATACTTTTAAATACATATAATGAACTAATAGACAGAGAAACAAATCTTCGTCAAAACAATACTTTTAAAACCTGAAGCAAATCATCCGTGAGTTTTTATCTGAATTGTTTACTTACACCTTCTGGTACTCTGTAGCCCATTAAGTTGTATTCCTTCGTGGTCTCCCTCACGTTTCCGCTTACTACGGGCATCATTCTCATCGATTCTTTCAGGCAAGCCTTTAGGTATGGCCGTTTTTCGTTGAAATCAGGTATGGAGCGTATTTCCTCTCGCAGATTATGCTGTTTTTCTTGATTATTTGCAAGTAGGTATAGCGTTGCTGTTATTGTGGTTGACGTCTGTTGATTGAGAATAACACTGAAGTCTTTAATTATTATCATCATCATCAGCTTTCTTGCTCAGGCCTAGGCCATCCGACAAAAGCACAGGGGGAGCCCAATTTGGATTGATAGGTTTCAACGACTGCCACCTTACGGTAACGACCGGCTTTGGGATGAAGTTGTACAGGATGGTAAAAATATTGACTTTATTACCATTTTTTTAGAAATTCAAATCAGTTTTAAAAATAAAAATATTAAATCAAGACCAAAAAGGTTAATAGGCTGTACATTTCTAACAACCAGGACCAACAGCCTGCTTTCCGAACCATGCAATTAGATATAGTAAAAATAAAGTCATTACTAATTCATGAATATTTTTAAAAAAAATTTAATTTACCGTGTCAACACCAGCGAAAAGAACGTCGGAAGCCATTACAACGGCTACGTCTTTATTGATATCAAGTAGTTTCTCCAGAACACTTTTCTGCTCTTCGGGCTTCTTTTCTTTTTGTTTATCGAGTTCCTCTATGGTTTTATCAATAAAATATCTTGCTATACTGAAATAAATGGATCGTCATATATATTCAGTCTGCCATTTGTGTAACGCCATGAGTACAAACTATAGTGCAACATTTTTAAATAGTATTCCCATGTTTACTTAAACATAATAATAAGCCAAACTAATTAATGTATTTGTGAGTAAATAAATGTGTATGCTTTGTGTAAATCTTTTTTTAAATATTCTTACGTTTCTTGGTCTTCATATAATTTCATAGCCTTCTTATAAGTTTTCGTGGGGTAATATCTCCATAAACTCGGTTTGAAATCTAGCTGGTCTGCAGTTTCAAATACATCGTGAACTATTTGAATGAGCCTTTTCTCTGGCGAATCTGGTGGTAAGTTTGAGTCGAAGCAATTGAGCCGACGGCCCAAAGCGACCAAGGCGATCGACTCTAGTGACCACAGGTTCATTTCCATTTCAAAATCACTTTGTATCATGTTGTTGTCTCCACGGAGTGATTTTAATCTGAAATTTTCATAATGGTAATCGATTTATTTAAGATTTGAAGGCATCCGTAGCATAGAAGGTAAAAGTTCAAGTTGAGAGTAACTTTGCGAGGAACAATTCTCCGTGCCATTTTAGATTTAAGAATCGTAACGATTTACTCCTAGTATTAGACAAATTTTTAGCATAGTTAGTAAGTTTTACAGACCTTTGGATATAAACTTATAGCACGAGTGGTGAGTTTTTTAGGAGTCATAATTATCATTGCAGGGGAGTGATTGATAGTAATCAAGAATTAGTCATTACCTAGCAATCATATCCTGTCCCACTTGATCAATCATGGAAGCGTAAAGCTTAATAGTTTTGGGTTGTAGCAGTACGGGGTTGACAGTTGATCGGAATTGCTTCCAAGTGTCGCCATGGCTGGAAAAAAGGAAACGCATTAAATTTTTTCGATGCCTCTGTAAAGTTTTCCTCGTGTTCTTTTATTGTTAAAAACAAGAAAAAGATGCACTTGAAAAGCATATCTTGTATAAATAGTGTAGGTATTTTAATCAATACTAAATATGTGTATACTCACTCTGTTAGCAAGCCGTATACGTTTGTACCACTTGGCGACTTAGTTTTTTTATTTCTTCTGTAGTAGTCCAGAGACTGAAATCCAGGTCGAATTGGCAACCAATTTTCTGAGCGTAAAATCTGGAACGAATAAATTTCTTTATAGGTAGATTGAAAAGGGTGATATGCGCTTTTATTTTTGGTTACACATTATTTACCATCAGTAGCCATCAGCCTAGTGCGAGTTTTATTCGCTATTTGATTACGTTAACGAAAACAAGATTTTTTTCGTCGCTACACGCGTCTCGTTTTCACAACTGCAATAACGCTGCTATAAGTGCCCGTTGTTCCCCCCCTCACCCCCGGTAAAAAGGAGAAAAGTTTGCCCAAAAACGCACATAATAACGCCATAAATAAGAGATACATACTTTTTTATAAAACAATTGGTAATACACGTGGCCCACGTGGCACACGTGGCCCAGGTTCGAGGCGAATGGCATGAACGATGAAATGCCTATTCCCAGCAGTGGGTCGAGAGGGGCTGATGATGAATAACCAATGAAAATAATAATAAAAAATAAGGGTACCTCTCCTAAATATTATGTACGTAATCATCCATAATTTAAGTCCTTTTTTTCCTTACATTTTAGGTAGCGCTGATTTTTTTTTATCGGCATATTTTTGTAAAAATACTAACTAAGTATTTTTAGGGTTAAAAAAGCGGTGTCTCAAAATGGGGAAAACAAGTTGGTGTTAGTTGATTTGAAATGTTGTGTTGAATTATTATGAATTCCCACTGCCAAATTGAAAAAAAAAACAAAATTCCAACCAAATAAATTGGTACATAGTTATATACTCACTTGAGCTGATAGTTCAGGATCAAACAGAAGTATAAATGGTGGCCGGCCCAATATCCCATCTAACCTAACAATCGGTCCGAATCTCTTGTATAAAGTATTTCCCAGTGTCGTTGCATCAACATAAAACAAATCACCTAAAACAGTGAAATATTAACAAGAATTGGTATTTTTTATTAATCTGTGGCGGTAGCCAAAGTAACATTAAGAAAACGATAGCGAAGTTCGAAAAAAATAAAATATATGAGATTGACATAAGATTGACCACGTGATTTAGCGCGGCTTATGTCAATCCCATACATTTTATTCTTTTCGAACTTCGCTATCGTTTTCTTAATGTTACTTTGGCCACAGAATAAATAATAGTACTTTGGCTAAGCCTACAGGTATATCTTAGTCTTTTATGTTTTAAGGTCTCGGTTTAGCGCCTCGGTAGTAGAGTTGCAATGCGCTCAGTCCGATCTCAGGAGATCCCGGGTTCAATGCCAGGTCGGGCAATTTTGGCAAGCGTGGTGATTTACCAATACCCATCAATTGTAGCGAAGACTTGATTTCAATGACGGAGAACTTTTCCCAGCCGTGGGAATGTATAATTATTATCATCACCAGCTTATTCGATGTGCCCACTGCTGGGACACGAGCCTTCCTAATGGATGATAAGGAGAACGGGCCATAAACCACCACGCAGGCTTAGTGCGGATTGGTGGTTGTTAGCGACTGCCAATGCAGATTATTCTTTATTTTTCTTTTAGTAAATATTATGTTTATTATTTTTTAATTTTTTTACTCAACTTCACATACATTGTTCTTAAGGTAAGAAGCTAAAGCACTTGTTTTATGGAAATCAGAAACAACGACGACGGTACCACAACCACCCAAACCCAACACAATATTGAAAAGTTCGTTTTCGACATTGACCCGACCGGGAATCGAACCCGGGACCAAAGAGGATTTAATCCCTACGTTTACCTGGGACCTCAGAGTTAGCGCCGCCCAAACTCCGGCGTGCAACGGCGGGCTACGCAGGTCGTCAAATTATGTGCACGTGGTTTATTATATTAGTAGAAATTTTATTTTTTATTTTTATTTTCTTACCTCCTGGAACGAAATGGTGAGCTTGGCCTATGATGGGTAGCCGGGAAGGCCCGGGTATCTCCCTCCATGACTTGAGTTGATGCGTGTCGGTCGCGGCTGCTGTGTCCGTAGCTACTGCCCTGTATTATCACAAATTGTTTATTTTAAGTTGTTACTTTGCATTATATCAAAGCTCGATGGCGCAGTGGTTAACGCGCCCGGCCTGCGAGTGCTGAGGTTAAACAACTTTCGCAAAGGCCGGTCATCGGATGGGTGACCAAAAGTGTATCATCTCGAGCTCCTCCGTGCTTCGGAAGGCACGTAAAGCCGTTGGTCCCGGCTGCATTAGCAGTCGTTAACAACCACCAATCCGCACTGGGCCCGCGTGGTGGTTTATGACCCGTTCTTCCTATCCATCCATAAGGAAGGCTCGTGCCCCAGCAATGGGGACATAAAATGAGCAGATGAATTAAAATTCAATTCAAATTCAAAAATCATTTATTCAGTTTAGGCTACAAGTAGCTCTTGTGAATGTCGCTATGCCATCGGTTCGTAAGTCTACTCTGGGCGGGAGATCTTGTACTGAGAAGAACCGGCAATAAACTCAGCAAGTGTCCAGCTCTTTTCTCCCTTACAGCGTCAAAAAAAATATATATTGGAAAATGCCCTATCATAGCAGGACACTTTTGTAAAAGTTTCAATTTCCACAATGTCATACAGTACCACTACAGTACTCTAATAAAAGTCAAAAATTGTTTAAGAAAAACAAAGTCAAACTATAGTAATTAATACTAACAATAAGATAAGTATGCAAGAGCAGACCAGCCTCCACAGGCGGCACCCGTTCACGAGTATGACGATGATGATGATGATGATTATATCAAAACAATAAGGTCGCGGGAAGCCGCTGCATGTGAGCACCACAAAACCGTTCGTTGTGGAGATCCTTGGGAGGCCTTCCAGCAGTGGACGTATTAGCTAAAATGATGATGATGGTAAAATCAAAACACTTGCTGATAGGACGCTGACTAATAGCGAATTAAATAAATAAATAAATGTTTCCCACACTCACACCATTTATCTAGCCCAAAGAAAAGCTTCCTTAAAAATCTCGAGAAATGGTTAACAAAAATAAGTTGAAAAAGTGAGATAATAAGAATATAAGTGTTTACATGAGCACTTGAAGTGACACGACAACCTTTGTCGTAGTTCTTTATTTAGAAAAGCCGTCATTTAGATTCCGAAATCGTATGAAGGGCGTAGAAACGTCATACGAGACAAGCAAAGAAACAGTCATTAAAAAAATATATCAAACTGAAATTTGATGAAATCTTGACCGCAGCAGAGAAATTATGATGTCGCTACGATGTCGACTGCTAAATGAAAGACGTCGTGTATCGCGTATGGTTTATTGTGACTGGCTAGGCGTGCGTCGCTCGCAGCTCACATAGCTTTACGTATACAAACATAACAGTAATGGAATACGTTTGCTGTGAATGTTAGTGGCTAGCAATTTCAAATGCATTTTCGGACACATTCAGAGAGGATACTTATACGAGTTCCCACGGCTAATCTTCGAAGGCAAAATTTCGGGAAAGAGAGCTCCGGGACGTCCGCGATGCTAATGGCTGGACGACATCAAAAAGTGGACTGGACTTTACAACTCCATACGCCATCAATGAAAAAAAACGTATCCGATAAAACGGACCAGCAAAACGGAGACCATGTGTGAACCGGGCTGTAGTTATCGCCAGTTAAAGCAAGCTATATGGCTGATCTCCAAACTTCAGGATGAAGATGGCTAAATGATGATGAGTAGTAGTAGTGGTACATACCTAACAAAAATGTTGTTGAGTGCAGTCAGCTTATAAAGCGGCCTCAGTCTTGACGTTTGCATGGTGCCATACACTTTGGTCAACTGTGTTGTGAGTTGTGACGCAACCCTGCAGATTACAAATAATCAATTTACTATCTTCTCATATCGCAGAGTATTTGCTGTGGGACGCGAACTTTCCTCAATAATGCAATATGTTGATGAATATGTTTGAATATTGTATTGCGAATAAATATCAAGACAATTTTTTAATTCACGTGCGTGAAACGGCAGCTATTGCCATGCCAGATCTGGAAAAAGGATATTATTGCCCACCTTTACCTATCTACCTACCAATACATAATATAATAAAAATGTCATGCTGTGTACTCTCCCTTTGGATTACCGTCTAGTTAATAAGGTTAACCAAATATGTTACTGTACTCATGCATTGATTGTAATCTGTTTGTGTACCTATAGAAATAAATAAACAAATAAATAATACTTAATGAAATATGTAGGCTGACAATAAGTATATTATTAAAAACATTATTTTATCGCCAATGTCAAGGTTTTACGGTTATTTTGCTGTTATATAATATTATTTAAAGCTTGTATAACATGCCGAACATGTAACATTTTTATGTATCAAAACGTTACAGATAAATAAATATAGACAAACTTTGATAAATTTGTACCAATTGTTGTGTCGATCGGCGTTTTATCATTTTAATCTTAAAATTCCAAAAGTTTAAATACTGTTTTGTAATAGTTTGCTATGGTACACACGCCTGCACATCTACCACCGCAAACTGTCAATTTTCCTTAATAGATTTTGAACTATATGTCTTAGTTGCATGGTTGAAAATGTATTTTAGAAATTGACAGTTTTGAATAGATTGATGTTCAGGCGTCTCTGTACTTTACTTGGGTATGTTTATGTATGATAATATTGCTAATTGATTTTACATCCTATATGGCATAAACCAGTTATATTCAATCAATTACGTATATTATTTCTATTTGGTAATATAACCTATTATATCTAAATTTATTTATTAAAACATCGGATACAAAACTTTTTCAAATCAGCGTACTAAAAACTATTACAATACTTAGTTTGTTTGTAGAATCGGCTTAGTTTCGTTTCGGCACCTTCCCATTTCGGCATCCTAAGAGTCTCATAATATATTTGATATTTGTAACTAATACAAGTAAAGTAAATCTTATTGTAACAAAATGCAATATTGATCAATACAAAACTCAGTAGTTGCGGAACAGTTAGTTAATTAGAAAAATTACCTTGTTTTCACTGATGCTGATGCTATGAATGCGGCTGTTTTGCAATGTTACCAGTGCTTGAACAATTATAATTTGTATGCACTATACATTAAAGATTAGCACGAACACGAACATATACGCATAAAACACATTTTGCCAACAAAATGATGCCATTTGTTTACACTACGATTGAGGTAACGTTTTATTATATCACAGAATAATGCAAGAGTATCTGTGAGCGTGTGATCGCGGAGTGTGTTGCTCGGCTTATAAACCAACATGACCTTGCGTGGACTATTATTAACGCGTTTGTGTTGATTTGAATCTTGATGCGTATATAAATAGGTTCCGATATTCATTGACGCTATTTAATGATTTGCTTTGTATAGCAGCAAAACTTGTATTTTGTCGGTTTAATTTGCAAGAATCACGTTGGGAGTTAATTTTAATCCCAAAAATTACTTTAATTAATGTTGACATTGATCAATATTATAGTCGTCATATTGTTCGGTTGGGATTTTGTATTATTTTTATATTATTGTGTTGTTTAAAAACTCAATACAGTTAAATAAACGTAACATAGTTTTGATTGTTAAATAAAAGTGAACACTAGTACTCTCAATACCAAACGCAATTCTAATAGTGACGACTCTATCACAGGTTCATAACGTCTACGTAGTCTTACATTAAATAACATTATTTTTCTTTCAAAAATTACATGGAAAGATATTGCAAATAAAACAACAAGCCAAAAAAAGGGGGCAAACGAGCAGGCGGGTCACCTGATGGAAAGTAGTCACCGCCGCCCATGGACACCCGCAAAACCAAAGTAATCGCAGATGCGTTGCCGGCCTTGAGGAAGGAGTTGGATCTTGAGGAGGGAGTAGGAATTGGAAGGGGTGAAAGGTGAGAGATGGCCTTGGGCCAAATGTAATTTATCCATTACAAGTGCAGCTGAAAATTCTTATTGACCACATTGCTTAGTATCTTGTATCTCAAGCGGAAAGTGATAACCTTGGTAGTTTTGTATACTTATTATATTCTTATTGATAAAAGTGTAAGCACCACGTGATGTTTGTTGGATCGATTATCTATTAAACAAAGATTAGCAGATTTGATAATATTCATTTATACAATTATTGATGTCGGTAACATCAGTATATAGCAAGTACTCTCTACATAGAAGTAGAAAAAAATATAGTTTTTTTAACAGTTATTTAATGGTAGTTGGATGCGAGCAGCACAAAACCGGTCGTTGTGGAGATCCTAGGAAGAGGCCTTCGATGATGGTGATGATTAATGGAATCTGGCGTTACTTTGCTTATACATGTACATGGCATACAAAACGCATGATCTTCTTGTTTGATCGACAGTTGTACATATTACAGAATATTTTCAACTCCTCTTTTTGAATATTGGAAAAAATGTATTAGGAAACGACTGCACACGAAGAAACGCAGAATGATAGGTGGGACTCTTACAGGGGCATAACCATTAAAACTCCTGAACTTCCCGGCTACCAAAGTGGACCACGAACAACATAAGCAATCACTAGTATATATTTTCAACTCCTTGGAGTTTGGCCCTGCAAATAGTTTCATAACGACTTCGCACTGTATCAACATTCTTTCTATTTCAGGCGTTAAGTATAAATATTAATTAATTATCTACTACTTTATTAAAGACCTCTGAATAATGATTTAATTCCTCTGAATTATATTTAATTCATTTAGAACATAATATGATGTAGTTTAATAAAACCAATTAACTCAGTGCTCAACGCAGTCTCTTTTTTAGCGGACGGCTGATATCTCAAAATATAATTACTATAATGTTTAAGTTAATATAAAGAGATGCTATTTCATGTTTATTGAAATTTTATTTTTTGTTTTTACCATTAAACCATAGACATATTTCAATTGGGTTTAGGCCTTCAATAAGGCTTTGATGCGATCAATTCAGTCAGGTCATTAGCTAGCGCGCTGGATCAGAGGGCTTCGATATTAGATTTTAGATTTTAAATGATCTTGTATTTAAAATTAATTTGCAAATATACGATTTTTTTTCGCCCTTAGTGGCAAACGTTTAAAAAACTAAGCGTCCATTTAAAATAGCTGACAGTAGGTTACTGATCAAAAGCGCGATAGTGGCTGATAAAGTCCGGGCTTCGAGCTAAAATACGATTTGTATGGAAACATTATTATTCTTATCTGATCTGTTCTTGTTCTAATAATTATCATTTAATTATCATTTGCCTGCGCTACTGGGCAAGATCTCCAAAGATTTTTTTTTAATAGTTAGCTCGGTAAATGACTCTATCCCACCTGATGTTTAGAGCGTTTACGCCGCACACTAGCGCCACTAATGAAAAAAAAACATATCTACTAATTAAAGATAGAAAATCAAATTATGCTCAACAAACTATTTGAATGAAGTAATTTAGCATTTTTACGTCACCTAATGAACATCTCACATGTTATGGTTTAGTTAAATAAGACGTTACGGCCACTTTTAACTATAACGCCATATTTAACTAAACCATAACAAGTCAGGTGTTCATTAGGTGACGTAAAAATGCTAAATTACTTCATTCAGATAGTTTGTTGAGCATAATTTGATTTTCTATCTCTAATTACTAGATATGTTTTTTTTTTCATTGGCGGCGCTAGTGTGCGGCGTAAACGCTCTTAAGAGGAAATGAAGTCCAGACGCGAAGATAACTGGTGCAGCATGGAAACAAACGTGGCATCAGTTAACCTCACTCTGAATTCATCATCAATTGCAATCACGAACAGACGTGCACTACCCGCATCCAGGCTTTTACACGTCGTAACTATTATTTAATCTGGGCTATTAATCCTTAACAGATCGTTGTATTACCTTGTCGATGAACCAACGTATAAAGAAATGGTTTCTAATTATACCTGTCTCCCCTTTAATTTATCACCCTTATTATGCAAAGCTACTAAAGACAAGAAATACTCGTAAGTTAAACTCGACTTACAACGAGGTAAAGGGATTATAAATTGGCCTGCAAAACTATTTCAGCGCCCAAACGCTTTGTTAGTAACCGTTACGACACGGAGTATTTAATAGTTTTATCGGACCTAGCCCAGCTCTAGCATGTCGCAAAATGCCTTGTTAAAAAGTTCCAAGCTAATAAATTACCGAGTTCGAAACTTCCCCTTAAAAGGTGAGCGTTAACACTTGAGAACTTTTTAGCGTGCGAAATAGTAGGTACTATTGCTAAGTACCTATTTATTTTATAAGAAAATACTCTATACTTTATTCCACAATTTTACTTTGTAGGTAATTTTCGTTAACGTTTATTTTAAAAATAGCAAATAAGGTGAGTTGTGTTTATGACGAGATTCAGATCAGGCGAGAGTTACTTTTTATATTGTGCTTTAATAATTTCACATGCTGCTGGTTTCGACTGTATTGTTGAGTAGTTGGGAGTTAAGCACCAAACGATGAATGATTCAGGCCCAGTTCCAAACCTTCTTATTAAGTGTCAGATACTCTATCCATAAGCTTCGTTTTTATAGTAGAGCCAACGCTTATGGCTTTCATGAGTATTGTGGTGGGGAAACTCTTTTATTTTCACAATATTTTAAACAAACTCGTAGAAATGTTCTTTAGAATCTAAAGTTTAACATAACCAGTCCCGACAACATAGCGAAACTCTATAACTCTCTCTCTCTCTATTTTTCTTATAAACTTTCTACACAAAATACGTTCAGCCGAATTTATAAATGGTTTAGGGGAAACAGTGCAATGCAACTTTTAAATAGTCTAGCGCTGTCTTGTGCAGAGTTACTATCGCCAGAAGCAACGAGTCAGCTGACAAAGGACTCGCTCCGTCTGCATCCTAGTGGTAACTTTTAACTTCTCATTAGCTTTGACTAATGATTTAACGTGCAATTTACTCTGACTCTGTTAAATAAGAGAGATAGTTTTCGAGAAAGTCGTTTTACATTCATACAGTCTTAGTTTTAAAATAAAAAAGACTATTTAGATAGAGCTCCAACTTACGCCCTTCTACACATTAAACATGATCTTGATATAAACGATAGGGAAACCACAATGTCTCGGTATTTCAGTTAGAAGAGCTTTCTTCCGAGTTGTGGAAGGTAGTGGGTTCGGCTCCTTTCATTTTCTTTATAAATTTGTAGAGTGTATACATATCACTGTGAAAATAATATAAAAAAAATATGATAAAATCTGTACCTATCTTAAATTGAAATGTATTTATTGCTAGTCCGAAAGAGTGCCCACAAGTCACATTTACATATTAATTATTTAAATTATTTTATATATCAATGATGTTTCAAATAAGCATTATGACAACCTAATTACATAAAGAAACTAGTAGTGGACAAAACATCTGAATTCTTAACAGGTATTTTATTAATGTACATTATAGAGTATCCTTTTAGAACGTGTGTCGTCCGCGGAGAGGTAAGCTGCTGAAATAAAAGACTGCTTTTAGCCAGTAATGGAAAGGGTCCTCGCACAGAAATAGAACGGCAAACATCTCGTGTTTCTGATTTTAACACGGCGAGCCAAAGCCGCCCGTATAACAAGCGCATAAACACGAGCTTTTAACATTTTACAAAGCTTTCTTCTGACAATGTTTGCACAAAAAAGTGGCCTAATGGAAATTGGCCGGAAAAAGTGTCGGGTATTTCATTACCTACTTACAACATACACCCTTAATTCCGTAATCAATGAGAGGTACAACATAAGATTTAGCGTTCGCCCGACGTCGCTAATACGTAGGATTTGCTTAACAAATAGTTCCGAATCTCGACTAATCTACAGGGAGCTGGTCTTTAGGATCCTGTGTGATTTATTCACGGGCTCGCAGCGACCTGAGGCACGCCCTGACGTTTTGGCTGTTTCTAGGTTAGCGCTTCATTAGACGAAGCATTTAATTACTGTTTACTACTACTACTACTACTATTTTATGTTAAGGGCACACCTGTAATCCTTCAAAAGCTATTCTTCACCTTCCATAATTATTAAAAATTAATTACCTATGTCAAAATTAATAAAAAGCACCACTGTGGTCTAACAATTCCTAGAGTTCCTAAAGGAATATACTATTTTACTCGATAAAGTCAAAGTCGAAGTCAAATATTTTTATTGAAATAAACTTAAGAAAAGTGCTTTTGAATCGTCCAAACATTTTTTTACCTACTACCAAATCAGGACGTCTATTTTTAGTGTGTTAGATAGGGTCAGTAGTAAGGCTTGTCCTAAGTACTCATGATAAGCTACCACCATCTAATTTTATTTATTTATTTTTATTTGTGACAGGTAAAATTGAGGGGAAAAGACCTAGAGGCCGAAGTCCTAAACGGTGGCCAAATATCTTTCTTTTTTTTTTTAATTTATTTATCGAAAATACAATTTTACTTATATATTTAGACAATTTTACGCTTTTAAACCTAAATGGTTTGTCTAGGCGTTGCACATTCGGTTCGGACGCAAACATTTTCTTATTCTATATAACACAAAACAAAAGTGAAGACATGGTGTCGTGTATTTATAAAAACAGCGAGTTATTCATCGCGCCGGACGCATGCAAGCAAAAAATACGCCGAATACCCACATCAGTACACGGCATTGGCGAGCATTATTGTTACCGACTGCATTTGGCTTGCGTACTAACTACAGGATGATTGGAGAAAATTGATTCGTGTTTTAATTAACTATTATAGGTTTAATGAAAATTATTAATTATAAAGTGTTGTTTTATTTATTAGTGTGGTGTGTGGTGTGGTGTTTTATTAATTAGTGTGTAGTGTAAGAAAACCCCTTACTTACCCTATAATATTATCATTAATGTATAATATATTAATATATTTGCACAATAAAACTCACATTCTTTTTAAAAGGTGTATTTCTTCCAACAACCAGTACGTACAACTCAAAATCAACCGTCCACCACCAATGCTCCAGCCAAAGTGACCGTCATCTAGTGCCTCGATTCGCCATGCTGTTTTACCGCTATTTTTTCCCGCCAACACTCAGTGTTGCCAGTGAAATAAAAACATGGAGTTCGTTCGGATACGAGTATCAATTGAAATATAAATTACTAAATTATTAATCAACCTAACAGTAGGTAATTATTATTATCACTATAATGTAATTTTATCTAGATAATATTTTTTTTAACTTATGTTTGCAGTTATTTTCATTTAATTCCGCTATTAAATTTTGGGACATAACATTTGATAATACTGGAATTATACAGCATAAACGTCTATCGCCATAGTATTTATTAGATTTAGGTTTAAGGATTTTTTTCTGGGTTACCTTTCGAGTCTGAATTTTGTGGTCAGGTATGGGCAATGTCGCTATAGTTTGTAGGTTTTCCTTTAATATAGCGTATTAAAATTTTTCGTGTATAGGTAGTATATTACAATAATTAAACAACCCGTTACTATTATTTTTGTATTTATTTTTTACTTTTTTACTAACTATAAGTTTGAGTGTTCGAAGTTGCAGGTTATAGATTTTGTCTAAATATGTTTTGAAAGTTCTACCGAAAGTAGTTAGTCCATAGCTGTAAATAGGCTCTACCATGGCGTTGTACATATTTACTAGTATAGCATACGGAATTTTATATTTTATAACGTGAAACTTGGCAAGTATTGCTCGCATTTTGGTACATATTGCTTCTATGTGAGGCCCCCAGTTAAATGTATTATCTATTATGAGCCCAAGATATTTATGTTGGTGAACTTGTTCAATTAACTCACAATTGCAGGGTCTTATGACACTGGCGTGCAAGCAATCATGATTATGAATTATTATTTTTACTTCTTGGCTAGTGCGGTTGTGGGCCGAGTGAATGTGAATCAGTTTTGTCTTCTAAGCATTTATAACTAGGCCCATATCATGTGACCATTTGGTAAGCAAAGTCATGTCATGTTGCAGTGTTTGTTGAGGTGTTTGAATATTACGGTCTGCTGCTATAAGACAGGTATCGTCGGCAAACTGATAAACAGTACATTGTTTGATTAGATTGTTCATGTCATTTACGTATGCAAGATAATGCAAAGGCCCTAATACAGATCCTTGAGCGGTTCCTTCGGTGACTATTTTGTTATTACTAAAACTATTAGCAATTTTAACAGCGTATCTACGATTTCCTCCAATTCCAGTACTCAGTAATTTGTCTAATAATGTGTAAAGGTGTGCTTTAATGTCTCAAAAGCTTTACTGAAATCAACAAATGCTATTAGTACGTGCTTTTTATCATCAAGAGACGCATTTACATCATCAGCAAACCTTGACAACAGTAGGGTAGTGCTCTTTTGTGGTTGAAATCCGTATTGGTTTGATGACAATATGTTATGTTTATGGTAGAATTTTTGTATTTGTTCACAAATGAATTTTTCTGTAATTTTGTCTATTATAGGCAGTAAGGATACGGGTCTATAGTTGGCGTAATCGGATTTCGTGCCCTGTTTGTATATAGGGCGTACTACACTCATTTTCAAGTCATCTGGAAACGTACCACTTTTAACACTCTTATTAATAAATTTTACTATTACTTTGGTTATTTTTAACGCTATGAGTTTCAGGTCCAGTGCTCGAATCCCGTCGATACCAGTAGATTTTTTATGATTTATATTGTTTATTATTTTGTTGCAGGTAGCAGGTTCAAAGCGCATAGAAACGTTAGCCGATTCTTTATATTGATTTGGGTCTAGTAAGTTGTTGTCGCATTTGGGAAGTATATTTGACACGTTTTGCTGGAAGCTCTCTGCAAATTGTTAGCGATTAAACTGTCGTCACCCTGTTTTTTGCTGAAAGCTTTCAGCAGTACGTCATCAACACTTTTTATATTTTTCCCTGTCATTTTATTTAATATGTCCCATATTTTTTTTGGATTTCCTCTACAACTATTTATTTCCTTTCTATAGTAATTATTTCTAGCTTTATTTATTATTTTATTTGTTTTGTTTCTATATTTTTTATATTTTAAGTGTAATGATGAATTATTTGGATCTTTAATCCAATTAGAAAATAATTCATCTCTTTTTAGACAAAGTTTATTTATATTTTCAGTTATCCACGGTTTTTTACTTCTTATACTATAACTAGATTTTATTTCATATTTTGAGCTAGTATAACATTTATGAAATTCAGTTTTTATATAATTATATATATCGTTAGGACACTCCATGTTATTCGTACAGTTTCAATCAATTTCCTCCAATTTACAATGCACTAACCTATTATTCAATTCTCATCTCATCAATTCAATCTAGTGAACTAGAACCTATCAGCGACGCACTACACCAAGCGCCGGAGCGCAACCGATGGAGGCAACTAGTTGACAGAGTCAGGAGACACGATACTCAGCAGTGAGTCAACGACTACAAAGAGAGACTGCAAGAATATATGCTAAGGGCAAGTTGCACCTGAATTTTTAATCTCGATGGAGCCTCGTTTTTGTTTTTTCTCAATGTACCTTTTAGGTATTGAACTGATGTATGATTAGTGATTCGGTCAAATGGAAATGTTATTTTTATGTAGGGTTCTTTTAAATCTGTCTGGCCGGTGACTTAGTTGGCGGCGATTGTTATGACGATAGACATAGAAGCTGACGCTATCAACTAAAGTACTAAACAGCTTTGTACGCAATTCCTTTTAACTACGAGTACTTAGTATTATATGAGGTGGGAATGTTTGTAGTTGTATGGTAATAACTTTAGTGTTGTTGGTACATCAAATTCACTTCAGTACATACATAATTGAAGTTCAGAAACACAGTCAGTTGTAACAAATTTGATTTCGCATAAAGGCTCACAGAGTAGGATCATTTCTAACTTTGCCGTGCAAGTGAGTATATTATCCCCTAGGGAAATGCCTTTCGCGGTAAAAGCGTTAGTTCCTCGTCGTTGGAAACTCGTAAGATGAATAGTCAGTTGGATAGTCCGCCTTGCACGCTGCACTTTGTTCACGGTCCTAACGACGTAGTTCTAGTAAACGCTTCCTGAGACTTATGCTTTAGATTGCTCACAAGAATTATTTAAACATTTGTCACACCGTCTTTTGTTTAAATGTCTCGATTTTTTCATTGGTTTGTTTTCAAATTTAGAACGTTCTTTGTTTTTGTGATGTATTATTGTTTCGGTAGCTTATTTCAACAACTAATTTAAATTCTCTTTCACAGACATAAGGATTGTTGGTAAATGATGACTGTGAAAATCATAATCTTTCATATTTATTATTTGTTTATTTTCAAATTGGGAGCAGTTTTTTAGACCGTACGTTGTTTTGGTAGCTGATTTCAACGACTAATGTGGACTAATTTAAGTTCTGTTCCACAATAAAGATTGTTGGTAATTAATGACTGTAAAAATCATTATATTTAATTTATATTTTTTACTGTCATAGTACAGTACTGTATTCACCGCTTGATAACCAATTTTGTGTTCATATTACGCTCGTATCTCCAATCGGAGTAAAGCCAATAGAATGAGTGAAACCTTCGAAATGCCATTATTCCTGCGATGATTCATGGCCCGCAGTTATTTGGCGAGGTGAACCCCATAAATCAAGTATAGGCGCCACATTTCCATCCAAGCCGTAAATCAAGCGCCAATAGTAAGAAGCATTGCTTTATTGAATTGTTGATAGGCTATTTATGTATGAAACTGTTGGTAACACCATGTTAAGATTTTTTATTCTTGATTGATTACACAATTCTTTAATTGTAAAAATACACGAAAGAGTTCGTAACATCTTTATGTTACGAACTCTTTCGTGTATTTTTTTTAATATGTGCAATAATAAATAATAAACTATTATAGTGACGTTTTCTGTTGGAACTAAGTAGGTAGGTAAATATTTCCGACATTTGTTTTGGTTTGTTATTCAAAAGTTTATTATAATTAATTAATAATTTATTTTATTTTATTTGTTTATCGAAAATACAATTTTACTTATATATTTAGACAACTTTACGCCTTTAAACCTAAATGGTTTGTCTAGGCGTTGCACATTCGGTTCGGACGCAAACATTTTCTTATTCTATATAACACAAAACAAAAGTGAAGACATGAAAAGTAAGTAGTAAGCCTATGACTAGGGTTGCCATAAAATCTAGGAATCAATACGGGACGTTTTCTCTTCCGATGCCTAAAACCCGACACGCGGCCTTTCAATTACACCATACTTAGCATGCTTATGTACATAGTAGCAGGTAATCTCAACCGTATCAAAAGTATAAAATAAATAAAATGAAATAAATCTAAATTATTGAATCAAAGTTTTTATTCGAAATGTCCCATGTTGACAAATTTTAGCTTAAATTAACATCAAATTACTAATTTATTTTTTTGTCCACTCATATTTTGAAGTTGATTATACTTTTGCAATAACTTCTTTTTCTTTTTTTATATAATCATAGAACTGGTTGCGTGTCATTTTAAAATTGTAATGACACATTAATATGGATTCAATGGTCTCTACCTCAGAACAATAACTAGCTTTAGTTATTATTCTGAGGTCTCTACAGTCATCCTGTTTCGTTTGTCCGTCCACTGAGCCGTCATCAACGAAAATAATTATTTCTATATTTGCATTGTGGGTAGGAATTGCAAGTACTAAGTATATTCACGCAGCTTTAATAGGCATGACTTCTGTTCAAAATATTCTGTATCTCCAAAAAATTTCAGCCACTTTTCTTCCATGCTCAGTGTTTTCATTGTGACATTCATCATCATCATCATCATCATCATCATCATCATCATCATCATCATCATCATCATCATCATCAGCCTACACACGTCCACTGCTGGACATAGGCCTCTCCAAGTGCACGCCACTGAGCACGATCCGCATATTGTGACATTATTTTTATTCAAATAGTCTTTTAAGTAAACAAACTGGTTAAATGGGGTCTCAGTCTGTCCAATATCTATTTGTTTTGTTTGTAAATATGTTACAGTTTGTTCAATTTCTTCCCATTCAGGAACACTGTTCAGAGTCATCCAGTCAAAGGCATTGAAGTTTTGAAGCAGTTGTGACCAATTCTTAATATAGCTGCAGCAGCTGTATTAGAGAAATCTATTGCTTGTTTTTCAAAAACTTCTACCTTGTCATTATTTTCAGAATCAAGCTTAAAGCGATTCATTTGCTTTGTTGCTATTTCAATATAATTAGATGTTTTTCTCTCTGGACTTCACTTCAAGCACCGTGATCTTAGATTTTTCAACTTTTCTTATTTGAGATTCAAACGTATTGAGCTGCGAATGCAAAAAGCAAAAATACGCTTCCCTGATAGGATCATCAAAAAAATCTTGAATAGCTTTTAGTTGCTGTTCTTCAGTATTAAAAAAATATTTTAGTGGCTGCCACAGCTTTAATTTTCGCTCAACTGCTGGCAATAATGATAACCATCTGGTCCCAACATAGGACAATAAGTTTTTGTAGGCAACATCAGCATATTCACAAAACTCCTTCAGTGTTTCCGTCAGTGTAAATGTGGAAGTACTTGAACATCTTGACCACTTTTTTTCCAATTCCAAATTTTTTACCAATTCTACGTCGATAATCAAAATATCAGCAGCTGTCGACAGAGTGTTATGTAAAACATGTGCAGGCTATCCTACGCCTTCAATATTTCTTCCCGGTTCAGCATTTAGTCTCGAATACACATTATTACTTCCGCCTCTGTTGCAGCCGCCAAAGTTCGTATTCGTATTATCTCCGCAAAACCTGATAAGCTTTCCCAGAGAAATATTCAGATTTTCTAAAGAGGTTTTGCAATATTCAGTAATTGTTTCAGAGCGCTCATTATTTAAAGAACCCAATTTTAATAATTTAGATTGCTGGCCATCTTTTTCATTAAAGAATTGGACCACCAAAGGAAAAATTTTCTCGGCATTATGATTGCTGGCATCAGTAGCTATTCCAAGAAACGACGTATTATTTAAATCTGTAACACAAAGTTGCACACTATGAGGAGCGAGTATACTTTTTACTATTGCCGTAGCCTTAGTTCGTGCAGTAGTTTGCTTAATAGCAATTTTTGAGTCTGGATACATCAGTGCATTTAATTTGGTAGTACAATCCAACGAATTAAAGGATTGGTATTTAACCAGAGGTCGGAATTAGGTAGAGTTATTTATGTACTTGCATTGAAATGTTGATGTTAATATGGATCTTCCCGGGATTTCTAATTGCATTTTCGCTATTGTTTTCTTTTGTTCTCACAAGCTATAAAAAGTTCTAACTATGGTAAAATTTCTCAAAAGTCGATCGCACTCCACGTCTTACGTCCACAAAACGTTCGATCTTCCCAATCCTCTCGAATTGAAGAGTGCATTATTGAAAGCGTGGGTAGAAAGAGGTTTAGTTATGCAAGTAGCTCCAGCAAGACAAATGAGCCCGTGTTGACTTGAGAATTGAGTCTGCCTCCAAAGTTATTGCGCTATGAAGCGAGCCGCTAATTCCTCCGTGTAATGCGTCGGCACGCGCTCCAACCAACAATATCGAGAATGCCTTAATACGGAAAAACGATTTCCAACCTCCATACTGAATTAAGATTACCGCGTGTGAGCTCCTAAGCAAAGTCGCATTAACATGTAAACAATTTAGGTCTTAATACAATGGAATAAGAGTCAAAAGTGTATACATGTTAATGTTTGTGACTGTACATGAAGTTCCATTATTATAGGGTGTTACAGATTTTTGTTGTAACTACTCGTTGCCAGTTCGAAGATTAAGGCATTTGTGATTTACATGAGATTTGCGTCGTCACATTCTGTAATGGGATATTTAGAGTGCTGAAAATGGAAGCAGTGAGTGGTTTATAGTAGATCGGATTTATTTACCTAGCCTATACTTAAGCACACCGAATATCACACCTACATACTTATCTTATTTTTAGTGTTACTCACTATAGTTTGAATTTGTTTTTATTAAACAATTTTTTGACTTTTACTAGAGTATTGTAGTGGTACTGTATGACATTGTGGAAATTGAAACTTTTACCTGATGTAAATTTGTTAACTTAGATTTTTTATTTTGTTTTTTTTACATGTTGTGGTTGTCCTTTATATTTTGTGTTTATTTGTAATGGAAAGTGTCCTGCTATGATAGGGCATTTTCTAATTATTTTGACGCTGTAAGGGAGAAAAGAGCTTGGCACTTGCTGAATTTCTTGCCGGTTCTTCTCAGTACAAGGTCTCCCGCCCAGAGTAGACTTACGAACCGATGACATAGTGACATTCACAAGAGCTGCTTTTAGTCTAAACGATTTTGAATTTAGAATTGAATTTAGAATTGAATTTAGAATTTAGAATTTTTAGAAGGAAACCGTTGATTAAGTTTACTGGTAATACAAGCGCCGTGGGGAGTACACACAGCAAAATGTGGACAGAGCACTCGTATTAACATGTGTTGGTAATAGAACTAATTGCGCAGCTGCGGCTGATAGGAGCAATTAATCGTCTGTCGGTGGGCACATCATTCGCTGAGATTTACACACACAAACAACTTCAATTTCAGTTTGTATCGCAGTAATACGATAATGGCTTCTTTGCGTTAAGATACTGTCTTAAAAAATTAACTTTTTAAAAACAAGCTTTTATTACTTGTTAATAAAAAAAAGACCTAAAAAGTAAAAAATAATTTAATTTAAAAATCTTTGCGTCATTATCACAGACCCAATTTTTTTTATAAATAAAAGCATGTTACATTTTGATGGAACAATAAAGAACATTTAGCATATTACACCTTCATTATTTTTCTTTTGCAATCACAGTGTAATCACGCTCTTATTTATAAAAAAAATGGGTCTGTGATAAAAACGCAAAGATTTTTAAATTAAATTATTTTTAATTTTTTTAGTTCTTTTTTTATTAACAAGTAATAAAAGCTTGTTTTAAAAAAGTCTTTTTTTCTTTTAATTTTGTTTTTGACTTTTTAGTATTTAAAATGACGTTTTTATACATTCTCATACCATTCAGCTCTCGGCACGTGCTCACCTTGGCATTGGGTCATCCATCTAACCCATCTAATCAAAAACAGAATCCACATTCATAACAAACGGAACGAAGGAACGAACAAACTTATTTTCCCGAGTGCCTATGACCATCTTCGAGCTCCATCATCATCTAGCACCAAAGTACTCGTCAAGACGAACCATACGAGCCCAAACTCGTTGGGGTTGTGTCGTTTAATTACCGAGTTCCTATGGCCATATTCCAGCTCCATTATCAGACCCTGGTTACCATCTAGCACCAAAGTAGTCGTCAAGACAAATTATACAAGCCCAAACTTGATGGTTTTGTGTCGTTTAATTACCGAGGTCCTATGGCCATCTTCCAGCTCTATCATCAGACCCTGGTTACCATCTAGCGCCAAAGTACTCGTCAAGACGGATCAAACGAGTCCTAACTCGATGGGGTTGTGTCGTTTAACTACCGAGTCCCATGGCCAGCTCCATGTCCTAATAATTTTGCATTGTCATCCGATTTACACATGCATGCAAAATTTCAGCTCAATCAATAAGCGGGAAGTGGATCAAATTTAACTTGCAAGATTTGATTACAGACAAACAAACAAACATCGGGACAGGTAAAACTAAATTCTGATTAAGTACTTAAAAACGGGAGTGATAAACAAAAAAATATTCTTATAAACAAGTATTACTAATTAGTTAAGACAGTTAGGTATGATACCTACGAGGATAATAAAAAACTTTGTTTTAAATAAGGATAAGTTTTCTTTAACTATAAATAAGTTTTGAGTTCTGGAAGAAATATTTTTATAAAGAGTAACAAAATACTAATTAAAGAATAGTAGCGCAACGACATTTCGATAAAAGTACACATTCGTAAATATAATTTCGTTAAAACGTTGTGTTTGCAGACTTTTTATTGACGGAACGGCTGTAACGCGAAACGCTTATGGAGGAGAAAGTTTAATGCTCAAATCCGTGGATAAATTCAATGGATTGCTACCATTCGCAGACGGAGGGCTGTTTTTCTTTAGCGGCGAACATAATGGCCAGTTTACGTTGAGTTTAGCAGAATTTTTGAAGTCCCGCTGCCGCTTCCGTTCCCTAAGTTTTAGTGGGAAATCTTCGTAATGATTTTGTTGGAAACTCTTCCGCTGCGGAAATGTAAGGTAACAAAAATATTTTACAAGATTCTTATTCAAATGCCGTGCAATAACTCGGAGGCACGGCGGTTAAGCTTTTATTGTGTTCTTATTCTACTTTTTGTTTTCATAAAACGTGCTCTTTGCTACGCTTTGGTTTACTAGATTTTATTTAAAGTTGTTTGCAGGAAGGAATGTTACAGAAAGGAAAAATTAAACAACTTTAGCTCACAATCAATTCAAAGAGGTCAGTTTGCAAAACTATGTTTAAGAAAGTACTTAGGACCATGAAGGTTCATGCTTAGACCTCTTCCTCATCGGTGATTCATGTTCAGTGCGTTTTCGTTTCGGTACCGCCTCTGGAACGAATCCCGAATCTGTACAGATTGTTTACCGAGCGCAATGTAATCAAAAGGCCTCAATAAACAATCCCTTCCCTGTGTGGTGCCGGGGATAAAGAATTGCACCACCCCATCTCTTCCCGTGGGTGTCGTAAAAGCCGACTAAAGGACCATTCCAGAGGATGGGCAGCAGCATCTCCCTGAGGTTAAGTCTCAACTTACTGCGATCGCCAACCCGCCTGCCAAGCGTGGCGATTATGGCGAATCCCCTCATGTATCCTTGGGGGAGGCCTTTGTCCAGCAGTGGACGTCTTTTGGCTGAGATGATGATGATAATGTATAAACAATCTTTACAGATTCGGTGCAGAGGCGGTACCGAAACGAAAGCGCACCGATCCGATGAGGAAGAGGCCTTAGGTAACAATATAGAATTGTTTTACACAACAGTAGTGAATGGATACTGTTTTCAAGTTTGTGACTTTTATTTCAAATAGTTACCAAACTGTAAAAAAGTATATTTATGTGCTCGTGACTGTATAGATTTTGATAGGTTTTATAATTTGGATTCGGTGATACGAATGTAAAAAAATATCCGGGAAATTGGTTCGCCGTAACACGTATGTAACCCGATTACATTTATTTTTCAACAACGCTTACTTATCTAGGCGCCAACTGGTAACTTCTGATTGGTTTTTTCCTCTGATAATGAAACAGTATAAAGAGACGCGATTTTACAAATAAAAATCTTTAGAAGACTCAGTAAAAATGTTACTTACAACCCTACTACCCCTTTCCGAGCCAATAGACTTTGCGAAGGTACGCACAAAATAGTTCGTGTTAAGTCGAGGATATTCAAATGTTGATTACATATATTATCAGGGCATACAGAAACCGGGCGTCCTAACCAAACAGATATCTATCAGATCGCAAACATGATTCAGTTCAAACACGAAACGCCTAGGGATTTCGATCACGTAATACGGAATTCCGTCGTCGCTTGCTATAAAGGCGTGACCCAGTTATTAGATGAAATAAGGAAGAGAAAAATCGCTGATGTGATTGATCATCTTCAAAAGTCAAGTGTATATAAAAGAACAATATCACTGAAATTAAACATTTTACTATTCGACGTCACGGTGGCAAATCGCTCGACTGGTGTTCGGAGGTCTTAGATTCCACTAAATAAATAAATAAATTTTCCTACACTCACACCAATTATCTAGCCCAAGAAAAGCTTCGTTATGAAACTCGTTAAATGGTTACTAGACAACGGATAAACATACTTAAAATACTTAAATACATACTTATCATACATAGAAAACACCCAGACCCGAGACAATTTAGAAAAACAATAATTTCTAAATTGACCCGACCGGGGATCGAACCCGGGACCTCAGAGATGGCGACACCATGAAAACCGGTGTACAAACCACTCGACCATGGAGGTCGTCTGTAAATGTTGAAAAAGTGTTTTGTGTGTATATTTGGCAAGCGTGGTGACTAAGCCAATACCTATCAACTGTAGTGCTTACTTGACTTCGATGACGGAGGCCTTAGCCCAGCAGTAGGATAGTATATAGGTTATTTACTTTACATATTTACTTAATAAGTACTAGTAGTCGCCCAGTGGTAAATTCGACCGTAATTTTATTAAGGCTGCACGGATTGTATCCTAAGCAATGAAAAATTAAAAAAGATAGAATGTGAGTTTGGATTGGCATTGACAGATTTCGGGCGCTCCTCTTCCATTTTTGAAATTTTTGAAAAGAGTATATATGCGTGTGTGTCAAATACATGGTAGTTTGTGTAATGTTTGTTTTATTAATGTAATGTATTTTTTAAGCATAATTTAAAAAAATATTAACATTCTGCACTCCTTCTGTTTGCGTTAAACTATGTGCGATATATCATACTCCTCCGTCCGCTCAATTTTCGTAAAAAGGGGTACAAAGTTTTTGCTTCACATATTAATATATAGATTCTACGGACCTCTCCGAGAGGTAATCCACTTTGAGCACCCACCTAAATAGTACCTGCGCGAATAGCACCTGGCCTAGTCCACATTCAGCACCTATTGATATTTTTGGCAGGTGCTATTAGTGGATTCAAATATATTTTTACATTTTTGTCCACGAACAGCACCTACAATACAGCAGCCTAGTGCTGACTACTAGTGTTTGTTAGACAAGACGTTATTAAATGAAAGATATCGATAAATAAAAATCACTTGAACTGTATTGTGGAACTTCTCTACTCCTCCTGTGGGGTGGCTACAACATAATAAACAGGGTATTTTATTTAAATAACAATAATAAAAAAAACAATACAAGGTGGGTGATTTACAATGTTACTGGTTTAACTTATTTAAAAGAGGTAGCTGCGATTTTAAGGTTTATTTATTGTATTTTTTCTAATTTAATTTAAATTATTAATAACTAAAGACCTGCGCAATCGATAGATAGTAGCGGAAAAATTTCCGCGGTGCGTTTTTATTAGTTATATAATAAGGTTGCACTTTGACTGCGCAATACCTCATATTAGCTATTATAGCTAGTGCACGTGAGTAAATTGCAACATAATGTGTATAATAATAAGAGCGCACCGCAGAGCTTTATCCGCCATTGGCCCTCATCTGCTAAGGCTGTAAGGCTGATTTAGCAATAAATGTGATATGTAGAGACCACAATCAGTCTCTACATATCACATTTATTGCTAATATTAAAGATAAAAAGAGTCATTATTATATTAAGATTTAAATAAGACTGATCTTGCAATAATTGTGATATGTAGAGACTTATTGTGATATATTTAAAATAAAAATAGTTATTATAATGTTAAGATTTTAATAAGACTGATTTTGCAATAAATGTGATATGTAGAGACTGATTGTGATATATTTAAAATAAAAAGAGTTATTATTATGTTAAGATTTAAATAAGACTGATTTTGCAATGAATGTGATATAGGGATATATATGTATAAAGGGTGTCCCAAAAATGGCACGCCAGGTTGACACTGAAGATAGCTTAGCTATAAACCTATCAGATAAAAATAACATGACTCTAGTAAAAGTCTCATAGTTTTGGAGAAAATGACACTTTTTTATGTTCTAAAAACTCCACTTTTAGTTCGTTTTAAACCTATCAGATAAAAATAACATGACTCTAGTAAAAGTCTCATAGTTTTGGAGAAAATGTCACTTTTTTATTTTCTAAAAACTCCACTTTTAGATCGTTTTAAATTTTTTTCTTATTTTTTTTTATCTGATAGGTTTATAGCTAAGCTATCTCCAGTGTCAGCCTGGCGTGCCATTTTTGGGACACCCTGTATATCACATTCATTAATTCACTAATTTTTATATAGGTATATAATAAAAATAAAAAGAGTTACTATTAGGTAAGATTTCACCAAAACTGATTATGCAATAAAGGTGATCAAGATTAACAGTTGTTACAGAGATTTTTATTGTTTTATAGTTTTATAAATGTCGCAAAGATATAATGTATGTACAAATGTATTTGTAATTAATATACGTTCAAGTGATTTTTATTGATATCTTTCATTTAATAACGTCTTGCCTAACAATCACTAGCAGTCAGCACTATGCTGCTGTATTGTAGGTGCTGTTCGTGGACAAAAATGTAAAAATACATTTGAATCCACTAATAGCACCTGCCAAAAATATCAATAGGTGCTGAATGTGGATTAGGCCAGGTGCTATTTGTGCAGGTGCTATTTAGGCGGGTGCTCAAAATGGATTACCTCCTCTCCGAGTCTTACTTTTTGATTTAGCTTGACGTTTCGAACCTCTTCTCAACACTGTATAGCATTGACATGAGTACTTTTGACTTTTGAACATCTTTTACTGTTGATAAATATAAAGCTAAAAAATCACTTTCAGCCGACACAATATGCTCATGGGACAAAAAGTTACGTTCTGATTCGAAAAATTCAATATCAGAAAACGTGTCGCCACTCTATATTCATAAGTGATGTTTCTTCCGTTGAAAGTTGGAATTCTTCGATTCCTTACAATTACACGACAAATTAAACTGAGGTTTATTTATTGTTAGGTATTTGTTACACTTTTAACGAATGAATTTCATAACTGAAAAACGGAACAGGTAGAGTTTTATCATATTATACTCAGTGAATATTTATTTTTGTCGTTTTTTCGCTTTAAGTTTTAGTGCTGATATTTTTAGAGATTCGAGAGTTGGTCCATTACATTAAGTTGTTCCTATTCATGAGTACTAGCTCCTGCTTAAGGCAAGACAACGACACTTTTTCAATGTTGAATGTAGAAAAGAAAAACCATCTGAGTTCCCTGCCAGCAGCTCTTCTCGGTTTAAATCTCTCCCGAAATCCGCGCTTATTGTAAATTCAGTAGTAAAATATTAGTTTAAAATATTCAGAATTTTGTATAGTTTTGATTTATGGTGCCGTTAATAAGTACTTGTGAAAGCTTATATTGAATTTATTCAATTTATAATTTATATTATTATTATTATTTTTATTATTTATATTATTATAATTTATATTATATTAATTTATTCAATTCAAGCGTTATTTAAGTCAAATTAAATCATAAATGATTTAATTTGACTTAAATAACGCTTAAATAACGCTTGTATAACACGATGATATTGTTAAAATTATGTTACATTTTGAAATGAAACAACTTTTACGGATCTACTCGCGATTATTCTACACATTACTATTTAATGTTTATCCTAACCCTTTGCAGGGTCCGTGGTTACAGGGAGACTCCCGTGACCACGGACCCTGCAAAGGGTTCGAAACGTCAGGGTAAACATACAGGGTAACATTAAATAGTAATGTGTAAAATAATCGCGAGTACATCCGTAAAAGTTGTTTCATTTCAATTTGTAGTGTTCGCGTAAACTTTAGAAAACAATATGTTACATTTTGCTACAACTTGTTAAATTTTATTTACGTTCCCAAAACCTTCAGACCTTATAACCAAATGTGTCACAAAAGATTTTTACATATGATGGTTAGTGATATATTTTGTGATAAAATGTTTTTTAACAAATGTTATGCCAGAAAATAAAAGTTGGATATCTTGGCCATGTCTTGCTGCATGAGAGATAGGGACCAAGTTCTCCAGTTAATAACGATGGGCAAAGTTGAAGGCAAGCGACGAGCTGGAAGACGGAAAAAACCGTGCCTACGAAACATCTGTGAATGGACAAGCATTGCCAGAGTTGAAGACCTATTTCGCTTATGGCGCAGGATAGAGAGAAGTTCGCGGAGCTGACGGCCAACCTCCAGCAATGGAGAGGCACTACAAGAAGAAGAAGATGCAACAGTGTGCAACTGCTCTTTGGAAGCACCATAAGGTTTATTTCAATAAACCGCTTAGAAATCCGTTTTGAAATATTTCCACTACCAGCCATGTTTGCGAGCATGGAAGCGGGTTAGGTGACATTTTGACAATGTACTTATATTCATATCTCAAGTGGCATTCTACGAGTGTAAAGAAATTCCGCTCTCACCTCAATATAAGAGTATTTTGTATTTAACGTAATTTTTTATAGAAATAAATGCTACCAAACATATTTCTGTGTTTTTCCACAATTAGAATACATACAGTGGTAACATTGTGTAATTATTAAAAAGACATATCTTTACACTGAGATAGTAAGAGAAAAATTAAAAGGTTAAATGATAAACATAGTATGAATGGGTACAGGTATGTTGATGCTTTACATATAGAGTAGTGTATGAGAAAGTACTTTTTGATTTTTTTATTGAACTTGAACTGTATAGTATCACGGAACCAAAAAAAGAAATAGACCTTGACGAGTTTCTTCCTGTTTCTTCTCGATAAAAATTCTCAACCGACAAGCACCGATTAAATAATAGTTATCGTGCGTCTACAAGGTCGATTGATAAAGAACGTTGAACGAGCGGATGTGCACCATTTATAGCACCGCTGTAGCGACTACTGCACCATTGAATATGTCCCAATCAACGCTAAATATGATCCATTGTGCGACGTGAGGCGGAAAGTGCAGTTTTCACCGTTAATACAAAATTGCTGCGGATACGTATTCAGGCGGCAATTGCGGGTACGTGCGCCGACACCGGCAACCAATTGGTCTTTGTAGAGTATACTATAGACATGTAGAATATACTGTTTTGGCCAAATCCGCAATTAAGGTAAGTATGCCGTGCAAGCTCACGCCTCTATCTTTCTAAATATCTAGCAGTATTACTCCGTAAGAAGTTGATGAATTCTGCCTTTGCTTATAATATAATTAGTTTTATTTATTATTGATACTAAGTAGTATAAACCACGTTTAAATACTTTCAGCATGATATTGAAAAAAAAACTCATAAAAATAAAAACAATACTTTGTAAAAAAATAAGCTTGAGCTTTTTTACTTTTTTCACCCATCTGGTAAACCGACATTACAAAAGTTGTTTCACTTGCAAGATCGCAAACCCGAACGCGCAAGCGGCTGCGCCATTAAGCTCCTTTATGCTATGTAAATTATTTTATTAAATAACCACATCTTGACTAATGACATTGTCTCTTGCTATTCATTAATATTGCGTTCATTACTTAGCCATGTGGCATACTCGTTTAAATATTATATGCTTTAAGGCGACGACGCACCGCTAAACAATAAATCTCATACGGAGCATTTGCGCCCCGTACCATAAGAAAAACTGTTTTTTTTCCTTCAAATTAAAACTAGAAATTATTAAAAAAAAATGAACTACAATATTGAAGTGTGTGTTAAGACTAATCTACTAAGAAAATTTAGATGCTTAAATCGCCTGTAAAATGCAAATCTATGTTTTAAAAGAGGTTACTTTGATATTTTTCTCTCTGTTATAAAAGTTGACAAATCGTGTTTCTGCAACTAGCAAAATGAAGTCAATTAAATGAAAAATCTTGTCATCAAATATCACTTTCATATGTTTTGTAATTTTTGGTAAAAATCAAGATCCCCGCCACGTAAATTTCCCATGCGTCGCCTTAAACGTTACTTTTAAAGAGTCCTTATGTGCCATGTTATTGAATGAATTAATGTATGGATAAAAGTTTATTTGGCACAAATGTACAACAACAACTTAAATAACAAAGCCAAACTTACTACTTATTTACTATTACTACTTATTCTAATATCAACGATTTTGAGATCAAGTACCTAATGGATTTCATAATTGATTGAACCACTTATTTCAAAACTAACATAGACTCGTACCTACGTTTGAAATACTGCTCGAGTGTTGAAGTACCCTTGTCATTCTCCATCACTTGTCATAAGAAAATACCTTTAGATAATAATTCACTATCAATATTAACGTTTATCATTTCTGTTATACAAATACAATGAAATAAGCGTTAAATGTGAGAATAAAAGATAACAGATCATTTTATTTATTAACATATTTATAATTAAACATTATCAAATGGGGTAAACAATTGATGATGATGATAAAAAAAAAAAAAAAAAAAATCTTTATATTCAATAAACATATTTTACAATATAATAACTAAATACTAAACAAATTAATAGAGAACAAATAACAAAATGTGCCTGAACTAGGATATTCCTGTTTTCCAGGCATAAATAAAGAAAAAGGTCACAAAACTATCTAAATGGTATAACTTGCAAAAATACAGTTCTATCTTTAGTCGCTAAATAAATTACATTACAATATTAATTATGAACCTAAACTAGTAACTAAACAGACAAAATAACATAATATTCATTTAATAACAATCAATAACTTTTCTGTATCTTCGTAGGACATATCGAGAAGTGCTTCTTTAAGTATATTTTTAGTTTTATTATAGCTATAATGATATATGCTCAATTTGGCATTCAACCTATTGTAAAGAAGTGGAACACATAAAATCTGGAAGAGAAGGCATGTCTTGTTACTGTGTTATGAGGGCAAACTATATCTTTTCGTCTTTTGTTAGTAGTTTCAGTGCTGTAGGTGAGCGCGGTGTGCTGTTTGAGGACTGTGCTCAATATAAATAATTGTCAAACTGTTAGTACCTTACAAGACTTATAAAGTAGTTCAGTGGGGAAGATGAAAGGACGGAAAGTAGAAACCTTCAAGACCGCTCGCTGGGCTCTCTCAATGGTTAACAACAAAGTTTTAGCCGTGCCACCCCATGACGTAATGCAGTAAGTTATTATGGATTCACATAAAGTTAAGTAAACATGCCTGAATTCGCGACAGAGCGTAGTTTTTATAATAAATAATAATTAGTAGTAGTTTTGATAATAACATTTGTCTATTTAAGAAAGTAGGATGTTTGAGTCAAGATTTAACATAAACATACATACATACATAATTTTCACGTGTTTCTCTCAAAAAGGAATAGACAGAGCTTCGAAATCACCAATTTTGGTTATACGTCATTGACCCGGCGCGGCGCCGGCGCCACATTTAGCATAAAAAAGTATGGTTTCGAGGTGGCATCATAGACAACATCAGCGATGGGTTGCTAGCCAATCTCCTGTTGTGCGGTTATCTTGGAACCTTGTCTCTTAGTCGGCTCTGGTCCCAGACCAGCATGGGAAATTGAACATAAAGATATGGGTGGTGCATTAGCCTATCAAGAAAAAAATAGCATTTAAATAAAAACTTTTGGCATTGTTAAAATTCATTAAAGGAAAGGAATGCAGATATATAAAATTTATGTATAATATGTGTTTTACGTTACAATGTATAAACATTGTATTTTGTGAATAACGTCAGAGTTTCGACCACTGGACGACCACTAGTAAGTTATTATGCATCAATTCTGCAGTAGCTCTAAACCTACATACAAGGTCTCGGTCATTGCCAAGAGTGTGTGACCCCAGCTACTTATAACGTGATTGTCACTAACAGAGCCGCTAGACGTAAACCAACCGCCAGCGCCACAACACGTACTGTCAAATAAATGATCAACAATGACCTTTACCGAATCAGTGATACTGTTGTTAGTAATAGCGAAGTTTGATGTGAACTGTGCGTTGGGAAATAAGAGTTATTCCGAATTAAAAGCGTGTAATATCAGTACTGGACTCGCGGACGAAATTGCTTCTTATGATGCCGATGTTAAAACCATAATAGAATACGTTGTTGCCGGCGCCTACAAAGGGAAGACTTATGAGGAGTGAGTATTGTTAACATTTATCATATATTTCCAAATGAAAACGGGTGAGGCTTCGATTGTCGACAAGGAGAATGTTATTTTGAATTATTCCCCAGAGATACACTTTCCCAGTAAACACACTTTTAATAAAACTGCGTTTATATTCCTGTAAGATACATATTCAGCTTGGACACTTAAATAGATATGTTTTTAGATGAAAAAAAACTAAATAACAATATTTTTAGTACACTAGATTTAATATTTCCAACATAAAGTACCAGGCTACCATAAATATGCAGGAGATTACTTATTAATATAAAGTAATATTATAGTCTTGTAAATACATATACATATAGCAAAGATTATAATAATATTATTTTATATTAATAAGCAATCTCCTGCATAGTTAAGGTAGCCTGGTACTTTATGTTGGAAATATTAAATCTAGTGCAACATGTATGTAAAAGGTTGTTTGTGCCTGTGGTTTATACATTCAAATTTTTTATCTTTAGCAATTATTTTATACACAACAGTACCTAAAAGTGTATCTTACAGGAATAAAAGCGCAGTTTTATTAAAAGTGTATCTACGGGGAAAGTGTATCTCTAGGGAAAAATTCGTTATTTTGTACTCGTAGACCGTTCGTGCTGGGCTTTAGTTTTGCTTATTCAATAACGTCTTAATAGTGTGTCGGTAGCCCGATGTTTGACACTAAGCCAAAAATAACATTAATTGCAAAATGTAAACCCTCTCTAAACTCAAACTCATAAACTCATTTCAAGAAAGTGCTAAATAAATCATTAAGAAGTTAATACGTGTTACGTTTCACTCCGTACCTAATAGTAATGTAATTATTTTAAATGATAAATCACAAAAACTTATGCTTTTATGGGTAAATATCATTTTAATAATAGGGCATAAGATTTGGGTTCCATGTATAATGATATTTTGGCTTAGGAGGTCTTTACTCGAAAACGCTCTTTAACAGTCTAGTAATCATACCATGTGAGGATGCTGAAGCGTTTAACACTAGGGTTGATCTTGCCGTATCCACTAGCTCTTGATGTTAAATATTGTGTAAAAATATATATATAACTAGTCTGGCCATAAATACTGTTACATAAAAACTCTTCTTTTTTTAACTTTTTAATTATTTTGAATTTGGAACGCGTTTATTATTTCATTAACTTCTTTCGATTTCGCGCCTTTTCACATATTTTTTCATGTCCATTATCAAATTACAATATGTAATGGGTTGTTAAAGAAAATAGAATTGCAGTGATCGCCTTGCACAAAGTGGGTATGGGTCATATTCCAGACACTTCAAAAGCTTGGTATCAGCCGTATGTTCGTATATCGTACTATCAACAGATACAACAACACTTCCTCTGTCGAAAACCATAAAACATCGGGGCGGCTGCATGCTGTTAGAACTACAAAGGCTGTTAATGCTGTTAAAGCCAGAATTCGTCAAAATCCCATTAGGAAGCAAAAAAATGTTATCGCGAGAAATCGCTAGGACTCTGTCGCGTATTATAAAACAAGACCTGAAGCTCGGTGCTTATCGTCGATATACAGGACATGGCCTAAATCAATATTTACAATTAAAGATAGTGGATCGATAAAACGCCTTCTGTCGCGATACGCAGGTGAAGGGCACAGAAATATCCTCTTTACCGATGAAAAAAAATTTATGAAAAAAATTGAAAAAAAAATCACGATTGAAGAACACTACAATAAGCAAAATGATAAAGTCTTCGCTCACAGTTCTAAAGAAGCCGCTCAAGTGGTCGGAATAGTACAACGTGGTCATCATCCTGCCTCAGTGATGGTTTGGTGGGGCGTGTCTTATCAAGGCGTCACAAAGCTACATTTTTGTGAAAAAGGAGTGAAAACTTCAGCCAAAGTGTATCAAGAGACAGTCTTGGATCGTGTTGTGAAACCTCTCAGCAATACACTTTTTAAAAATGTACCGTGGACTTTCCAGCAAAACTCTACACCTGGTCACAAGGCACGAACTACTCAAGCCTGGCTTGAAACCAACGTTCCGGACTTTATAAGAGCTGAAGACTGGCCCTCATCTAGCCCAGACCTTAACCCTTTAGCCTACAAATTATAGTCAGTTTTAAAGGACATGGCTTGCTCTAAACGACATGGCGACATTGAGTCTCTTAGAAAATCTTTGGAGCAAGCAGTGGCGAAATTTCCCATGGAAACAGTGCGTAAATCTATAGATTCGTGACCAGACAGATTAAATCTGTCCTTTCTCTACTTTCCTGATCTTATGAAGTTTAGTAAAGTTATACCTTTATTCAAATCAGGAAACAAAGAAGACCCCAGTAACTATCGGCCCATTTCAATATTACCAGCGCTAAGTAAAATTTATAAAAAAATTATACTCGAACAGTTGATGTCATATTTTAACACAAACAACCTTTTACATAGTAAGCAATATGGTTTTACTAAGGGTCGTTCTAATACTGATGCAGGCGTTGCTCTAATAAAACATATATTTGATGCCTGGGAGAAGTCTCAAAATGCTCTTGGAGTTTTTTGCGACTTGTCCAAGGCTTTTGATTGCGTTGAGCACCGGACTCTAGTGTTGAAGCTACATTATTACGGTCTCGAAGATTTTGCACTAAATTTAATACAGTCATATCTCAGCTCTAGAACTCAAACTGTCGATATAAATGGTACTAAATCATCTGGTTCTCATGTAAAAATGGGAGTTCCACAAGGGTCGATTCTTGGTCCTTTTCTGTTCTTGATTTATATTAATGACTTACCATTCTTTGTAGAGAATTTCTGTGAAATTGTATTATTTGCAGATGAGACTTCACTCATTTTTAATGTGACTAGGTGTAGGACTAATTATGAAAATGTAAATAAAGCTCTTTCAGAGGTACTCCATTGGTTTACTATTAATAATTTACAGCTTAACGCTAAGAAAACAAAATGTATTAAATTTATATTACCAAATGTCAGAAATGAACCAACCAATATTAGAATAAACGGTGATCAATTAGATTTGGTAGATTCTACAGTCTTTTTAGGCATTACCCTTGACTCAAAACTTCAATGGAATCCTCATATATCGAAATTGGCCGGTAAACTCAGTTCTGCTGCTTATGCCATAAGAAAAATTAGGCAGTTAACAGACGTTGAAACTGCTAGAACAGTTTATTTTAGTTATTTTCATAGTGTCATGTCGTATGGCGTCCTACTGTGGGGAACAGCGGCTGATATTGAAACTATATTCATTTTACAGAAACGAGCAATAAGAGCAATCTATAAACTAGGATCACGAACTTCCCTAAGAAATCTTTTTAAGGAGATTGATGTCCTGACAGTTGCATCTCAATATATTTATAATTGTATAGTTTTTGTACGTTGCAACATCAACTCCTTTACTAAACACGGTGACGTACACAATTTCAATACTAGAAATAAGACAAAACTTGTAATGCCACTGTTCAGGTTACAGAAGGTACTTGGTTCTTTCTTGGGGCAAGGTATACACTATAACAATAAAATACCAAATTCTGTACTAGATTTACCTTTAGATAAGTTTAAAAAACATGTGAAGTCTTTATTACTTATAAAAGGTTATTATACAGTCAAAGAATATTTAGATGATAAAACAGCCTGGTTATAATAAAAATCACATATTATATTTGAATCAATTTATTAAAATTATTTTTTATACTTTTTATACTGATATGACAGCCTTTATCAGCATTGTCCTACAGATAACAAACAGCGTTGCGTTAAATAGATCATTAAGTTTTTATTTAGAGTATCTTGAGTGTGTCATGCTCTCTTTACTGTCTCTGCGGTGGTGGCGTGTGCGTCGGGTCGTTACGTTCCCTAAAATATGGTTGAGCGAAGCGATGGCTGATTCATACGTCATGCTCGTGAACGGGTGCCGCCTGTGGAGGCTGGTCTGCTCTTGCATACTTATCTTATTTTTAGTATTATTAATTATAGTTTGACTTTGTTTTACCTAAACAATTTTTGACTTTTACTAGAGTACTGTAGTGGTGCTGTATGATATTGTGGAAATTGAAACTTTTACATAATTATCTGATGTAAATTTGTTAACTTACATTTTTTATTTTAACAGCATTGTCCTACAGATAACAAACAGCGTTGCGTTAAATACATCATTAAGTTTTTATTTAGAGTATCTTGAGTGTGTCATGCTCTCTTTACTGTCTCTGCGGTGGTGGCATGTGCGTCGGGTCGTTACGTTCCCTAAAATATGGTTGAGCGAAGCGATGGCTGATTCATATGTCATGCTCGTGAACGGGTGCCGCCTGTGGAGGCTGGTCTGCTCTTGCATACTTATCTTATTTTTAGTATTATTAATTATAGTTTGACTTTGTTTTACCTAAACAATTTTTGACTTTTACTAGAGTACTGTAGTGGTGCTGTATGACATTGTGGAAATTGAAACCTTTACATAATTATCTGATGTAAATTTGTTAACTTACATTTTTTATTTTGTTTTTTTACATGTTGTAATTGTCTTATATATATTTTTTGTGTTTATTTGTAATGGAAAGTGTTCTGCTATGATAGGGCATTTTCCAATATTTTTGACGCTGTAAGGGAGAAAAGAGCTGGACACTTGCTGAGTGTCTTGCCGGTTCTTCTCAGTACAAGATCTCCCGCCCAGAGTAGATTTACGAACCGATGGCATAATGACATTCACAAGAGCTACTTGTAGCCTAAACTGAATAAATGATTTTGAATTTTGAAATTTGAATTTTGAAAAATACAAGTGAGAAACTGACCACATTTAAAAAACTTACTATTAGCTGATCCAGCATACAACACACCAGCACCGATAGATCTACGAATACTATTTGGTGTGAACGAATACGCACAATTTTTGCAGCAAGGTCTAATAAAAGGACCTCCAGAAAAAACCCTGGCAAAAACGTTACAAGACGCAAAATTTGAACTTCCAGGTGACGTGGTGGAGCAGCTTTCGTTGGAAGGTACGCAATGGCACTTCATTCCGCCTTACAGCCCTAACTTTAGGGGTTTATGGGATGCTGGTGTTAAGTCTATTAAATATCACTTGAGAAGAATACTTGCCACCAGTCTAACATTTAAAGAGATGACGACCGTGTTATGTGAAATAGAAGCTTGTTTAAATTCGCGACCGTTGATTCCAATTGACACTTCAGACCCAGACGGCTTAGAACCTTTGACCCCAGGTCATTTTTTGATAGGAAAAGCTCCGGTTAACATACCTTCTCATGATTTACGGGACATTAATGTAAGTCGTTAAGATCGTTGGCTAATGACACAAAAACTGGTTAGAGATTTTGGGCATCGATGGCAGACTGATTACTTATCTAAACTGTAAACTAGACCTAAGTGGCTTAGCAAGCAATCTGACTTGAATGTAGGTGACATCAATTATCCCTTGGAAAGTGGTCACTAGGTAAACATCCTGGAAAAGACGGTTGAACCAGAGTATACAGGGTCAAATGTAAAAATGATGTTGTTAAGCGTTCTATTAGCAAGTTAAGTAAATTGCCTGTCACTAGTTTATCTAACTTTATATAATTTGAATTATGCATGACAAAAATAAAAATGTTAACTGCCGCTTTATTATTTTTATATGAAATTTATGTTCAACAAATTCATGATTGTAATATTCATGTCGAACTAAGGTTGTGTACCAATTATTGCATGTTAATTAAAGTCCTGACTTACTTTGGTGGGCGGTCTGTTGCTTCCTCTAAACTCATTTCAAGACAGTGCTAAATAAATCATTAAGATGTCAATACGTGTTTCGTTGCACTCCGTATCTGCTATTCAAAATATAGACTCAAATACCATAATCATACGCATCAAAGTGAAATATCTTTTACGGATCTACTCGCGTTTCTTTTATACATTATCTATATATTAATACGTGAAGCAAAAACTTTGTACCCCTTTTTACGAAAATTGCGCGGACGGAGGAGTATGAAATTTCGCACACTTATAGTTTATATAGAGAAGGAGCACAGAATGTTAATATTTTTTTAAAATTATGCATAAAAATACATTAAATTAATAAAACAAACATTACACACACTACCATGCACTAATTGTCAAAAATGGAAGAGGAGCGGCTGAAATCTGTCAATGCCAATCCAACCAAACACACATTCTATCTTTTTTAATTTTTTATTGCTTATACAATCCGTGCAGCCTTAATAAAATTACGGTTGAATTTCGACCACTGGGCGACCACTAGTTTTTAATTAATGTTTATCCTGACGTTTCGAAGCCTTTGTAGGGTCCGTGGTGACAGGGAGACTGAGGTGTTGATCGTCTAATAATTAGTTAGTAGCTAGTATATCTCTTTCCTCTTTAAATTACCTCCTTTAAATTTAATCAGGTGTGTTCCGTTTTACGCAGAAAGAGCTTACTTATGATTATAATTTACCACCAGCCTGGGATCCCATCATACAAATATTAAATCCCAGCCCAACGCCATGCTGCCGGACTAAAAGATACTGTAAGCTCTTTTAATGATTAAATAAAAAAAAGTACACTGGTTCCTGTCAAACGCTACCCAATGGGAAATCGTGGGGAAAACTGTCAAAATCTGGTCACCGACACACGATTGTGGACCTTTTTGATTGCCATAGTAGTAAAAGCAATGCGATGTATGATTTTGCGATAACATTGTTTCTCAGATTATTTCATAACTAGCTGTAAAGGAGAGTCCTTTTGCTTAAACTTTTCCTTTTGCTTAAACTAGTTTAACTCCATCAATCATGATTTATCTTGTTTATTGTAAGTAGATGAAGAATAAGTAAAAATGAACTAGCTAGCGATATTACGCCGTGTATTGTTTATTTCCATATAGTGTGTAGCTGTGAACTGTGTTTTTTTATGTATTGTATTGTTTATGTGATGTTTTGTATGATTGTGTTTTGGAAGAGCAGGGCTTCCTGAAAAAGACGTTGTAGAATGCCTTCTATATAAGATGGCTGTTTGGAGTTAAGTTACTTTGATGGACGGTAATAAACATTTTTTTTGTGTAGCTTGGTGGTTCATGTTGGAATGCCCCAGCAGTGAACCTACATTTATAAACCGCTGATGATGCTGAAGTTGTTTATGCTTAAATTATGGATACATAATAATAATTTAAGTATATTCAGTATGTTTATCCGTTGTCTAGTTAACTATTTTCTCGAGTTTCTTAAGGAAGCTCTTCTTGGGGCTAGATAATTGGTGTGAGAGTGGGTAAACATTTATTTATTTACATTATTCCTTTTGTGGCCCATTCACTAAACATAATTTTTTTATTAAATTTTACTATCTTTTTTGTATAGACTTTGTTAAACTCTTTAGTAATCACACCAAATATTTAATGTAGGACTCATTAAGTTCATCAATATTGTGATTTAAAAACGAGAGTTTCTCAATGATTTTATCTTTAAATATTACAGACTTTTTTTTGTCAGGGGTCTAAAAGAAATTTTTTTATTTTCCGTTTTTAAATTCTTGCAAAATAACTCCATTTTTTGGGCTTTATGGTCAGTAGGTACCCCCACTTATTAACAATTTAATTTTGATTTTACAAATAACAAATACAATTTCAATACATGTCTCTGACTAAAGTGTGACTCGATTTGGTTCATTAAAAAGATAATCTAAGTTATAACATTTTAATTATAAAATAAAATTTTCCTTATCCCCAGACACAGCAAGCAAATCAATATTAAAGTCACCACATATAACAATGGACTTATTGCAGGCAAATATCTTGTATAACAAATCTTCTAATATAGTTAAAAAAGTTGTAAAGTTGCCTGAAGGCGGTCGATAAATACACACTATGAGAAAACCATCTAACTCTGCACTAGCTATTGATCAACAGAATAACCTACTATGTCTTTTCGCTCTTTACCAATTTTACAAGAATTATGCAACCGCTCCCCCATAGCAGTCTCTCTTGAGCACGCTAGCCTTTAGAATTATTTACCGAAAAACATGCTTTTTGGTGCGAGCTTGAATCTCGCTTGTGGAAATTTTAAAAACACTTTACCTAATTATTTATGGGTTTTGCTCACTTAATATATATATTTATTAAAAACATGTTATTGAGTATGCAGTTGCAAGAGTGGCATCGAAACGAAACTATTAAAAAATGGTAGAACGTCAACGCTTGTGCTTGAGTCCCTAATTATATATAAAAAAAAACTATCAACATTTTTAAACAATTTATTCTTAAGTAAGTACCTACTCACTTACTCGTATAAATTCTTTAACGTCATGTTGATGGAAGTACGTTATTCTATCAAAACGATTACATACACCGCAACTCGGACACCCATTCAACCAATGATTAATTAGGTGGTTAATAAAAAAAATACAATACACAATTTAACAATAGTGCATAAATCAAACGGGTAAATGCATCAAACATACCATGACAACTGTTACTAGTCATAAACAATTTGATAGATTTATCATTCTTTCATTTTCATATTTTTTTTAATGATATTTTCCAATATTTTGACGCTGTAAGGAAATGCTCTTGCTAAGTTTCTTGTCGGTTACGCTGTAAGGGATAGAAGAAATGTCCTTGCTAAGTTTCTTGCCGGTTACGCTGTAAGGGAGAAAAGAAATGCCCTTGCTAAGTTTCTTGCCGGTTACGCTGTAAGGGAGAGAAGAAATGCCCTTGCTAAGTTTCTTGCCGGTTACGCTGTAAGGGAGTAAAGAAATGCCCTTGCTAAGTTTCTTGCCGGTTACGCTGTAAGGGAGAGAAGAAATGCCCTTGCTAAGTTTCTTGCCGGTTACGCTGTAAGGGAGAAAAGAAATGCCTTTGCTAAGTTTCTTGTCGGTTACGCTGTAAGGGAGTAAAGAAATGTCCTTGCTAAGTTTCTTGCCGGTTACGCTGTAAGGGAGAGAAGAAATGGCCTTGCTAAGTTTGTTGCCGGTTACGCTGTAAGGGAGTAAAGAAATGCCCTTGCTTAGTTTCTTGCCGGTTACGCTGTAAGGGAGAGAAGAAATGCCCTTGCTAAGTTTCTTGCCGGTTACGCTGTAAGGGAGTAAAGAAATGCCCTTGCTAAGTTTCTTGCCAGTTACGCTGTAAGGGAGAGAAGAAATGCCCTTGCTAAGTTTCTTTTCGGTTACGCTGTAAGGGAGTAAAGAAATGCCCTTGCTAAATTTCTTGCCAGTTACGCTGTAAGGGAGTAAAGAAATGCCCTTGCCAAGTTTCTTGCCGGTTACGCTGTAAGGGAGAGAAGAAATGCCCTTGCTAAGTTTCTTGCCGGTTACGCTGTAAGGGAGAGAAGAAATGCCCTTGCTAAGTTTCTTGCCGGTTACGCTGTAAGGGAGTAAAGAAATGCCCTTGCTAAGTTTCTTGCCAGTTACGCTGTAAAGGAGAGAAGAAATGCCCTTGCTAAGTTTCTTGTCGGTTACGCTGTAAGGGAGTAAAGAAATGCCCTTGCTAAGTTTCTTGCCAGTTACGCTGTAAAGGAGTAAAGAAATGTCCTTGCCAAGTTTCTTGCCGGTTACGCTGTAAGGGAGAGAAGAAATGCCCTTGCCAAGTTTCTTGCCGGTTACGCTGTAAGGGAGAGAAAAAATGCCCTTGCAAAGTTTCTTGCCGGTTACGCTGTAAGGGAGTAAAGAAATGCCCTTGCTAAGTTTCTTGCCAGTTACGCTGTAAGGGAGAGAAGAAATGCCCTTGCTAAGTTTCTTGCCGGTTACGCTGTAAGGGAGAGAAGAAATGCCCTTGCTAAGTTTCTTGCCGGTTACGCTGTAAGGGAGAGAAGAAATGCCCTTGCTAAGTTTCTTGCCGGTTATGCTGTAAGGGAGTAAAGAAATGCTCTTGCTAAGTTTCTTGCCGGTTACGCTGTAAGGGAGTAAAGAAATGCCCTTGCTAAGTTTCTTGCCTGTTCTCTCAGTGCATGGTATCCCGCCAAGAGTAGACTTACGAACCGATGGCATAATGACGTTAATGAAAGCTATTAGTAGCCTAAACTGAATAAATGATTTTGAATTTTAGAATTTTGAATTCAACGTTTATAAAAAGAAGTAGTTTAGAAGCGGTATAATATAGAAAAGTGCAACATTGAGCTCTCATGATGGGAAATTTTGACGAGGGAGCGCCGCCCATTAGCCCGGTTACGATGTAAAGGCCATAGGCAACCAAACAAAGCTAAATTCTTCTTTATTTAAATTTAGTCATTAACGGAAACATGTCACTTACAATTAAACAAGCTAACTGAGAAACGTCCTAGTTTTATTAATTGTGCTAGCGCGCTTAAAAAGGCATGCATTGCAAATTGTTCTCCGATTAAATCTTTAATGACGAGTATTACCTGTCTATCAAGTGCCACTCTTAAAATTGGGATTAGGCGTTTGAGACAAAAAATACAGATTTATCTTGACATTTTGCTGATAAGATGAATGTCGTTATAAAAAGTATTGTACGGTAAATACATGACAGTTTCTATCAGGCATTTAACAAACATGAATGCCCTATTGGTTACTGTGTTTCTAATTGCTATAAGCTTAGTTAATGGAAAAGTTTTAACCAAAGATGAGACGTGTCGAGTTTTGCTTGGCGATATAATGATTGAAGAGATTGCGGGATACAAAGATGTAAAAGACGAGATATTAAAATACGTGATAGAGGGAGAGTTTAAAAGAAAAACTTATGATGAGTAAGTTTAAGTGTTGTTAATTTTCAATTGTTTTTTTATGTTTTTAAATTAGATGTGTTAAAATGGTGATCTCTGCCTAACCCTGCGTGATTGTATAAACAAGTATATGTATGTATGTTAAAATGAAACAAATGAACCCACTCGCGTTCTTTTTTCTTTAAGTCGATGGTTTCGTGCGGTTAGCACATTTAGCCATTGTAAAAGTTATTTTCTAACAAATTATCTATATATTAATACGTGAAGCAAAAACTTTGTACCCCTTTTACGAAAATTGCGCGGACGGAGGAGTATGAAATTTCGCACATTTATAGTTTATATAGAGAAGGAGTACAGAATGTTAATATTTTTTTTAAATTATGCATAAAAATACATTAAATCAATTAAATAAATATAACACACACTAATATTTATTTGACACAACACGCATTTAAACTCATTTCAAAAACTTCAAAAATAGAAGAGGAGCGGCCGAAATCTGTCAATGCCAATATTGCCAATCCAAACTCACATTCTAATCTTTTTTAATTTTACATTGCTTAGGATACAATCCGTGCAGCCTTAATAAAATTACGGTCGAATTTCAACCACTGGGCCACCATTAGTATGTATAAATAGATAATATATCTTTTGTTTACATAATATGATGATGAATGATAATAGGAATGAGAAGTGATAAATGCTATACCCCAACCCCTTGAGTATCTCAGTAAAGATGTGATGCTTTACTAAGATCACACGTGGACTTCTTGAGAGAATTTGAAAAGTGAAGTTACATTGTTTTGTTTTATTTGCCAACACTTATGCACGTTCACAAACACTTCACGGCTAATAATCCACCATTATTTCACATAAATATTCAACGTAACACAAATTTTAAATAATAAAACAAAACCGTTTACATGACTCTTTACTTTCCCGCCAAGAAGCCGCCCAATCGCACTGATTTATTTAATTTTATCCTGACGTTTCGAACTTTTTGGGTCCCGTGGTCACGATATGTTAAGTAAATATAATTAGCAAGGTGCGTTGCGTGTGTGTTAAGGTGTGTGAAACAACGCTGGCTAATGACCAGAGGTCGGAATTAGGTTGTGTGATTTATGTGCTTGCAATGATATCATACAACAGTTCAGTTAGTACATTTGTACCTAAACGAAAAATAAAATCTATAATAAATGAGTATTTATACAATACAATGAATATTGATAGTTGTCGCAGACGGGGACAATCATCAACCAAGCGGCCGTGGCTAGCTCAATTAAATCCGCACTCTCTTTGGTTGGTTGGTGATTGTCCCAGCTTGCGACAACTATCAATATTCAATGTATTTATAAATACTCATTTATTATAGACTAGCTGTTGCCCGCGACTTCGTCCGCGTGAGCTAAAGGCTGTAGTCTGTACAGTTTAATTTTTATGTAGGTATCTATTTAAGCTTATTAGGGTATAATAAAATTATATGCATCGAAAATTTAGAAAATCCGACATACGTACATCTACTCACTCTTAATATCCTTTCAGCTGGGAATGCTGAGATAGACAAAGACAATCGATCTCCATTTAGTGTGGTTCTGGCATACTTCCTGTGTCTCCTTTACGTCCATCATTATTTTTCATACATTATCTCTTATTCTTTCGACTATCATCTCTGCCATGTACATACATATATTCAGTTTGAAGCACAGAATCGTCCCGTTCATACAGATTCTCACTCAGTTTCCCGTTTCAATTATCCCTCCACATACATTCATTAAACAACACCGTTTCTCGGTGGGTTGCGCGTATTTGCTACGTCATACAAACCTGAAATGGGTTTACTTACGCTCAATTATATGTAATAAAATTGGTATTTTACAGCTCAGGTACTCGTCCGGAGTCGTCCTAGGCACTGGTGTATCTTAGCTAAGATGTGTCTACTGTTATACTGTCCAACCACGGACTTCAAATTTTTTTTTGCCTTGTCCACCGATGCTGGATATCGAGTAGCAGGTAGCGGTCTAGGATTATTGGTTGTCGGCCAGAAGGCACAAAAAACTATTTACCAACTATGTTCTTATTCGTAGATACAAAATATCAATAAATTGAGAACTGTAATAAATTATATTTTTGTCTATTAGGTAATACAGTATAGTATTTTATGTTACATACTTGCGATAAATTTGAACTTCTTCGTGGCATCTTGTTAGGTAGGTAGCTTTTTAGAGGTAGATCACAGGACACAGAAAGAAGTAACCTCTAATTAAAAAAAAAAACTGAAGTCCGTGCCTCTAATACAGTTGTACCCTGCAAATTTAAACATTTTTGCAACTCTGATAACAGAGGTAGCCATCGTCTTATGCGATAGAAGAATGGAAAAACCATTTTTCTGTAATCTAGAAGTATGTACAAAATTCATTCTTTATAGGTTTTATGATTGTTATGATACTTACTTACTTATATTGTATCATTGAACACAGATTTATCCTATAAACATGTTAAGAAATCAAAGTAAGAAACCACTTACATGTAAAATAAGTACTGAAATAAGTGTTTAACTTACCTGCATCAAATGTTTCATAAAACTTTTACACATTGAATAAATCTTATTTGAAAATTAATAAGAACTGAATAAGTACTGAAATATTTAACGTACATGCATAAAATGTTTTAAAAAACTTTTTTATGTTTTAAAAATTAATATAATTTGAAAATTATCTTGTTCGTTTCAAAATTTGAGCGCCAATTTTTTTTTAAATTTTCCTGTTCTTGCGTTTTTTCATCAAATAGATTTAAAAAAATAACATTAAGTATTTTGGGCAACGACCCAAAAGTTTATACAGCCAAGCTATGTAATTCAAGATATCTTCTATGTGCAATATTTATAAAAAATAGAGACATGATTTTGGGCAATTATACAAAGTTTTATACAGCCAAATTTAATGAGTAGGTAACATTTCTATGCATAACTAAAAAAAGAGACATTATTTTGGGCAACGACACAGAGGTTTATACCGCCAAATATAGGTACTATAAATATAGGTTTTAACATTTCTGTGTATTAGAAAACTGCAATAAGCGCCGCGCGCAGGCGCGACTAAATAGCCATATTATTATTGGTTATTTTGGAAAATGAAACAAAAGGTGTACCTATGTACAGCCAAGTTTAATGATGTGCGTGATTTCGAGCTTGTTTTTATTTTCCGTCGCTTTACTACTGCGGTGCTAATGTTCGCTTAGGTGCCTCACAGATTTATAAAGGGTAGGTAACCTTAGAGAGTAACAAAACTTTTCTAAAATAATAACTCAACGAACGTATCTAACAGTTGGTCGCGTAAATACGTATATCAAAATTTGTTTTTCGATTTGTATGTTATTCTCCGAAATTTTCTAAGCATTTTGGTGATAACCGCATCAAAATCGGTATTCTCATGGCAACAACTATCAATGACAGGCTCAAAAGGGCAAAGAACCCAGAGCCGTAAAACACGATAGCAATAGAGAGCCAGAGCCTCAAATGCCAGAGCCGTAAAACTCATTAAAAAAAATCCCCTTTGTTACATAATAAACAACAGTTGCCAAGCAACCAAGGATTAAATCCCGGTTTAGACCAAATCAAAATTTAACAATTTTCGAGTATTTATGTAGCCTACGGAATTTTCTTAGCATTTCGGTAAAACCGGATCAAAATCCGTTTAGTAGTTCTCGAGTTTATCGTGTTCAAACAAACAAATAAACAAACAAACAAACAAACAAACAAACAAACAATTTCTTTTTAAACTATTCTATCGTGTTCCGTAAGTGATTTTAAAGTATTTTTTTTTTATATCTTGCAATTACAGATTTTTTTATCCCTACGTTCTTATTATACAGGTGTCTCATTTAAATCGGTCAGTATGGGAAAGTCTGAAACTATAAGACATACGAAGATCTGTTCTTAGGAACCATGTCATCGATTTTAATAAGAAGAAAAACTGCATTCATGCATTTAAAAAAAACCTGTACTCAGCTCGGGAATCGAACCCGGTTGTTTTGAAAAAAATTAACTTACACTATTTATATTTAGATATCGATTGTGTAGGTCTTAAGCAGTAAATGACTCTTTGAAACATGATGTCTAAAATGAATAAAATGCATTGTTTTCACATACTTTTATTTATTTTAGAAGGTGTTCGAAGTGACCACCGTTTTTTTCAATACAATATTCAACACGTTTAGGTAACGATCTTACAATTACAAAACCAGCAAAGAGGTACAAACAACCATAGAGACAATTTTCATGCCTGAACTTGTTGAATGTAACGGTGGTCACTTCGAACACCTACTAAAATAAATTAAAGAACGTGAAAACAATGCATTTTATTCATTTTAGACATCATGTTTCAAAGAGCCATTTACTGCTTAAGACCTACACAATCGATATCTAAATAGAAATAGTATAAGTTTATTTTTTTCAAAACAACCGGGTTCGATTCCCGAGCTGAGTACAGGTTTTCTTTAAATGTATGAATGCAGTTATTCTTCTTATGAAAATCGATGACATGGTTCCTAAGGACAGATCTTCGTATGTCTTATAGTTTCAGACTTTCCCATACTGACCGATTTAAATGAGACACCCTGTAATTTTCGAGTATTTATGTAGCCTATATTTTTCTCCGGGTTTTTCTTAGCATTTTGGTGAAAACCGGATCAAAATCCGTTCAGTAGTTCTCGAGTTTATCGACTTCAAACAAACAAACAAACAAACAAACAAACAAACAAAAATTTTTTTTTAAACTATTCTATCGTGTTCCGTAAGTGATTTTAAGGCAACCTGTGTAATTTTTTTTTTATATCTTGCAATTACAGATTTTTTTATCCCTACGTTCTTATTATATGTATAGATTTTATTATTTAAGTATAGGTATCGGACAAGGAAATATTTCACGTTGCATTCAACATTGCTCAAATTGAATTCTGGGATAGTAGAGCTTGTTTTTATTCTTTTCAGTTTTTTTTCTTTGCAGTTATTTTTTATGTTAGTCCGGTTTTTACGAGTATATTATTGTTTTTGATATAGTTGTTTTAGCATTCGGGTTTTTTGTTTTATTTTAATATTTTTTTCAAATTGTAATTTGTTCGCAACAATATTTGCGTAAAACTATATATAAATAACCATGAAAGTTCATTAATTTAAAAAAAAAACATTAAATTTTACATATTTACGTCGTACAACTTAAAACTTAAATATTCGTTTAAATGACAATGAAACAACAACTAGAGACAACAAAACATGTTAACAACGGAAAACGTATTAAGCAAGTAAGCAGACACACAGCTTCACGTGTTTCCTCTCAACACAACGTAGCCAGTTTTTTTAAATACACAAAAAAGCAAAAAGCAAATGCGCACTTTTTAAGCATGTTTTTTAAACATCGTACAATGCTTAAACGTGTGAAAAAATTAAGCAGTTTTTTCCATCTCTACTCACAACAGCTGCGCTCGCGCTGTCCCGAGCTGTTCTGAGAGCCGTGTCCGTGCGGTCTGTGTGTGCGCTGTCCAAGCGTGGTATGTATTGAGTTTACCTTCTGGCTCTACTTATTTTGCGATACATACATACATGAATTGACACACACATTGCAAAATTATTTTTACTACAAAATAAAAACAAGCATTTGTTTTGTTGAATATGTGGCTTATTGGTTTGTCAATGCTTATTACAGTTTTCCGTGGTTTCCTTTGTGTTCTAATTCAATAACAATATTATTCAATTAATAATTTTTTACAAAAACACAAATGTTGATAAAATTTCCACTAGCAGGATTTGAACCTGCAACCTTCTGACATACCGGGTCAGGTGCTCTCCCAATTGAGCTACTTTTTATTTTGAAAGCCAAAGGCGCCCATTCAATGTCAACAACTACCGTCAATAACATCCGATCATAATATTTTTACAAATACTAAAGATCAGTTAAGAAGTAGGCAAGCTCAATTGGGAGAGCACCTGACCCGGTATGTCAGAAGGTTGCAGGTTCAAATCCTGCTCGTGGAAATTTTTTCAACAACATTTGTGTTTTTGTGATTTGTTTCGCAACAAAATGTGCGTTAAAAATGATATAAACAAAACAAAAACACTTTAATATTTTTTTTAAAAAAAATTTTTAGTTTTCATTACGTAAGGTGCAACATGCTTGCACGCAGGTTCACTCGATGTACAGCGGAGGTCAAAGTTACCCTTTTTAGGGCATTTTGTCAATCATTTTACTCGAGTGGTCTGTGGGTGAGTTATACGCGTCGAGCCTACAGCACACTACGCGTGCAGTATAACAACGCTTTCAGAGCGCTGCTGCGGCTGCCGCGGTTCTGCAGCGCCTCGGGAATGTTCGCGGACGCACGGATTGACGGATTCCACGCGATTATGCGCAAAAAAGCTGCATCCCTACTGCGACGCACGGGCCAGCAGCAACAGCGTTCTGAAAACAATTACTGCTCGTCCTGACTGTTCTATCCAACAACACTGGATAGAAATAGTAACTGGCCAAATAAAATAATATTTATTCACACTAACCCAACTAATATACTTTATAAGAAAAATTGTTACTAACACACTAATAAAATATGGATGTAAAGTCTGAAATAAAATATTTTTTTTTTTTTATTTATCACATTTAATACACATAACAACCTACTATTAAAAACCCATTTTGGGTTTATCGAATAGCTGGGTGAGATAGCATCATAGCTGTTTACAATATTTAAAAATAAGAAAAATCTATTTCTATTTCTACAGTTTTATGTTACATATTAATTAGGTTTTAAGTATAATCTATTAAATAATTTTTTTTTTTTTGTAATCCTTACATTTCTTGGCATTTGTTTTACATACTTCATTATTTATATGATGAAGTATGTAGTATATCTATAGTCATTGATATATATGGAGTATATCAATGACGTAATTTCTAGTAAGTACCTATGCAGTTAACAATCAGTTTTGTAAAGCTAATAAAGATTGTTGCATACGACACATTCGTGTGTGTTTCCAATTTGTAGGTCCAATACTACAGAATTCAGTACAAATTGAAAACAATACCCATATTGAAATCACGAATCAATCACATACTGCCAGTCCTTTTACACGTGCAGTCTGTGGGTCAACTATACGCAGAAGACATACAGCACAGTGCCCTTTGTGTCCAATACAACGATGCGCTCAGGATATTGCTGTGCAGTGCATCCGTAATGTTCGCGGAGGTGTGAGCTGATGGTTTCCACACTGTGATACGTAAGCGCTGCGCCTCCACTTGGGCGCGTTTGCGTGCCTCGCACTACTTCATCCTGAGAGCCATCGCGGACCATTGGGACTCGCCTTTCTTGCGCCACTGGGTTCACCTGCATGCCTCCATCTAGCCACATCCTTGATCATAATCAAATGATGTGGCTAGATGGATCGATGTTGTTTTATTGTATAGATTTAAATTAAAATTTTAATTGTATGCGTATTAAATTGTTTTTTTTTTTTTAATTTAGTTTAATTTTAATTTAATTCGATTTTAATTGTTAACATGGTAAGAATCCCGTCAATAATTACTCTATTGCAAGTGACAATGATAGTTTAAATAGTTATAATTGTATTATGTACCAACATAGCTCCTAAGTACCGTTACTAACAATTATGAGTCTTTGGTACTTAAATAAATTAAAATTAATAATAATAATAATAATTATAATTTACATACAACAGGTAAATAATAATTAACTAAAAATATTGTGCCCTATTACTCGTATGTGATGTCAACATTAGACACAACTTATCGCATGATACTCTGCATACATAAAGTGCATACTTTAAGTAATTGTCGTATTAATAAACGCATTGATTCAGTTCCATTGAGGCGCTTATAAGGTTATAACACCCAAAGTGCTGAGTACGAGTCTTCGTCAATGTTCAATCGACTTTGTTGGTTTTACTAGTTCAGCGCTGGGTGGCGATGTCATATAAATCGTTGTAACTTGTAACCTGATCAAATAGTAAACTTATTCAGCACTGTGACATCAGTGTGCATAATATCCGTACTTGCTTGCCGTACCGCTGTTTTAATAAAACTGATGAAGCGATGATCTTTTTAAGTACAATATGCAATGAAAAAAGTTTCGTGTTATGATAAAAACGAGGAGAATTAGTTCTTAGATTTATATCAATAAAAAATTGTTTCAGACTCAGCAAGTTCGTTGATAAATTCGGCGCTCGGCCATCTGGTACCGAGAACTTGGAGGAGTCCATAGACTACATGATTCAACTAACTCGCGATGAGGGCATCAACGACATCACCACCGAAGAATTAGAGGTATATATTTTTAAATAATTTCTATTACCTACTTTTAAACAAGCTTTCACATCATAATTATTTCAATTACAGTATATGAAGATGAGAATAATTCTGTTGTCTAAAAGGTTTAAATTTCCAGGTACCACATTGGACTAGAGGTTGCGAAGAAGTAACGATGTTGGAGCCAAGAACAAAAAATATTGCCGTGTTAGGTTTAGGCAGAAGTGTTAGCACGAATCTCGAAGGTGTAACAGCTGAAGTGGTAGTTGTGGATAGCTTTGCACAGCTAGACAGTTACTCTGATAGTGCTATTGAAGGGAAAATAGTTTTATTTGATCCAATATTCACATCTTATGGCGAGACAGTTAAGTATAGATCTGAAGGGGCAACTAGAGCCGCTGTAAAGGGAGCAGTAGCTTCTTTGGTTCGTTCAATTACACCTTTTTCTATTAACTCGCCGCATACAGGAAGCCAAGATTATGGAGAAAATGTTACAAAAATTCCAACAGCAGCTATCACACTCGAGGATGCTGATCTAATAAGACGTTTTTTCAATCGAAAAGAAAAAGTAGTTTTGAACATAAAAATGTTTTCGACCTATGATACGAAAACTTCGAGGAACACACTGATTGACTACAAAGGTACTGAAAAGCCCGAGAAGCTGGTTATAGTTTCTGGACACATTGACAGTTGGGACGTCGGACAGGGTGCTATGGATGATGGCGGCGGTTTGTTTATCAGTTGGGCTGTTCCAGTGATACTCAAACGATTGAATTTAAAACCAAAAAGAACTATCCGATCCATTTTCTGGACTGCTGAAGAGTTAGGTCTTATTGGAGCTTCTGCATATGAAGAAAAACATAGGAATGAGAGCCACAACATAAATTTTATTATGGAATCTGATGAAGGTACATTTGCTCCTCTCGGCTTATTAGTTGCTGGTAATCAAGAAGCACGTTGTATTATAAGCGAAATATTAAAATTGTTTGTTTCCATAAATGCTTCAACTTTAGTAGAAGACGACAGCCCAGGGTCTGATATAGCTGTTATAATTAAGAATGGTATCCCTGGAGCCAGTCTTCACAACGATAACGCTAAATACTTTTGGTTCCATCACACTGAAGGAGACACAATGAATGTCGAAGATGAGCATGAATTAGATCTAGGAGCTGCTTTTTGGACTGCTGTGGCTTATATAATTGCTGATATTTCAGTGGATATACCGAAATAATTTATAATAAATATACTTTAAAAAAATTACATGTTTTATTTTATTCTTTACAAAAATAGACGAAATAGTATTAAATCTACATATTAAGCTAATAGTTCGCTAAAGTTAACAAGTCGCATTTCGTTAATTCTGCTAAATTTCATATTTCTAAAAAGTGTTGGCTTATGAGTAGATAGTGTTGATAAATTAGCACGGGTTGGACAAAGCCACGACATTCACGATACATGTGTAATTATTTAATAAGAATAATAATAATAACAATTTTTATTGCACTAATGTAGGTACAGTATAAGGTGTTAAAAATACATAATTAAAAATTTGCATAGGAAGAGTCAATAATTTATAACCATATTATTAATATTTAGTTATCTAGACGAGGTTATAAAACACTTTTTTCCTTGTGTTGTTCCGCTTTAGTATTCTAAAGAACACGATAATGTATAAATATAAAAAAAAATATTATTAATACTTACTAAAATCTAAAACGGTCTAAAATGTCTGTGATGAACAGTTTTAGAAATCTTCCTCCATACCAACTAACTAGAGTAAAAATGAAATTTTGGTACCCACAAAATATTGCAAACGGTTTTACAAATTAAAATCTTCACTTTAAAGAATTCAATTTGAAGTTACGAGACCGTTATAGAGGAATATAGGAACTGCTGAAAGTCAATCATTGTTTTAAAGATATAATTTATTTTAAAAACTCGGTTGCGTGTCTAGCGTGATAGATATTGTTATACAATAAAAAAGATTAAGATTATAAAGATTTTGTTACATCCCAGAAATGTCAGGTCAGGACTTTTTAATTTAATTTTTTTTAGAGGCTTTACCCGTTGTTTTCGGGTATGTCAGCCCCATTGGACCCTAACCTTACAATATTCAAAGTCAGGACTTAAAGTGAGGGTCCTTTAAGTTTGAGCTGCTCGAGTGCTATGCTATCCTGCCATTATCGTACCTATAAACTTTGGCTAGAGCCTTTGGATTTAAGTTGTCAGTGTCTAAGCGTTGAGAGAGCTTGAATAATAATCACTACGACTTATCTAAGAGATCGGAAACGTAATGGTCAGCGCTTCTGGGCGACCCTCGTAAAAGCTAACTATTAAGAGTTAGCCAGTCGTAGGGTAGCTGACCAAATACAATTACACAAATCCAAATACCTTGATGCTTCCAAAATAAGAAAAGTTTTCCGTTTTCTCATTGATTTTTCAATACTGCTAAGAAATAAATGAAAGGACGTAGCCAGTCAACGATAGTTTTTCATACATGAAATTAATAAAAAGATAAAAAAAACTATTTAAAAAAAAAACACGCAAACAGTCTAGTAATTTTTTTTTGTATGTTGAGAAAATAATGTCAATAATTTCCTATCATGTATTTTAACAGCAGCAATCGAGATAAATTCTATCACGAAGCGTGTCAAGGCTCTAACGTGACTGTCAATGGGTATTGGCTCGAAGTGAAGTGTTTATTTGGCAGCAAATCACGCTTGACACTCTCCATCTTATTGGGTTGGGATAAGTGTCATATTACAATATCTGCGTGCTGTTTTATGTGATGTTTATTGATTAGATCACTTGATACGCTAACACATAATGCATTCCAGTGATATGAAATCAGATAAAATATAAAAAAAAGTTTTTTTCACTCACTGTAGAATAGGAGCGTTTTACATAAAGTCTAATCAACAATCTTAGACAAACATTTCATTCTAAGTGCAATTTTTAAAACCCATTTGCATAACTACTTATTCACAGTCTTCCTGATAAATAAATAAATAAATAAATATATAAACTTTCCTACACTCACACCAATTATCTAGCCCAAGAGAAGCTTTCGTTATGAAACTCGTTAAATGGTTACTAGACAACGAATAAAATACTTAAATACATGCTTATTATACTCGTACATAGACAACACCCAGACCCGAGACAATTTAGAAAAACAATAATTTCTAAATTGACCCGACCGGGGATCGAACCCGGGACCTCAGAGATGGCGACACCATGAAAACCGATGTACAAACCACTCGACCAAGGAGGTCGTCATATTGTTACCTAAGTTGGAAGTTAGACACCTATAATATGCTAAACGCTTACCCCAAAACTTGCAACTTTTATACTTACCATGTGTTTAGCAAGAACAAGTTCCAAGATTTGGCTTAAGCTTGAGCGAACATATGGCGCAAGTACATACTCACTACGCCATGTTATATCGGGTTCTTGCACTTGTTGGAAAGTGCATTGGCCGAAGCGCAATGTACCTATTATGTTTAAATGCCACTAAACGTCGTCCATTACCACGCCATAAAGGTAAATTGTAGCGTTGCAGATAAACGCCGTAAATGCTTTTCGCTTCCAAAACGACAATCGACGTAGCAGGCCTGTGATGGAGAGAGACTCCGTTTTACCGCCCTCGGTTTGTCTAGAATATCGAGTCAGTTTTCTTTCATATTTTATTATTTTTAACAAAAATATTACTAGTAATATCTTTAGAACAACCGACATATAATAGGTAACGATAATGATAGGATAAAGGCTGGTCGCTATCTGCGGTTTCTGTCTACCGTAAACGGGGGAAAAAGGCAAGACTTTATATCGCACTACCAATACAATACTGTTGTAACTTTAAAATATACTGATATTTGAAATTAAACCGTACTGTTATTAGATTACGGTAAAATTTCAAATATCGATATGTTTTAAGTTACAACAGTATTGTATTGGTAGTGCGATATAAGAATCCACCTATTGAATAATCCGATTACAATATTTTAAAAGCTCGAGTATCTTAACTCATAGCGATACAAAGATTCTGCTCTTTATTCTGCTGATACTAAAAGTTTACTCTAATGCAGGTTATGCTTGAACGTGAGCATCGTCATAACATCAGAGGCAAAGGTTCCAGCCTGTTCTAACTATCCTATAGCTTTCAGTAAACACTGACAGTTGAAAGCAATTTTGCAAAGGCATTCATTCCAACCTACTGGCTCGTAAACAAAAGGAAATCAATTCACTTTTTCTCTTTAAATCAATAAGTGTAAATCCTTTATCTACGGTTCATTTTCTTCGAGGATCGGCGCCCAGGGGACCCAGCGTAAGGAGCATTATTATAAAGATATTTTCAATGCGACAAGCAAGAGAGGGGAATTTTCTTAGCTGCAGATCAGAGTTACGATAAAGGCCCTAAATTATGTTATCGTATCGCGGCCATTGTAATAAAAATAAAGTTTGGCTCCCGGCGGAGAGGCTATTGGTGCACGTGAACGTGAGGCATTGAGAAAATATATATCAATGACGTAAGGTGTAAAAGCCGTTTATGGAGCGATCCGCTGCTGTTCCTCGCTCTGGACCGTCACATTTTACTGTTATCACAGTCTAGTGTTATTGGTGCTGTGAAGAAAATGTCGTTTATTTTTTATAGAAACTATGGTAAATTGCCGTTATTGAATGTAAGGACTACAATAATTGTAGTCCTTACATTGTAATTATTACAGTAACTTCATAGATTGCAGTCAATGATGTTATATTGTTTTATATAATATCATTGATTGCAGTGAAGATGACAACTGTCAGTTAGTTGTACCACAGTGTTAAAAACTTACAGTGGTCCAACGCCTTTGAAGTTGCGCGAAATGGCGCCATCGTCTAGACCTTCGTCATTGTCGCAGGGTTGTCACATTAATTTTTTAGTCTATTTCATATTTTGCTTATTGGTAGGTACGATTATGTGAATCAGGATCCTTAAGTAAAAGAAATATAAGATTACAAAACGATTTATTTTTAACAAAATACTTTTTTTTTTATTTAACACAAAAAGTTTAATTTTTTCATTGTATTTTATAAGTATTTGATTGCAGCAATTAGCACTTAAAAAAAAAGAAAAAAAAAGTAAAAAATATATTTAAAAAACAATACTAGTAGGTGCTTAGAATAACAATACGTTTTTGACGTGACAACGTCTTATAATTCGATGGAACCGGCTGCACGCACGAAAAAACATGACGTTTGCGGCGTTACCTCGCTCTGAGGCGTGCCATTTAAGGCTTGAAGTGCGTTCCGCGCTCTCGCTTGCTAGGCTAGTGCAGCAATTGTAGGTTATGCTATAATTGACAAAACTATAACAATAAGTTAACAGAACTATTTCACGATGAGTAAAAAATCAATTGCTTTACTATTCGATTGAAATAATTATCGAGCGTAGCTATGATTTTAAAAAATTAACCACTTCCACATATCACATATCATAACAACGTGTCTGAAATGACAAATAAAATTAAAATTTTCTTTTGAAAAATGAAACCATTCCATCAGTATTTTCTTATGACGTTGTCATGTTCAACTATCGTCAGTAAACCGACTTTACAGACAACCGATTTTTGTGTTAATTCTAGGACTACATTACTTAAAATGTGAACGTTTGGGCTAGTTTGTATTTCAATTGAACGTGTGACTTTAACAGGTAAAAGTAGCACAGGAATCGCTGTTTTCTTCAATTTCTTCTTGCCATATATGCCAAATATTTTCTTCAAAATGTAGGCTACAAATATAGTTGTTCTTTTAGGCTATGAGAAGTTTTCCCTATTAAATCAGGTCTCCCACATGCCTTAATCCAAACCTTGTATCTGAAATTGGTAAATAAAAATATAATATACAGTAGCTTTCTTTACAGTTAAAACAGAAATATTATACTACTAATAAGTCTTAACTATTCAATTAATATGATTTTATTTAAAAATCACGTCCGCCATCTTGGATCTCGAAATAGATGTTGTATTCGAAATCGGCACACCCGAAAACCATGGAAGCGATACCCATATTGATTTTACATAGAAAAGTCACGTCCGCCATCTTGGATCTCGAAATAGATGTTGTATTCGAAATCGACACCTCCGAAAACCATAAAAATAATATCCATATTGATTTTATATCAAAAAGTTGCGTCCACCATTTTTGATCTCGATTTTAATAGCAAATTTTCAAAAATGGCGTTTATCCATTAAAAAAAAACATATTGAAAAAGACATTACGCATATTATACTGAAAAGATCAGAAACACAAGCACATTCTATAATAACATACCTTTTTCAAATTTTTATTTACGTGAAAATATGACATACAGTCTCGCACAGCACATGTGTGAACCATTTTTAATGTTATACAAATAAATTAAAATTGACTACACGCGTTTTAATACAATGTGCCACTCCTGACGCGTATGTCCCGAGTGAAGTGTATGGCGAGCCCGAGTCGCACCGCGCCCCGCTCGCCCCGCACACCCCTCACGATTGCTCTGTCTAGACGTGCCCGTTGGACGACTGTAAAAATTATATAGACTGTGGTTGTACATAGAGTATTAACCCACACCTATATTTGCAGAGATTATACAATTTTGAATATGTTTTGTCAGCTGTCCGAATCAACGAGGACACACAGGAATAACAAACACACAGCCGCTGCTTGATAATTTTGCGTTTACAACCGGTTTTTCTCGAATGACAATAAATTCATACATAAATGTCAGATTTAGCAGGCAGTTCAAACATCAGCCCCCTGACTATGAGCTCTTATGGCAGTATTATTGTAGTTGTGGAAAAGAGACGCGAGTATATTCGCCGCTACATGCGTCTCGTTTTCACAACTGCAATAATACTGCTATAAGAGCTCGTGGTTACCCCTCAGTTCTATATACGATCACTTGCATCTACATATAACACCAACAACATGGCAGACAGCAGCAGGAAAAAAGTAAGAGCGACGTAATATTCGTGATTAACATAATTGCAAAAGTCGTTTTAAGGCCCCAAAAAATTCGAGCATTAGTATTGACCTGTCTTAATGTTATTGTATCTATGGTTTGACATTGTCGCTCAAAAACTTTGTTTTCATTTCATTTGATTACAAGAGCATATTGGACTACGACGGATTATTTTTACCTAGAAAGAGCTTATTCACTTTAACCATGAAGAGACACAAGATACGAGTATAACGCTCAGAGAACACACTAATCAGTACGCAAGGAGTTACACTCCAAAACTTCGCATTACCTTAAATATTTGTTATTTATAAGTTATAACAATTTATAAGTTGTTGTTATAAGGGACAAATGCAAAAAAATTGTACATATAACAAATAGGAAACAAAGATGAAAATAACTTGATGTTACAAAAAAAATAACAAAGATGAACTATAAGGACTAGTTCATGTTGTGCATTCTATTTGAAAGGTAAATTTGTTAATGAGTAAAAAGCAGTATCTTGATTGATTATTTTAATAAAGAATGGCAGCAAGTCTAGTTTGTATTACTTTCGACTTACTTAACATTTTTTTGTATATTGTTTTCTAAAGTTTACGCGAACACTACACATTGAAATGAAACAACTTTTACGGATCTACTCGCGTTTATTTTACACATTACTTATTTAATGTTTATCCTGACGTTTCGAACCCTTTGCTTTTTATGGAAGACTTCGAGGAGAGGGCCCTGAGCACAGCACCGGTAACCCCTAGGTTCTACAAGCGGTACGTAGATGACACTTTCACTATCCTACCAACTGATAAAGTATCTGCTTTTCTAGATCATCTTAACTCCATACATCCAAAAATACAATTTACAATGGAGTTAGAGGCAGATAGTAAGCTAGCTTTCTTGGATATTTTAATTATCAGGAATCCGGATCATAGTTTGAGTCACACTGTGTATCGTAAAGTAACCCATACAGATAGGCATCTCAATGGTGATTCTCACCACCATCCTAGACAGTTGGCTACTGTAGGGAAATCTTTGTTTCAGAGAGCACGCGGCATCTGTGACACACAACACCTGGCTGCTGAGCTTCAGCATGTCAAGCACGTACTACAGGATAATAAACTGAAAGTACCACGGCTTTGTCACAGAAAACGCAATAAACCAACCACAGTCGAGCGCCAACCTGCTGTACTTCCATATATGAAAGGTGTCACTGACAAGATTGGACAAATCTTAAAGCGAGCTTCAATCAACACTTACTTCAAGCCGCCGAAGAAGATCAACCAATTTTTACGACCTGTCAAGTGCAACATACCCCTTCAAGATGCAGGCGTGTACAAAGTGGACTGCGACTATGGGCTCTCTTACATCGGGCAAACAAAGAGAAGTATAGGAACCCGTGTTAAAGAACATATAGCCGACGTCAAGCATAGGCGCGAAAATAAGTCTGCAGTATGCGAACATTCCCTAGGGGCCCAACCATTACATCAGATTTGATAAACCACAAATACTCGTTAAAGAACAACGATTCATCCCTAGGATGATACGCGAGGCTATTGAAATTAAAAAACATCCTAATTTTAATAGAGAAGATGGTTGGAATCTACCACCAGCCTGGGATCCCATCATACAAAATATTAAATCCTAGCCCCGACACCATACTGCCAGACCAAAAGATACTGTAAGCTCTTTCTGCGTAAAACGGAACGCACCTGATTAAATTTAAATGAGGGTATACAAGCTACCAACTAATTATGAGATGACCAACACCTCAGTCTCCCTGTGACCGCGGACCCTGCAAAGGGTTCGAAACGTCAGGATAAACTTTAAATAAGTAATGTGTAAAATAAACGCGAGTAGATCCGTAAAAGTTGTTTCATTTCAATTTTTTTTGCAAATCAACTTTAAAATTAACTGTGATCATAATATTTTAACTTTAGTAATCCAAGTCAACTATTACAATATGAGTGCGACTTTACTTCATATTTGTAATTTCATATTTGTTACGTCATAAAGAAATGTAACAAATTCGTAACAAAAAGGAACAAAACACTCGTGTGTACAACCTAAAATGTGTGAAAAATACTAAGAGATGTCTTTGAATCAAACTGTTTATATGTTTCTAAATATATCATGAAGTATCCTTGAAATAACTATATAGAAAGCTAAACATACACTAACCAATTAGTTTAATGGAATGGTTATCAAGATGAAACTAATTTTGTGTATTTTTCCCGCACAATTTAGTAAAGCTCTTGTAGACCGTCTAACCAGAAGTCCAGCAAAATGGCCGTCGTGCAGAACTAGCGCCACCTACAGACGTTATTTATGATTTTAGTTTTGCCTAGGTAAAAACTTATTTTTCTACTAAATAACAATAAACAAAGCTGAATAACAAATATGAAAGAAGTTACGGACGGCTTTAAAAATGATATTTAAAACAGTTTTTAATAGAGAGGCCTGATTTATTGTTTAAAGTATTAAAATGTATGTAGTATTCTGTAAATAACTAAAAATATTTAACAGTATAAAATCACTCAACTGTATTTTTTTCCCAATACACAAAGCTGAACACGGACGAGAAGGACACGCGTACTTGTATGAAGAAAACTAAACGTATCCTGATGATTTGATTTTTATTTAATTGATTTATCGGAAAAATATTATTTATTTCTTTTAGTTTTTGTTATAATGTAATTTTGTAAATGTATTTAAAAAATATATGAAAAGAAGTTATGTATTGAACGTTTATTCTAATAGGACGTTCACGCATTCAGAAATGTACAATTTTTTTGCATTTGTCCCATAAGTTATTTGTTCGATTGCTTAAATGTATTATGAACGTTTTTTTTTTACTTTGTTTCTAAATAAAGTAAAATAAAAAAAAACGAGCGAGCCTTACAGTAGTCGCATATGATGTGTATTATTTGGCATCTCACCTTTTGAAATCAATATTACAATAGAAAATTGAATATAGAATTAACAATGACGATACCAACGATACAACGACGATATCTTTTTTCTCTTATTTTTTCCTTTTTTTCTCTTTTTTTTTTAAATATTGTTTAAAAGAACCTAAAAGAACCAAAAACGAAAGAAACAAAAGAAACGAAATGGTTGAAATCAATATTACAATAGAAAATAAAATATAGATTTATAATTCAAAAAGAGAATGCAGTAAATACTCATTAGAAGACATGTCACACTGTTATCCTGTTACACTGTTACGATCACATTTCTACGAAATCACTCCCACAAATATTACGACCTACAACAACGGACATTGGGCTTAAAGTGTCGATCACTGGTGGCTTCCCCGAGTAAAACGTAACAGTTACAGGATCACACTGTTAGGACCCTACTTCCGTCCCTTTTCTACAAAATCAGTCCCACAAATTGTATATAGTATAGAAGGCGAGCGGAAAAATGTTACACATCAAAAATGTTAAGTTTTAAAATGTCGACGGTACAGAATAAATAAGAACTCATTGTGTAGACGAAAAATAAGATTACAGTGGGGCCATGACTCTCCCCCAGCTATTAAGTATGAAACATTCTTACTTAGTCCAATGTAAACGTTATGGTTTGCCAAGCGTGAAATTTCATTGGTCCTTCGCGGAGAGTTTCTGAAAGTGACGTTGTTCTGCTGTTTGGCGATTATGATTGCTTACTCCAAGGGAAGAAAATGTTTTCTTCACATACAGCAGTCATTTGTTTAACTTTTTGATTGTTTTTTAGATAACTAAAACTTAACCTAATGCGGTTGAACTATGAAACTTAAAAACAGTAGTATCTATAATAGAAAAAACACCATTTTAAGTTATTGTTAAAGTTAGACGTACAATAGTACAACTAGTCATTAATGTATTCATTATGAATTGATATTATATATCAACTTATGCGTGCTAATTTTTCAGCCTTATGTAAAATATAATGGAATAGGAAACATTAATCTGACAGCTATTTTAAAAAAGAGATGTTATTCCAAGGTGAAATTCTCATTTGATTGCACAATACTTTATCAGGTAGAGTTTTATCTTAAGATAAAAAAAATATCGTGACAATAAATAAGATCATCTTAACTCAGTTAGGGCGCATGAAGATCTCTAAAAAATATTTGAAAGAAGTACATGTCCTTGAAAAACAAACAAAACTGTACTGTACCTTATCATCAACATCAACCTACAAACAATGCATATGGGGGAATCTAGCGATGTCCTACCACGATAGTGAGATGGTAGGTTTGTAACGACACTGCCAAATTACTACAATCATCGGATTCAATGGCTTCAAAGATTTTAAATGTTAATTGTTTTATCATTTAGGAGATTTTACATAAATTCACTTGCTTTTGAAAACACAATACCTTTCAATGTTTATTGTTTTATCATTTACAAGTGTAACATAAATTCAATTGCTTTTCGAGCCACACTACCAAGACCTTCATGTCACCAACTTTTCTAATAAAAAAAAAACTAGTGGTAACATTAACTCAATGGCTTCATAAATCTTAAAGTAGGCTCGATGGCGCAGTGGTTTAAAACTGATATGCGTATCTAGGTATTTAATAATATGATTTCAATATTATTTTTTGCTTTTTAGAGCTGTTTTTACTTATTTAAGTTTCCAAGTTCCAGTTAACAAGGATGCTTCTAGGATGAGGAAGCGACCGCCTAGTAGGAGTAGGTAGTGGTATTCCTATGTAAAACTTCAATCTTAATTAGGTATTATTTTTGTACGAACTAAACATTTTGGCATATTGAACCGTATGAAGTAAGCCCAACAAAAGGTAACTGCTGTAAATCGTTGAGGAATTCCCTCGACTGTCTATGGTCTCCATCATCAGACCTGTAATGGCACTTATAACCCATATGGGTGCAAAGTTCTTATCAATATAAATGAATAATTAAGACCAAACACAAGGTAGCTACTATAAAACGTTGAGGAGTTTCCTTGACTGTCCTTCGTCTTCATCATCAGACACCTAATGACAGTCACAACCCATCTAGGTGTAAAGTTCTCACCAATACAAATTAATCAAGTCTAAAGACCATGTAATTGCTGTAAATCGCTGAGGAGTTCCCTCGACTGTCTTTCGGCTCCATCATCAGATTGACTCCAAACCTTCATTAAATAGTAGTGCTTTAAAATACTGAATGAAAACATTAACAAACGCACTAGTCGCCACTACGATTTTCGAAGGTTCACCTCGATTTCTCTGGGATGCCATCATCAGGTCCTGGTTTTCTTCATCATGGTATTACCCTTGGGATATCTCCTTTCCAAAAAAAATAGAATCATCAAAATCGGTTCATAAACAACGAAGTTATCCGCGAACACACATAAAAAAATATATATATACGAGTCGAATTGAGAAACCTCCACTTTTTTTGAAGTCGGTTAAAAACCGCGTGAAAACGTGAACGCCTGGCGTATCGACAGTAATGCGTGCGCTCATTACCACGCTCCACGCGTTATTGTCAAGTAGAGGTAAGGTTGTAGAGTGCTTAAATACGTTAACGCCTACTAATGTGTATACCTTTGTAGACCCCTGTGGAACTATCACTGCGGCCGCACCTACCCCTGTGCGACCCGGTAGTCCCACCCTCGCGGTTCCTAAGAGTGCGCTCGTTATAAAGCGGCTGGTCAGCGCTGCCACTGAGGATGCCCCCTTACCTGTGCATCCTGGCAGACTGTTTCCGGCGGTCGCTGCGTTTCATTGTCCAGTCCCTGCGCCCACCGGCTGCGGCGTCACTAGCGATCGTACTGCATGGCCTAGTCGTCTTGCGCTCGATCCGACGCTGCCCAGGCCCATTTACGGGGCTGCAGGTGACACTCAAGAAGCTTTACACGTACGTACCCTACCTAGCAATATTTCAAATAATCAAAATTGTTCTGATTTCGATAAATTGGCACAAGCTATACAAAATCTATCTAAAAATAAAACTTAGAATCGTCTACCTAGTTTTGATGGCAAAATATTTGATTTGCTCTCCTTTAAAAGAGCGTACGATGCCTCTATGGCAACTTGTCTCGCATAAATGCGGCGCTCTATGGCTCGGCACGTGAGGCCGTCGGTGCCTTGCTTTCCACAGCACACGACCCGATCGAGATTATGGAACATTCTGGAACTGCAGTTCGGTAGTTCAGAACTCATCGTGCTCCAAGAGGTAGCCGTGGTTAGAGATCTACCTAAAGTAAACTCAGAGGGCCAAAGATTTGCATCTGTTTGCCGGCCGTGTACGGAGTTGTATTTCTGTTATGAAATTTCTTAACAATAGGTAGGTCTTATTTAGAATCACCTAAAATTTACAATTCTTTACTTTTAAAATTATCTCCTGCAATGCGTGCATGTGTAAGTTAAGTTTCGTTTCAACCCCGTTTTAGGCACGAAGTTAGAGCTGTTGGCTGACTTCTTAATTGAAGAGGTAAACTCAGAATTTCAGTTTGGTGTAATTACGGAGACTATTTTGTCAAGCCAACCGCATACCTCAACGATGTCACAGGTTAATGTGATAAACTCTAAACCAAACTTTACTTATTCAAGTTCTAATTCATCTGCTAATAACAAACATTTTAGGTAACCTATTTCACAAAATATTTTAAATAGTTGTTTGTACTGTCAACAATCTCATATAATTGATAGTTGCGGTAAATTTACTCGTCTTGTCTCGTCAAGTAGATGGTTGTAAATACAGACACCATAATTAATGCACAAATATGAATATGTAAATTCTCATGTAACCACAGAATCATTTATGCATCAAGTCGAACCCGTACCGTGTTGCTCGACTACACCTTTAGTGCCAAAAACCGAAACTGTCGCTTATTTAATCCTAAACGGCACTTTCAAAGCCCTTTTAAAAGTCATAGCGGTCACCGTAAGCGGGCCAAAGGGTTCTGTGAATACTTACGCACTTTTAGATGACCTCGTCCTGAACTTTTATTGACAGCGAGGTATCGACTCAGACAGGTGTCAGGTGTCAGAAGCCCTAGGTCACAAGTAAAGATCGTTTGCATGGGTGGATTATCCAAATTGACGGAATTCAAATATGTAGATTTTTATATTAAGGGTTTATATGAGCCAGAACTACACGAAATTCACAAAGCGCGGTCGGCGCCGGTATTAGAGATTGCACGCCAGTCGGTTAAAATTAAAGACATAAGGCACCTTTCTCTTTCAAATCTCACATTTGAAAATGCCGAACCGAAAGTTAATAATATTGGTATTGACAATTGGAATTTGCTTATTGCGAAGTACGACGCGATTCTAAAACACAACCAGCCGCGAGTCTAACGCCCCTAGGTTTGGTAGTTTTTGGGTTTACTTCGAGTAGGACTTATCCGGTGACTTTTGTTAATCATAGCCTGACTACCGATGATTTTACGGAAATAGAAAACATTATTCAATCGGTATTGTTAACCTCATTGTGCACCTCTCCTATATAACTACCACTCTTATAAACCAGTCCTTTTTAGAAGGAACTTTTCCAGATTCCTTAAAAATATCTATTATAAGGCCAATACACAAAAAAGGCGATAAAACAGACCCAAATAATTATCGTCCAATCGCGTTATTGCCGACATCGTCAAAGATATTTGAATCAGTGATGTGCAAAAGACTGTACTCCTTCTACGAAAAATATAATATTTTTGATGACAGCCAAAATGGCTTTCGAAGGGATCGATCAACTATCCTAGCGATCTATAAATACACTAAAAAAATATTAGACGCACTTAATGACAGAAAATACGCCATAGGACTCTTACTTGATATGAGTAAAGCTTACGATCGCGTTAAATATGATATTCTCTTAAATAAACTTTATGGCACAGGCATAAGAGGAACGTCTCACAGATGGCTAAGTTCGTACCTCTCAAACCGAGAACAATATGTAGAAATAGAAAACGTCGATTTAAATACAGGAAAGATTCAACATGTAAGATCAAACAAACTAAAAACTACTTGTTCAATCCCACAAGGCACCGTCCTTGGTTGTATCCTATTTTTAATATACATTAATGATCTACCTAAAATAATAAATGAACATTGTACTCTTTTCGCTGATGACATGTCTATTCTATTCCCGTGCTCTAACTCTACTGAAATTAAAAATAAACTAAATACAACACTAGATAAAATCCAATATTGGCTCAACGAACACAATCTTCTATTAAATTTCAAAAAGACAAAAATTATAGAATTCCGACCATTCCAAAAAAAATCTTTAAATCTACAATACACATACAACAACACACAAATTGAAATCGAAAACACAGCTACGCTACTTGGAATTGAAATGGATTCTAACATAAACTGGAAACCTCATATCTACAAACTTGCTAAACAAATCTCATCACTCACTTATGCTTTAACTCAACTTAAAAAATCAACAGACTTCCAATCCGCCCTGACAGCATACTACGCATACATTCATTCTAGACTCACCTACGGAATAATATTATGGGGGAATAGCTCAATTATACAGGACATATTTGTATTACAAAAAAGATGTATTAGAATACTTTTTAATATATCAGACCAATTCATGTAAACCATATTTTATAAATCACAATATTTTAACATTAACATCGATATATATATTAGAGTGCTGTAAATTTGTAAAAAAGAATCTTTATCTCTACACACAAATCACCAATATAAAAAGAAATAACCGTTATTCAAACAAATTAAAACTTCCTTTCACTACTCTTAGCCTATATAGATCCGGCCCCCACTCTATGGCTATTCAAGTTTATAACTGTATCCCTAATCAGATAAAAAATCAAACAAAATTGTCTTGCTTTGTAAAGGGATTCAAAAAGTACCTAATTAGTAAAGCCTTTTATAAATTAGAGGAGGTATTTCTTGATAATAAGTGCCAAATAAGTAAATAATGATAAGTATAATATAATATAAATAAATTAATATTAACTAGAATAAATTAATATATATGTGTAAATTAGTTTGTTAGTGCAATGTATGTAATGTTTTCTTTTTTTTTTTATAAATTGAAGTGTCTACAAAGACGCAGTAGTGTACAGTAGTGCTCTACACTTTGCGGTGCCCTTACAGGGTATCACACGTCGTACTTTATTATTTTTCTGTTACCTTTGTAATACCGTGTGATATGCAAATAAATAAATACAAATACAAATACAAATACAAACTAGCAAATCAAGAGTAGCACCTTTAGCTCCCGTCACCATATCTCGCCTTGAAATACAGGGAGCCATGGTTGCAGCTCGTCTCGCGGCCACCATCTGCGACGCATATAAACAAACCCAGTAAGCGATATTATTGGACTGACTCAAAAAATGTTCTAGGATGGCTATCATTTTTTCCCTACGTAGCTCATAGACTAGCAGACATTCTAGAACTTTCAACATTGGGTGAGTGGCATTGGGTTCTTACAGTTTTGAACGTCGCAGATAACGCCACTCGTGCGGATTTAAGCGTTTCAAGCGTGTTCACATCAGCCTGTTTTCACGACACTCTTGGCTGAAGCTGAAGCGGTGGTCAATTCTAAGCCTTTACATTATATTTCCGTTAACCCTGGTGACCTAGAAGCACTTACGTCATTTCATTTTTTGATAGGTTCGGCGTCCTCAGCTAACCATTTTGACAAGACCGAGCCACAAGATTTTTGTGGGCGGACTTGCTGGCGCAAAGCATTAAGGCTCACAGATTTATTTTGGAACCGATGGGTTAGAGAGTATCTCCCGACTTCAATACCAAGACGAGGTGACCGGAGCGGTGAAGGATAGACCTTAGATGTGGGAGACCTTGTATTTGTGGCAGGCGGAAGTTTCAAGAATACTTCCTGGTGCAGACGGCTTGATAAGAGTAGCCGAGGTCACCACAACTAGAGGAGTCCTTCGTCGCCCCTGTAAGAAGTTGGTGCGACTTCCTGTATAGTTTTTCCTTAAATTAATCTATCTATTGTATATTATTTTCTCTCCCTCTCTTTCTTTCTCACTTTAATTTTCATTTTTAAGAAAGCGGGAGGATGTTACTGAGTAAATACTTTTTTAAGGTTTTATACTTTTTCTTCTTTTCTAAATGTCATTTTCTTTTGTTCTGTTTTTCTGATTGTCATCGTGGTTGCTGTCTTGGTAGGTTTTATTTTATATTTCTTCTTCTATTAATTATAATTGTACGTTTTATTTTGCGTCTTATTCCTTAATACAGTCCACCTTTTACCTTTCGCCTCCTTCCGTTACAGCAACTTTCGCAAAGGCCGGTCTTCAGATGGGTGATCAAACATTTATCATCTCGAGCTCCTCCGTGCTTCGGAAGGCACGTAAAGCCGTTGGTCCCGGCTGCATTAGCTGTCCTTAACAACGACCAATCCGCACTGGGCCCGCATGGTGGTTTACGACCCGTTCTTCCTATCCGTCCATAGTGAAGGCTCGTGCCCCAGCAGTGGGGACATAAAATGAGCTGATGATGATGATGATGATGAGATGAACGCTAATTAAATTTTATAAGCACCTCTGTACTTTGCATTATCCAACTTGGTATGCATAGTAAACAAGATGACTTATATTTCAAAAAGCTTTCAAATAACTAAAGATCAAACCTAAACAGAATGCTTAGTAAATAGCTTATAACTGTCCCACAGCTGGGCAAAGGCCTTCATCATTGAAATCAAGTCATCACTACAATTGATAGGTAATGGTTCACCACGCTTAATTATCCTAAATCCGAAACACACTTTGCCCGACCCGGGATGGAAATTGAACCCGGGACCTTCGGGTATCGGGTCGAGCGCTTTGCCATACGGTTACCGAGGCGTTATACGATGAATGAAATTATTTATTTTGGATCCATAATAAATCCATACAAATTTGTTAGTAAAATATTATGACGTTAAAAAATAAAGTAAAATGTCATAACTGTGTGCTTACCACCTAGGAATTGACATTTGTTTCATTAGTATTGGTATTGCGGTTTTGTGTCAACATTTGTACTAAAGCACGATCCTAAATATTTTATTTACGTATAAGTATTTGTAATACAGACCAAAGTTAAACAGTTTAACCAGCTTCGCGTCGTCTAATTGAGAGCTTCATCATGAGCGAAGAAAATAAACAAGTCGTCAGCATCGGAGTTTGTTCCGTGCAAACGAAATTGGATGGAGCTTAAATCAATGTCGTCTCAGTATTTATTTTGGTGACGATCAAGTTGTTGTGGATTTGAAGTGAGCTCCTCACTTTGACGGAGTTGAATATCGTTGAAAGTTGTTAAAATCTGGTAAGATAATTTACTTTCGCAATGCTAGAACATCTGATGGATAACCAAGAAATGAGGTATTGTAGTGATCGGGACTGCTTGGAGGCGCGGACCTACTAGCAGCCGTCGCGTTCTGCGTTTAAATCTTAAGACGTCAGGCGATGAAACAAATGAAGAGAACTTGGACTTCATCCGCAGAAGCGGCGACATTCTATTTTAATTATTATATTCATGTTTTTCCATTTAAATACCAATATAATATTAATTAATTGAGGTGTCTTATTCCGTCTTACGTCCCCAATATAAGTAACGGCCAGTCCGGCTGTTACAGTATTATGAATATATTTTTATAATACGTGAAGCAAAAACTTTGTACCCCTTTTTTACGAAAATAGTTAGAGGTAGTTATAGTTTATATAGAGAAGGTTATCCGAATGTAAATATTTAAAAAAAAATATGCATAAAAATACATTAAATCAATAAAACAAACATTACAAACACTACCATGTATTTGACACACACGCATATATTTTACTCTTTTCAAAAATTTCTAAATTGCAAGAGGAGCGGCTGAAATCTGTCAATGCCAATCAAAACTCAGACTCACATTCTATCTTTTTTAGTTTTTCATTGCTTAGGATACAATCTGTGCAGCCATAATAAAATTACGGTTGAATTTCGACCACTGGGCGACCACTAGTATATTTTTATTTTAGATCTAATACAGAATCATAGCTCAAGAATAAAAATTAGAATAGTATACTTTGTTGTACACACAAAATAATAAAAACAATTTCTTGAAATCTAAATTTTCCGACATCGCATCTGATTCCTCTGGTTTTGCGGGTGTCCATGGGCGGCGGTGATTGCTTCCCATCAGGTGACCCGCCTGCTCGTTTGCCTCCTTCTAATATAGAAAACTATTTCTAAATTAGTAAGAGTTTTAAGTGCGGCGTAGTGGTGTACCTTTTAAGTTAATTGAAAGTTATTTTATAGATCTCTTAAAAGCGTAATTTATAACTACAATATCTTTCATCAAGCTAGTCACTGAAGCCTAACATCAAAGAAAAATTAGTAAAAAATTGCAACATGTATTTCATATTTTTTTATCTTCAAAGACATTCTTTAAGATCTTTTAGTTGGAATTTTCTAATAATATTTAGTTGAAATTATTAAAACTGTACACGTTTGATGTTTATGAAAGGTTTTATTGATGCATTGATATTCTTTATATTGCTACAGTTGTTTGCTAATAAGTTCTCATCAATTCAATGAATGGGCAAAAACAAGCAAATTTTTTTTAACAAAAGCGTGGTACAAAGGAGGGCAATTGGCATGAATTGGGGTTCGTTTATCTCGGAGATTAGTTGGGAAAGACAAAGGAGGTCGAATCACGCTCGTGTTTTGTTATGGAAATTTTAAAGCGTGATAAATATCCTGGGTCAGGATAATGATTCCCTCTGCCTCGCGATTATGTCTTTGTTACCCTGGAAAGGAACATTTCATCTTACCCCTTGATGAAAATAGAAACAAAAGAACATCATACTCGTAACAACGGCAAAAGGTGGTAGTTGTTAGTGGATCATTATTTAGGCACTTCTATTCCGCAAGAATAATAAAAACATAAATACGAAGTTATATCCAAAAACCACCAATGAAAAATTGCACAGACAGGATTGCATGTTTTGAAAGTGACATTTTACTACCTTGTTTCTTGACTATAGAGTCTTAGATGGCAGCTAAGGAGAATATAAAAAATAAAAAAATATATTAATAAATTGTTTGTTTTCCGTGTTTATATTGAACATTTATTATTATGTAAATAAGTTGACAAGACTCATCCTAACCCACAAAAGTAGAATATCTTTAAGGAAATCTTCCTTATATCCTAAGTATGATATGTTCAGCAATTAATACTGAATATTTTTTACATGTAGACGCTTAATAATATGATAACTAAAAATACGTAGGATATGTTTATCTCCCAACAAACTAAAGCGCAGGGTTTGTTTGTGCAATGTGCAGTATTCGTAGCGTATGAAAATTTAAATAAACGCGAGGAGATCCGTATAAAGTTTTATATTGCTCTAAATTGTTAACATTTCAACTAGTATCTCAGACTAATGAACATACCGCTAGTATTAAAATAGTTAGAATGCCTGCGTAAAAGCAGAAACTAATAGCTTACTCCGTTCACCCCGACTGTTCGTGCAATTTGTATATTTATGAGGAGAGACGAAGTAAATTTGACAACATATTTATTTCTCTAATCTAAAACACCGCGTGAACAAACCCATAACATAAACTTGGCGGAATAGCTCAATCACTACATAATAAATGCCCTAAGTCTAGACGTTAAACGATATGCAAAATAATTAACAGTTGAGAGGAGTAGGATCTTGGCCAATGAGTAGGAGTAGTTACATGAACTGCTAGCAATATGGACAATATGAACGATAAAGCAAAACTCAAGTCATGGTTGGTGGTAGTCACTGGCAAGCGAACTACAAAGATAGCTTTAAAATGAATTCACCCGGGACAAAAAGTATTTTATGTATGTATGTATTGATGTTATGGTGACATATTTAGGTAAAATGGTGGTAGCTAGCCAGGCTGGCAAACAAACTCTACCACCAACCAAACCGAGTACACAAACATGTACCTCCCGCTAAAAATCATACCCGGGACCGCTGGGTCTAAACCGGTGGTCTTAACCATTAGAACACAGAGGCGATTAAAATGAATGTAGTATGTATATGAGAACTATCTAAGTTAGACCTTAGGCTTCAATAAATTATCCTAAGTTATAAGAAGAAATGATATTTTATGTTGTTATAAATAAATTTCAGAGCTTACCATTGAACTTGGCACCCATTTAGATCTCACTTCTTTTGTCGTTGAAATCAACAACTAAGGCATATATTATTATAAGGGTCTCATTTCACATTTATGTTTTTGAGGTGATGTTAATTACAATAAAACGTTGAAGCTTGTTGAAAACAGACCCATCTTATTTAACGAAGTGAAACTTTGGCAGTTCAATTAAACTTGTTGCGAATATTCTTTTTGGGCAAAAGCTCGCGCCGGCCGGGTTCAACGGACCGGGGTGTTGTAATTCGAGACGCTATTAAATTTCACTCGCCGTAACTTATCCTCACTTATCGGGACTCCGTAATTATACATTCTCTTTACCCTCGCAAAATTAATTTTCCAGCTAATTTGCCTTTTTATAATTAGAAGTGGGAATCTTTTCTTCCGAATGCTATTTTTCCCTTGCGGCTGGCGCAAAAAATGTGGAAAGAGATACAACCTTAAGTGATAGGGAAGTGTTAGGGGAATATCTTCAGCGTTACTATTAATGAATCGAGAGTTTCTGCCTTAAATAGAACCTTATTATTAACGAGGTGAATGCGCTGGAACTTGTCTTATTAATAAAAGTCACTGAAATCCTTTAAGGTCAAATAAATACCTACATTTAATACAGTTTGAATAACTATGACAAGGCACACAACTTATAATTGTGTTTCGTAGAGTGTTCACAAAACTTCAATCAATCAATACACCATCAAACCTTTTAATCACGATTCGATATGCCACGAAATCAAACCACTTGGGATCACAATCCAGTAGTAGGATGTCCACGATTTTGTTAAAGAAATATCTATACATAGTTATAGCAGTTATAGTGTGTATATGTGAAGAAAAAAATAGTACCTCTTTTTAGGCACATAGCACGGGAATTTGTACTATTAAAGTTCATATAAAAATAAAATATATAAAATATTTTTTTTCAGACCAAAGAGTCCATAGATTGTTAGTACATAAAACCTTAATCCTATGTTAGTAACAAAAACAAAAAGATTATAATTACACAAAAAACCTTATTTAAAACTAAATTTCGTTACGACTTGACCGGTAACACTTAATTTTCAACAAATCGTCGGTGCCCTGCCCCGCCATAAATTCAGTAAGTACTTACTCTTGAGATAAAATGAGGCTCTCGTTATTGTAAGTCTGATTTACTGAGTGCGAAAGTGCTTTTTGTTCCGAATTTATGGAAAAACAAATTTCTTATTGAGATCAAAAATATATCGAAATGTACAGTAATTGGCCCTACTCAGATAAATTATAATAATAAAGAAGAAAAAATCTTTCTAATAAGAAATATTACCTAGTATATACTAAAGTATGCGCGTATACTAGATATTTTATATAGTTACTTAAACTTATTTCTTTAGTTTATTACCACCTGCTTTGAGAACAATGTTGAAATTGAATAATCAACTTGTCTGATTGTTTCGTTCCAGACTAAAATTTGTAAATTGTTGGAAAGGCATAAATATACATAATAGATAGGCCTTTAAATTATTATTCAAATATCGTACACTAATTAATAGTGAGCTGTGTATTGTTTTTAATAAATTATACAATAAAATAAATTATGAATAAACCTATAAGTCTTTTGGTTTGGTTTACAAACCAATAACTTAAGTAATATTATCAAAACTTAGCTGCATAAATGATGTAATTATTTTATTTCTCCTGTCTGTACAAGTAACTATTCTACTGCTGCTGATTCCATCAAATTCAAAGACTAGTAAGTAAGTATAGTTTAGATATTGAAGTTTCATAAGACTGGGTAAATTTTATAATAAAGGTAGACGACCCAAGTAAGAGTAAAACACGAGTTAAAATATCTATTGTTCAAAGTTACACAAACAATAACTAAGATAAAACATCGACTCTCGAAAACACGCTTTGTAGTAAATAAGCGCATTTTTACATCAGCAGTTTCCAACGTTTTGCTTAGAAATGCACTTTGAGAATCCCAGACAAGTGAAATTTAAGTAAGCTCCCGAGACTTATACGTACAATGACTTTGTTGGAATTGCAACTTCAAAGTGTTTGCAGACTAGAATGCCCTTTTTTAAGGCAGTGGTTCGCAATAAGGAGGCAAGGAAGAGAAAAAAGGATGTTTGCTTTTTTCGTTGCTACTTTTAATTAAAGTTTTTAATTTACAAGCGCCATTTTTCAACTATTTGGCACAAATTCTCGTCTAGCATTATTTTTACAGGGCAATAAAAATAATTAAAAAATGAAAATGTAGCATAGTAAACAAAAAAAAATTGAATTATGTTATATCGTTTTTAAGTTTTTACATCTTTTTACCCTTTTGTTACAATAGCGATTGTAACTTACTACAAGTATAAGATCCCCATCCTAGGATGGGGACTCAAAAATATTGTATTTATGTGATATTTCCATAAATGATACCAAAAACCTCAATTGAATTAGGGAACATCACTAATAAAGTATCTACTCTACAACAAATAATATATTTATGTGAACACCTTATTTTATTAGTCAGGTAAATACTGAAGAGTGTCGAAGAGAATAAGGTTTTCACCCGGCCGGAGGCTCCAGATAAGAAGCCGGGCTTCGCGTTAATTGATGCCTCGGGGCAGGCTTGCCCGTTTTCGATTACCGAGCATGTTCGTTGATTTTCGGTTAAAATTCACACTGACTTCTTATAATTATAACTTTATAACATACTTGAAACCAAAAACTGGGTTGCCTATCCATATAAAAGTAGCATAATTATACATTTCCGAAAAAAATTATGAAACTTGATTATTTACATACAATTTTACGCAAATATTGTTGCGAACAAATTACAATTTGAAAAAAGACAAAGTGTTGGAAAAAATTCCACGAGCGGTTTTGCCACAATAGCATAGTTGGTAGTGCACCTGACCCGGCATGATGAAACTTATTGTAGTTTCACAGAAGAAAAAGGTCCTTAGTAAAGTAAGTTTAATAGAACTTGTAATAGAACCACCGTCCTTCAATTCGATCAAGCCCTTTATCTCCACAAGCCTTTCACGGACTTCTTGCTAGAATTGTAATGAGATTGCGTCTAGAAGAAATACGCGTAATCTTTTTTTAAGCTTACTGCTTCTATGGTAGTTGAGAACTAGTCTCAAGCAGTAAAAGTAATCAAAATTAACTTTTATGATTTCATTAGTTCTAAACCCTCCCGAGGAGCTCGATGGCGCAGTGGTTAACGCGCCCGGTCTGCGAGTGCTGAGATTAAGCAACTTTCGCAAAGGCCGGTCATAGGATGGGTGACCAAAATTTATCAACACGAGCTCCTCCGTGTTTCGGAAGGCACGTAAAGCCCTTGGAACCGGCTGCATTAGCAGTCGTTAACAACCACCAATCCGCAGTGGGCCCGCGTGGTAGTTTATGACCCGTTCTCTCTATCCATCTATAGGAAAGGCTCGTGCCCCAGCAGTGGGGACATAAAATGAGCTGATGATGAAACCCTCTCAGCTCATTATTTTACCTAATTTGTCGCCTTAACGCATAAATGTTAGTAGGTAGCATAGTTGTGTTCCGACAGATAAAAAAGCAATTTTCTTAACACCTTTAACCTTTTTTCTTAAACCTTCGGCCTTTTAGTCACTGACCATCATGCTTTCCAATAAAAACAATAATCACCACCATCTGTAGGTGGACTGTGCTTCGAATGTTATCAATAATGGGTAATTGTTTAAGTTCGTATGATAACATAATAACATTAATCATCATCATCATCTCAACCAAAAGACATCCACTGCTGGACAAATGCCTCCACCAAGGATCACTACAACGACTGGTCTAATTTTTAATAACATATAACATAACGTTACCAACGTAACAAATTATGTAGTTTACGATAATAGTTTGCGGCCGACCCGAATGTGCAAAGCCTGAATTAACCAATTTGGTTTAAAGGCGTAAAGTTGTCAAAGTGTATTTGTTAAGTTCTTTAACGATCTAATTAAACATATTATATTTTTTATAACACTATTTATTTCTCGTGAAGAATAGGGTCTCAATTTGGTTCGCAACTTAATTAATACTCTATCTTCTAATAGTAATGTGGATACTGACGTATTTTCTTTATCATAAATAAAATCCATTCCAACATAATTCTAAATCCCCATTAAGGAAGCGATAATTTAAAGGCATTCAACGGCGCTGATCCTTCGACGATAATATAATTATGAGGGTATAAATATTTCATAAGCTGTTTACTCGATTTTCATTTTATGTATGTCCACGAAACGATTCAGAGCGAGATTTCCAGGAATCGTGGCTCTTCGCCTCTATCGGGGAGCGGACGTCCACTGAATAGCGATGCAGTCTTTAGGAGTGGAAATAAATATGAAATCTGTTTTAAATTCTGGCTCGGGGTGTACTCGTAACTGTGCTAAGATGTAGAAGCGAAGTTTGCAGTAATGTTCAAACCGTGCGGTGAATATTGTGGTGAATATTTATTGAAACTAGTGGTCGCCCAGTGGTCGAAATTCGACCGTAATTTTTTAGCAATGAAAAATTAAAAAAAGATAGAATGTGAGTTTGGATTGGCATTGACGGATTTCGGCCGCTCCTGTTCCATTTTTGAATTTTTTGAAAAGAGTATATAATGCGTGTGTGTCAAATACATGGTAGTGTGTGTAATGTTCGTTTTATGTAGTTAGTATATATTTATTTAAAACGAATGAATAATTTATTTTAATCATAGTAAGTAAGTATAAATATAATATGTTTATTTGTAAAAAATATGTGTAAATTTCTATTTATATATTTTTTTAACTTCGTTTTATTGATTTAATGTACTTTTATGCATGATTTAAAAAAAATATTAACATTCGGATAATTTTCTCTATATAAACTTTAAGTGTGCGAAATTTCATACTCCTCCGTCCGCGCAATTTTCGTAAAAAAGGGGTACAAAGTTTTTGCTTCACGTATTAATATATAGTATTGTTGTTATATATATAGTATTACCTTACCTAAAGCGAAGAGATAATCTCATATAAACATCTTGAATAGAAAAATAAAAATAATAAACCACGAATTTAATAAGAAATGTTTGTATTATTAAACACTAACCCCCTTACAAATAAAAAAAGAATATGGTCCGAATAATTATTCCCGTGTTTTGTTCCTGTCATGTAAACGTCATTTCAAATTAGAGTAAAAGAGACAAAACACGGAATAACTATTCGGACCTTATGTTGTTGACCTTATGTTGACCTTTGTTTATTTGTAAGGCCCTTAATCCTTCGCTGAAAAACTATTTATAAAAAAGAAAAATATTTTTAATGTTCTTGTAATTTAACTCTTCGAAAATCTACTTTTAATTCAAATTTACTTTTTATGTGGTGATTTTTTATGTAGCCGCCAGGGATCGAGAATGGTAGAAGGGTTTGCCCAACAGTGAAATGAAATCGGCTTAATAAAAAAAAATGTGATATGAGTATAATACTTTTTGTTATGTTTATAACCGATTGTGTTTCTTGCGTAACGTTTTTAAAAAACCTGTAGGTTTACCGTAAATCATAATTTCAAAGTTATACTATTTCTACTTATGTACTTTCTACGACTTCGGTGATGTCTGACGGAAAGTGAAGTGTTGTTCGTCCTAAGCTGTACCCAACAGACAGCTAAAGAAACTTCATGATAGCTTTAGACTTCGGGATTCGTTTGGGGTTCGTTCGGTTACGATAGTTCGGATAGGCGTTTTCATGGCATACCCAAAGTTCTCTCTCAAACTCTGAATAAACAATTTATATACCGATACCGATAGGCGCCTATCACAATTTATTTTATTAGTGTTGTGTACATTTATCAGCAGCTCTTTAGTACAGCGTCTGCACGTTCGTGTTGCGATCTTATATGTTAATCAATTTTCGCAATGGCTGGTCAGCGGGTGGGTGATCAAATTAAAATATCTCTAGTTCATTCGTGCTTTGGAAGATACGATAAGCCGCTTGTCCCTGTTGTGGTCACGTTGTGTGTGGAACATGATAGTCCTTAAAACCCACCAATTCGTTCAAGAGCCTTTCCTAGTTTGTCATTGTTTTTCGGGTAGAAGAGTAAATACAAGAGTTTTCAGTGGGTTTCCTTCCCTAACGAGGGAAAGAGGGTCCGGAAAGACTCTCATAACCATCAGCGTCTTTTTGGGCGCAGTGGTACGCCTAATGCATTGTTCTCTGTATAAGAAAGGACTTACTATCCTCATGTGAGGGAGGCATACACTCAGTAATAGCACGTTAAAAAACTGATTGAGTCAACGATGATATTTATCATTCAACGCCTTACAGAAACTGCCTCACCAAAGTAACTATGTCTCAACTAAATACGAGAACCGCAGGCATCGTCGGTAGGCAATTGTAATTTACACGAGTGCGTATCTGTACGCGGCGGCAGGCGTTCCAACAATAAATTAGAGCGAGTTGCCACGTGTAAATACTCGGGGCTCGCAATTTATCTTGTATTCCACTGTTTCCTTAATATGTGGAATGGAGCGCTTCGACAATCGCGAGCATGTTGCGCATGATATTAACCCACTGCCACTGAAGGTGAGACTTTTTGTTTTCATTTCACTGAAAAGTAGTTTGAAAGCCGTTTGAATATTAGGTACTTACTAATTACCAACTATTTTCTCCTTGATATTATGAGTATTTATTATTACATATAATTTGGTATTTTTATAGTATAACTAGCTGTTGCCCGCAACTTCGTTCGCGAGGACTATCCCGTGGGAATATCGGGATAAAAACTATTCTATGTGTTAATCCAGGTTATGAACTATCTGTATGCCGAATTTCATCCAAATCCATCCATCCGTTGCAGCGTGAAGAAGCAACAAATATCTTTCTTACATACACACAAACTTTCGCATTTATAATATTAGTGTGATGTGATACGTTTCTGATAAACTAGTAGCAAGCTCGCGCACCCGTATCTCGTCGAACACTTTTTTTGGTACAATCATTGTCCTGAATTACGAACACAACAAAAAACTAAATCAGCCAAATCGTTCGAGCCATTCTCAAGTGATGCTATGATGGCAATTGATTTTTATTACTAAAGATATATTGACCTTCGTAAATGTGTTCAGGTGTTTCCATACCAGACTGTTTTACACTCTGAGCAGAAGAGGCAATAAGAGATAGTTTCGCTAATAAAAATCAGATGCCACACCAAAAAGATTAATAACGTTTTTTCTCACTATTGCCTCGCCTCTTCAAGTATTTCTTGATGACGGCGAAATTGAGCTGCAATATAAAAATAAGGTGTTGCGTGGGTGGAAACAAATTAAGTAAGTAAATTACATAGCCTTCTTCATAGAAAAAAAATCCCTACATTGTATTGGCTTAACCACCGCGCTGGCCAAATTTGGATTAATTACATCACGTCACCAGCTAATTTTATGTCCTTTACTCCTGGGGCACGAGCCTTGCCTATAGATGAGGGAGAACGAGCCATAAACCACCACGCGGCCGTTGGCCCAGTGCGGATTGGTGGTTGTTAATTACTGCTAATACAGCTTTACGTGCCTTCCGTGTCACGTAGGAGCTCGAGATGATACATTTTTGTTTACCCATCCGATGACCAGCCTTTGCGGAAGTTGCTTAACCTTAGCAATCGCAAACCGGGCGCTTTAATCACTGCTCCATCTAGCTCCACGAAATGCGGATTGGTGATCACAAACCCGGGCTATGAAGCGAAAAATCTTCTTCTTTCTGCTCTTCTTCGCTTCGGTGGACACCGAGCCTAAACCACAACGTAGAGATGCGTGAGTCAAAGAATTGCGTTATTATGTGCTGAGGTTTTTCTTCATCGCTCCTACGTAGACTTTCCTCTGATTTACTCATACTGGATACACAGCACTAGTATTATAGTTTCAAGCGTATACCTTTATTAAACAAGTACCTAAATAAATAGTGCTCCTACGTATGTATGGATTTTTCCCATATGCCAAATTCCTAAATTAGGTTGTTTTAAAATAGTGGAATCAAGGCCTAGATTTAATATTGTAATAGTTTTATTTTAGTCAATGTTTGTCAAATTAGGGTTTAACATTTTTTGGCATGGCAGCGGTAGTAGCAGTCAAAACAACGTATGTCTTTCGGTTTCTTTTTAAATTTTTACTTAAAAACGATAAAGCGTATTGAAGTCAAATTGAAGTACCTATTACTAATTTTAACTAAATACATGTATTTTTTTTAGTAAATGTACAAGGTCTTGGCATAAAATTAAACATCTCCTTTAGTTCAAGAGCTTTCAGTGTTAAAATAATTATCGATGCCTATGATATCGAGTGTAATGGAGTACTCTTATTGATATCATAGTGTCAAAATTATTCTTAGCTTTACAAAAATCGCATCATCGACCGCCACCGCTTCATTTCTAAGAAAACGAACACCAAATATTCAAATTAAATGTTATGCCAAAATATTCGGTCTGACGTAAAGCCGTCACAATATATATTTCTTTCCATTGATACGCAAATCACTGGAATAAATTAAAGGCCGATAAGGTTAAATCCCTGTATCGGTATTAAAAAGCGAAGCCCCCAAATTGTTTCTATTCAAATCCTCTCTAATCTAAATTCATGAATGTTGAAGCGGTCGGCGAGTCGAGTTGATCGAGTCGGTGAAAAATGTCGACAAAACCACGCGCCTCTGTGATCACAGACAATTTCCGAATTCAACGAGCACTGTGCAGCGACACGACAACTTCTGAACCATTGAATACGTACTAATATTTCGAATGTGAGAAACAAGTCGAATAAATGGTACTTACCACTCCATGGACTTCAATGTGCATATCAGGCGGGGAAGTCAACCGAAACTGCTCTTCATCATGTGGTGAGTCGAGCGGAATTTGCGCTGGAAACAAAGAGATTTGCGTCTGCACATTCGTAGATATTGAAGATGCATTTGATCGCACTACCTTTGAATATATCAAGGTTGCAGCCAAGAAACATGGTGTGCCACAACCGATCTGTAATTGGATTGAATGCATGTTAGAGGGTAGAATTATCAACTCTGAACTGCTAGGTGACAGTCTAATTGCACGAACAACCAGAGGATGCCCACAAGGAGGGGTTCTCTCGCCTTTTCTGTGGAGCCTTGTGGTTGATTCAAATTGTAGTAAGGCTGAATAAAGGACGATTCTATACGGTTGGTTATGCGGATGATGTGGTCATCTCAGTCAGTGGGAAATATCCCTCTGCGGTATCGGGGTTAATGCCCTGGGTCTGCTGGAGGAATGGTGCAATGCCCATGACTTCTCTGTAAACCCGGGGAAACAGCATGTGGGCACAACCGTAGCCAAGGCTTACAGAGTCTTTCATGGCATTTCTTGGCATGTGTCGGTCTACATTTGGCAAGATGTGGGGACTCTACCCCAAAATCATTAGATGGATCTATGTGACGATGGTGAGACCGATCCTCACATATGGCAGCATCGTCTGGTGGCTGAAGATCTGTAAGAATGCTCTTAGCAAACTTCAGAGAACAGCTTGTCCGGTAATCACTGCCTTTAGAACCACTCCAACGGCAGCGCTGGAGGTCCTCACAGACCTTCCACCCCTGCACATCTCATTATCATCTCAGCCAAAAGACGTCCACTGCTGGACAAAGGCCTCCCCCAAGGATATGAGGGGTATTTGCCGTAATCGCCACGCTTAGCAGGCGGGTTGGCGATCGCAGTAGGTTGAGGGTAACCTCAGAGAGATGCTGCTGCCCATCCTCTAGAATAGTCTCTTAGTCGGCTTTTACGACACCCACGGGAAGAGAGGGGGTGGTGCAATTCTTTATCCCCGGCACCACACAAGGGAACACCCTGCACATTGTAATAGAAAACACACAAAATGGGAACCAAGTGACATTCCTGACAGGATCATGGAAATGGGGTGCGATAAAATATCCCCCATATTCATGTTCGAAAAGAAATTTAAAACTTATGCTCCAACCAGGGACGAATGGAAACGAGGGCCACCGTCTCCGGAAAAAGACAGCCTAATCTGGTATACTGACGGATCAAAAATGAAGTCGGACACACTCCAAATCCTTCCTAGGCGAAAACGCCTTAGGACGAAGTAAGTTCATATGCGGAGGCAGCAGAAGGCAGGCCCGATTAACCATCAGTGCCTTGAAAGGGCACTATGCCACAAAATAAATGCTTTACAGAATGCACCTTTCAACAAATAGTTTGTGTAGGGCATGTGGAGAGGAAACGGAGTCAATGCAGCACCTACTATGTGACTGCGACTCTCTTGCTAGGAAAAGAATGGGATTCCTGGGGTCGGCCTATCTGAAACCGGAGAACTTCAGGCTCTTCGCTCTTAAGGACGTTGCCAAACTTATGGCATCTATCTTTACAGAGAAGGAAGAGTGAAAGGATAGGGTTGCACAAAAATCCCAATGGGTCGATGTGTTACTGGGAGAGGCAAACCTCAGCAGACCCCACTAAGATAAGATAAGAGTGGTACTTAAGTGTGTTGAATTTGTGCTGTCGAGGTGAATTTATTCCATGACAACCTTCGATTTAGGGCTGTTGTTGTATAGCTAAATTTTTGTAATTTCCCTTGACATATATTTTTTTAAATCTACTGTTAGGAGAAACTCCGTGGTAAAGTTCGGGGGTATATGTACGCTGTGGTAAAGGAGCGAGTGCGTTCTCAAAGTTGACATCCTGAATCGCAATCACGTAGATGTTTTTGTAACATATGAAAACTTTGGTCCTTGAAGAAAAGTGTCATGCTTTTCTTCGCCATAACATAGTCCAAAGATCTTTATAGGTGTCTCTACATTTTCTGTTGATAACGTCGATATCAGAAATGATTGCCTATTAAAAAAAGACTTTAACTTAAACTTACTTTTTGTAAGTATTGTTTCGTCATAAATTACGTTGGGTTTCTTTTACTTTACTTTTTTTTTACTTTAGTTAGTACATACTTAGAGAATTGTATATAATGTGTGGCAACTAAATACTAAATCGTTAAAAATCTTTATATAAAAGTAAAAAAGAATCGTGTACATCGAGTAATTGCCAAATAAAAACCTAATAAAAGGAGCAAATGGAGCTGCTACTTTTTAATACCTTAGCGTGCGACACGGTAATTGGGTATTAATTTTAAACCGCGAACGCAATGAAAAGTCGCGCAGCCCGTTTTTTTGTGGTCGCACCTAACTTCATGTCGCATATTAATTATTTAATTTGTGTTCTGCGAGGCTTAACTTTATGAACCAGCAATTATACAACGCGGAAAATGGTACAGAAAAGTCGTAAACCTCTTTTTATTACTCTTCCTTTATTACGCCTTGCATGCGTTTCTTGGAAAACTGTAAACTTAGTGCATAATGAACTTACGTATTAAGCTTGTTCATTGTCTAAGTTCTTAGTTGGTACTAAGCAGGATATTTCCAAGAAAAAAAACCGTCTTAAAATTGTTCATAGTAATACACCCAGTTTCTTACTTTGGTGGTCATCGTGAGCAGGACCTAAAAAACGGAGACATTTTAATAGGTATAAAGAAAGCATAAAAAGAAAACAAGTATTTTAAATAGCAAGTACTTTTCAAAGCTGAAAAAACCTTGTAATCGGCTTCTCTTACTATATATCTATCAAACATAAAAAATATCCCCAAGGATTAGGAATTGAGTGAAAAAACCGTATTTGAATTGGCTCATCGTTTGAAAGCGACTACGCCAAAGATAGATGTCTGATAGACGTCTGAATAATAAATAGTAGATAGTTTTATATAATTTATGTGTCGTAGTCGCATCAAAACATTTTAGTCGGATCTCCAAGCTCCAAGCTCACTCAGCGTTACGTAGCGAGGGGCTTAAAATCGAAAACTTAATAATTACGATTAAAAACTTCCTATTAAGCTCCCGTTCACACTGACTCGCTACGAAGTTCGTAGTCGCGAGCGTTCACGCTACGTCTTACCGCCAATGTTTAGTTGCCGCGCGGCTCTGCTACGACGCGCACGCCCGCGTAACGCTCGCCTCGAATGCTACGCGTCGCCAATGTAACAATCGAAACAAATAAAAACTTCTTTGAGTAGTATGCTATGCGAATTGGGGCTTATTCTGCGGAACACTCACAAGCTCGAAGGTAATCAAGCTTTCTTTTTACTGTTTTGCTAGCTAGGGTGCACGTGCTGAATGAACTGGTTATTATTTCAACCACATTCAGTTCAGTGCAAAATGTTACGGAATGCAGTTTTGATTTGAGTTAAATTGACTAGTAATTAGAAGGAAGTAAAAGACTTATGTTGTTTTATTAAAATTATTATTATATCTTAATTAATGGCTTCGCGTTTAGCATTTAGCCAATTTCAAGTGTTTTTTAAATTGTACGGTAGATAGAAATTAAAATGGAGTCTCACAACACGTGTTATTACGGAAAGAACTCGGGTGAAACTCCTTTATTTATTAAAATTAAGAGCTACTTAAAAGCGTTTACAAAATTATGGGGTGGTTCATTATTTTCTGTCAACATGGTGCATGAATGTGTTTTGATACTGAAGTAGTTGCTTTTGTGCAGCAGGGAAGCACATAAAGGCACTTTTATAGAAAACAAAGCAGGTAATTTTATAAGGTTCAGTGTCGCGCAACAATTTCAAGTTATTTTTGTATTTAGTTATACACTACTTTTTATTTTAGAACTAAAACATTTTCAGAAAAAGTAATGGTTACATTTATTGAAGTAAAACAATTTATACGGATCTATATTTATACCGGCTAACATATTATTTTATTTGAAGTATCGTCTCAAAAGAAATAAAAACAATGAGATAACTTCGGTCTAACATCGGTGGTTCGAAAACTTTTAACAAAACATTTGTAATCAAAGCAAACGATGAAAGAATGGGACCTCATTATTTCTTTATATTTTTTTGTTTTCATTGGTTGTGGGACAAATATAAAAACAACATTTTGAACTCCGAGCTTCGGAGGGCACGGTAAGCCGTTGTTCCCGATTTTTTTATCGTAAGAGGTCAACTCGTCGGCCGGCGAGATGGTACTTATTATTTTATTTTATTATTTCTCCATGTTTATGCGAAAAGGTCTGAGCCCATCAGTGGCGTTTATCCTTTCCTCGGACGGCACGTTAAGCTTTTGGTCCCGGTTATAATCGTAAGAAAAGAGTCAAACCTGCCAACACACGTTGGGCCACCACAGTAGATTATGTGTTGAATTGTCAATACTTCTCTATACTGAGTTCATGTTTAAACTACTTAGTCAGTCAGACCGACTGTTGTCAATGACTATTTTAATTTCAAAATTTTCCGTAATTCTGTGAGGTTGCCTAAATAAAATAAACTAATGAAAATTATGACTAAGTAGTGATGGTTAAACAGTGGCACAGATTGATAGAGAGTCGAGTCGAGTCGAGAATAACGTTAAACTATTACATCAGCGCTAAAAGTTGTCATGAACCATAAGTTCAGGGTCTGCATGTGGTAGGATAGAGAATAGGCTACCGTGTTACATAATCGGGTACCTAATTATTTAATAATACCCATTACAAAATAAAATTTTATTAGAAAAAATCAACCAGTTTCAGGAAACTCGAATGGGAATCGAACCCACGGCCTTTGAATAACCGGTCCAATGCCCTGACTAACTATACTATAGCATTGTCAATGCAAAATACAAAATAATTTAAATCCTATTAATTGACGTTTTACACGTTATAATGCTAGATTAGATTTTAGATTTTTTGACAAAAACATATCAAGAGCTTTTTATTACTTCTAAGGAAAAATATAATCCTTAAGGTTCTCTTATCTCCCGGCATTAAGTTTTTCATGTTTTTCTGGAAAATCTACAATTTGTGAAATCTTGAGAAGGCATCATACTACCATAATTGTGTCAAATGTCGTACTTTCTACATATCAAAGAAATATTTTCAATCGGCCATTTCCAGCTATCAAATTACGTGATAATGATCATTTTATTACATCTACGGTAACAAGCGTGCTAAGGTGAAAATAAGATTATATTTATCTTAAGGATTATTCTGATAATTTTGATTTGTATCCGTTGTAAATATTTATCGTTTGATAAATATAAGTATGTATGTATGTATGTATGTTTAATATTTTGCTTAATAGTATTTATTATTTAAATAAGTGAACATAGTATGTATATATTAGTCGTAATAGAATTTGTGTGTTACGTTCTTTATCGCACCGCTTATTAATCTTTCTACCTATTTGGCATTAAGTCCGCCTCTTGTTCTGTTTTATGTAGTGCAATAAGGATTAAATAAATAAATATTTAAATTGTGTTATAATAATGTGCAGTGACTGTTTGTCAGCAAGCGGCCGGGGCATATTCTTTCACCTTGTTAGCTCTACATTTAATTTATAATCTATTCTCTTGAGTAACGAAAGACCCTAAATTCTGACCTACAAAATGTCATTTAACAATTTCAACAGTCCACCTACGTAGGACATAACAAAAATATTACAAGAGTAACCTTTGTTATTTTCATCTCGGTTGGCTTACATCAGTAAATTTGAGAAGAGGACAGATTTATTTAAAGCCTCACAAACGGCTTTTCCAAATTTCATCTCGAGGCAAAATTAAGGTGGCGACGACGGTGAGACACTGGGCTTTCCGTCCTCCAATGTCCCAAATGTACTGAGCATTTATATTTTGTACCGGAAATTGCTTCATGAATAACAGATTTCAAAAACGTACCATATTCGGTCATTGAGGGTCACTTTTGAATTATTTTCATGTGATTATTATGCAAATGGATAGTCAACACATTTTTTGTATATATCATTAAAATAATCAAATTTGAACCATTAATAAAAGTAAAAAGACAGACGCACTTTTAGGTAAAATAAATTATAATTCAGTTGATAAGCGATACATCGCTTGTCAGGGTGCCCCCTGCGGCCGGTGAAAGGGGTACTGCACTAAATCAGTCTGAATGTCTACCTATACATACTTGTGTTTCTATCATCACTCTGCAGTGTTCTGCATTGCTGAGCTTCTTGTCGAAGGGTACCTATACCTATATGGGATCCAGTAAAATTATTGACCGTAGAGAAGAAATACTTGAAGCTTTATTAACTGAAGTTATACCAATGAGGTGTAATAAACTTAAATTCGACTGCAGTGTCTGCTTGCCATCGAAGCATTATATGGCTTTTGTTGACTTAGAAAATATTACTTTCAATTGTTTTAAAAAGAGTCGTCAACACATACAGGTTGCAAGTTGCAACCAAACGTTCTGTATTCTCAGAGTGGCTTTCATAGCCAAAAGTTGTATGATATTAGCTAAAAACTATGTTGAGTTCCATTTTCTACTCATTTCTGTCTTTCCGTTTCTTTTTACTATTTTTTTTCAACGATTGTGAAACGTAGTGAAATATGCACGAGACAGGCACTCTTAGCAGTTGAACAAGTAAAAGTTAAAGGGTAAACTTATTTTAACCCGCAAATGGTCCGCCGCCGCCGGTGGGAAGCTAAAGCTTTTATTCCGTTTTTTTGCAGGATCTGAAGAAAACATACCTAAAACGTTTTTTTTAAATTTCTTAGTTGTTTTCCTTTTTTTTATCTCAGACACATTTTTGTACAAAAATTGCTATCACGTGCTATGATGGACAAGCGTTTCCGTATTTAAAAAGAGTCACTTGTCATTGGGAATGCCATACCTGGCTTAGTATTTTATTATACCATGGTTCGATGCATTGCCCGGGCTTGTGATCACCAACTCGCATTTGGCAAGCGTGGTGATAAAGCCCATTACCCATCAATTGTAGTGGGGACTTGTATTCAATGATGTAGGCGTTTGCCCAGCTGTGGGACAGTTATAGGCTATTTACTTACTACAAACATGTGTTGGACTGATCACATCTAAACAATGCGCTACACATAAATGCAAAGCGCTCAGTGTAAATCAGACTTTATGATCTTCATTATTGGGTAGGTAGGCGGTTCAAAAGTAAGATGTTTTTCCCAAAAGCGCCAATAATCACGATTCCTGCGTAACAGCAAAGGCGGTATTCATAAGGCGGAAGTGACGTTATTTATATAACTCCACTGTCAAAGGAGTTTAAATAAGGTGTTACTTAAAAATAGCTCAAAGGAAGCAAAAGAAAAAAAACTTCATTTAAAAAAACAAACGGTAGCTGTTTTCTTTTGTTTTAAAATGCTTTGTCACGCGCATGCATAACGCTTGCTTTGTAAAATGTAAATCGAGGGAACAAAGGTATAAGGGTTAGCGCGTTTTTGGAAAAGGCAGTGCTGTTGATTATTTTATTATAAAGCGATCATATTATTATTACAAGCCTTAAGATAAAATCACTCATTTGTTTGTGTAATAAACTGAAGCATTTACTTGATTCATAGATATCTATAAAGGTCTCTAAATAATGTGCAAATACTACTTATTTTGTTTTGTTGTCTTCGAATCGTAATATAAGCTTCGTTTATCAAAGAACTGGCAATCAAATTGTTGGATTCATTCATAAACTTTATTACCTATCCGGGGGCAAAATGAAATCATATTTAAAGTTGCTATTTTTATCTAATTGCGCCAGTCGCGACGTTTCCGCTCGACAGGTATAGATACGGAAACCACCCTTATTGTTGTTGCTCTTAAAGTTAAATGAAAGTTGCTTTTACTGGAAAATTTATAAAAAGCCACCACACACTTTAAATACAACAACATCACTTAGATTAGACTTAAATTGTATGCGTGTGGAAATAAACAGAAATTTAAATATAAAATAAATAAATTTTCCTACACTCACACCAATTATCTAGCCCAAGAGAAGCTTCGTTATGAAACTCGTTATATGGTTACTAGACAACGGATAAACATACTTGAAATACTTAAATACATACTTATAATACATAGAAAACACCCAGACCCGAGACAATTTAGAAAAACAATAATTTCTAAATTGACCCGACCGGGGATCGAACCCGGGACCTCAGAGATGGCGACACCATGAAAACCGCTGTACTCGACCAAGGAGGTCGTCAATATGATCAAGTCAATTTTTTCTGATAAGTTAGATAAGTGTAAAGTATTTATTATATTCAAAAATATTATTTACCCTAATAATATATTTTTGAATGTGTTTAGCATATTTCGTAACTTTATTATTTTAAAGACAATATTTTACAGCTTATCTAATAATCTGTTAAATCTGTGCACCGTTCTACGTTTAGATACCGCTAAAAACAAAAAAAAACATTACGCTGGCAACCAGGATTACCATTTGCATGTGGAATATGTTAAACTCTAATCAAGATGGAGATTATTAATTAATACATTATATTGTTGTGTTCAGATGAAGGCGTGGACTGCGCACGAGCAGGACACGAGTCTGCCCTGCTGCCGCACGCTGCACGTCAAGCACGCGGCCTACGCCAGCGCTCTCTACACACTGGTCAGTAAATACTAACGAAGGAGGTTGTAACATTATCGACATTTTGCTATCCTAAAGCTGGAGACTGACCGATACGTATTATCGTAAAGTACCATTCGCGGCGAGCTTGATACGTCATTGCTGACTAACCGATAACAGGGTGAGTTTGCGGCCAGCGGATCGGCTCACGGTACTGATGAGGTACTGAAGAGGCGAATGCTCGCAACGAACATGTTACGTTACGGCGAAATGCCCCGGTCAGTCTCGACCATAAACTCTAAATTCTTAAAGTCTAAAACAATTTCAAATGTCAGGAAGAACCGTAGACTACTAACTGTAACTACACGTCAGTTCGTCCAACGGGTATTAAGTATTACATATAATGCATTGTAGCTCGGCGATAGAAAGAAGAGTAAATGAGAGATCCAAACCAGTTCGGTGCCGGAACCTTTTCATTAGGTAAGGTTTTCATAAGTCATAACTGATTTCAAATATTTTCTATTGGGATACGTACTTGAGCTCATTCGTAACCGCCATTTTCTTTTATCTTCCTTTCATGAGTACAGCTAATGATCCTGACTGTGTGAAGGAATAATCAATGTGATACATAACAATTATTTCTATAGTTAAATATAGTTTTTGACAGTTAATCTATGTAGGTATACATTATGGAATACTGGTATATCTATATCTCTCCTACTTCTACTCCAATGCAGAACATTTTTACAAGTATACTCAAGAAGTTCGTGTAAAGTTCAGCGTAAGTCAGTAAAGCAAACGCAATTGTATCGGGAAATTGAGTTACCGACGAAGCCCCGAGATGTTTTATTCAGAATGAACAAAAACACTATAGCACTGCAAGGCACAGATCTTGACATAATGACATCTTGACTAAGACATAATTATTAACTTTAAATTGTCATGTAATTGTAAATTTATTAAATACTAGTGGTCGCCCAGTGGTCGAAATTTGACCGTAATTTTATTAAGGCTTCACGGATTGTATCCTAAGCAATGAAAAATTAAAAAAGATAGAATGTGAGTTTGGATTTGCATTGACAGATTTCGGCCGCACCTCTTCCATTTTTGAAATTTTTGAAAAGAATATGCGTGTGTGTCAAATACATGGTAGTGTGTGTAATGTTTGTTTTATTGATTTAATGTATTTTTATGCGTAATTAAAAAAAAAATAACATTCGGATTACCTTCTCAAAATAAACTAAAAAAGTGTGCGAAATTTCATACTCCTCCATCCGCGCAATTTTCGTAAAAAGGTGTACAAAGTTTTTGCTTCACGTATTCGTGTATAGATTAGTGAAGTTATTCGCGTCAGGCGCGCATAAGCAGCAGTGATCATAAACGTAAGTACATAGAAGTTACTAAACCACTAGGGCTGTGACTTGTTTATTTTGATGTGTCGTCACAATAGAAATATTTAATTAAAAATTGCATAACAAATTAAAGTTAGTAATTAGTTATGTCTCAGTAACTCTGCATACAAGATCTAGATCGGATACACTTTGGATCTTTTAATCTTTACCACACATTTCCGTTACACGTTTTATGTGTTACCGAAACATTTTGTAAGAATAACCATCCTTTTGTATATTTACAATATTCAAAGAAATACTAAAGGCTGTACCTATCATACAGTTCAGAGAAAAGGGAAATTGCAACCGTGAACTGTATTTTCAATTAATTGGTTCCGTTAATTGTCAAATTACGAACCATTGAATTTTAAAGACAATACTTAAACGGTCTTCACTGCTTTAGATTTTAACTGCTCAAATAATTTGCACGTCTAACGAATACTAACCGATCCAATTACATAGTTTAATTGGACCAGTTAGTATGTTGGTTGTGGAAGCAACAAGTAATATTAAACCTAAACGTGTCACGTTACATGACAATATACTGTCATATATACTGTCTAGGTTTGTAGTGGGTAGTAGGTAAAAAATGTATGGACGATTCAAAAGCACTTTTCGTAAGTTTATTTGAATAAAAAATGTTGACGTTATACTAGCGGCCCGTCCTGGCTTCGCACGGGTGGACATTTTTTTTGATATAGCCTATGTTACTCAGCGCTAATGTAGCATTGTAACGGTGAAAGAATTTTTGTAAATCGGTCCAGTAGAGAGTGGTTTTTATGGGAAAAGAAAATTGTTGTTTTTACTATTTTCTTCGTATTTTTTTAACGTTATTTCTATCCATAAGAACCTTCCTTAGACTTCATCAAACACAACAAAATAAAATCAGCCAAATCGGCTCAGCCGTTCTCGAGTTTTGCGATAAGCAACACATTTAGCGATTCATTTTTGTTTATATAGATTATGTCAGCTAGTTATAAGAATACCTACCCTTTGCGTTGGTCTCGATGGTTTCCAATCATACGAGATACAGGTTTATTCCTAGCCCGAAGGAGCCTGCCTAACGGACGCTACGCTATAATTTCTAGCTTTAACATACGAGACAACAAATATTCTATATATCTTTAAATGTTATACCTATATATTAAAAATTGTACAAGAAAATCAAATAATATGTAAAAAAATATAGTCACCCAGAGCTGATTTAAAACTTTATAAAACAGTATATTAGTTAAGTTTTTGCGAAATTGTGACAGAATGGCGACTTTTCTATCGCGGAAAAGCATTGTATTGCAGTGCTATGTACCGGTTTTATGGGTAGGTACTAGATCCCGTGAAAATACTGAACTGATGCTGTAGGTCGGGGATGTGCAATTGCCGCTTTTCATCAAATAGGACGCATTGTCATTTGTCGGTTCAGTCACAAAAAAATGTTCTGCATCACAAATTATTTCGATATCATTAATTGTGAATCCAAATAGAATAATAGAAGAATGCTGAGACAAATAAAACTACAATAATAACTACAGAAATAATGAGTTTCCTCATAAATGTACTGTCTCGATAACACAATGAAACCCATCAGACAAAAATATCTCTCCGACGAAAAGGGCACAGGTGTATTCCCGTTGAATTGCTGGAATAATGAAATATAGTGCGATAAGGACGCACCATTAATTGATGTAATCGCCGACATTAGGAGCTGGCGCAATCAGTTCAGGGTATCTGGAGTCTCATTAGCGGGCTCCGTAATGAATGACTGCTGTGATACGACTGGCTATCGATTGGCTTGCTCTCCCTTTTAAATAATTGGGAGTCCTACCATGCTGTTCTATTGCGATAACAATTAACAGAAGTGTTTTGTTTTTAGATATTTAATATTAGCACGTACATGGTAAGGGCGCAGGAGCTTTGTACGAAAATTCGAATATGAACCTTATTTTATAACAGAAAAATGTATAGTATTATTTTCTATAAAACTTATTAAAGTCAAATCAGAATTCTTAGACGATGCATTCTCACTAAATAAAAGCATTCTCACAGTGCAAAGCAAAAGCTATACTGTTATTGATTGACCGTGAACCAGCAGTCCTACTGTCACTACTCGTAGCATTTGTAATACCTGCTACTAATATAAGAAAGAATTAATATTTCTTTGTTTTTCTTCAGGTATGCTAATCCAGCATTTTGAGTTTATACAAGATTATATTTTTCCAAGAAAACATATCACGAATACTCCCCCGGGAGCTTGCATTTTGTGGAAGACCGACTATCTAACAGGCAAGCTTCGGGTAGAACTCGTTATTTATAATGTACACATGGAATGTCAAGAAATATTTTGTATTATTTTTTATTGTAAAGCTAATAGAATAGAATAGAATATTTATTTAATAAAGTGACCAAGACTCATAATGTGTTAGTATTAACTTATTCTATGTTAGTTACATGATATTACTTATTTTTACACAAATTAAAGCTCACTTCATTGCTGCGTCAAAGCAGACGATATGGCGCAGCAATGATTTACGTATCGGCAGTCAAGCCTGCTGGCGACCATGCTTAGGATGCTGTTGGTGCGGCCCCGCACCCTGCGCACCAGGTACGCGCATCGTTGTGTAGAAGCAGTTAACTCACTAAACCATGTCATTAAATAAAAGAAGATTTAGCGGATGGCCAAGGATGTTTATCCAAGTTATCCATTAATTTTACTTACTAAGCACAGTTGCTTTATCTCACCTGATGTTAAGTGATGATAAGACCAATGGTGGAAGCACATTTCGGCACCGGGATCCTCAATTACTGAGGCACTGGCTATCTTATCTCTAGCTACCGGAACACAACAATGCTACAAACATTGATGTTATGGCGATATATTTAGATAAGATGGTGGTAGTTAGCCAGGCTGACAAACAAGCCCTACCACCAACCAAACCGAGTACACAAAGCCCCCGCTGGGAATAGAACCTGTGATCTCTGGGACTGAGACCGATAATCTAGACCACAGAGGCGGTTATAAATATAAATGTAGAATTTTATTTTTATTACTTATCAGATTTTGAACGAAATACTGAGTGATAGAGTAGGGTGCTGAGTAGCGTGGTCTCACTCGCTATCTCCTTGCGCTGACGTCATTAAAACAAAACGTAAAATTACGTGTTTGAAAATAATTCAAATATAACAAGTCTCTAGTAAGTCGGATTTATTATTTAGACAGACTACAGACTCTTACATAAATAATAACTTATATTATTTGTTCAAAGAGCTTTCAGTTTACGTATACATTACTGAACATAGTTTTCGTCTTATATTCCCGAAACCAGTCATTGGATACACGTTCCTTTTATTCCCTTACAGGGAACTCGAAAAGTTTCGCCCGTACGAGGAAGTGCGTGTGTTGCGAAGGCTTATTTCCAAACTATGTTGGAAACCTTCTACGCGGGATAATAGTGTTGGAGAACTTATAACAAACTCCCTTTTAGGAATAAGGTATGGTTTTTCTTTAACTAGATCATTTGAATATATTATCCGCAGGTATATATCCGTTACCGAAATTGTATATTGCATTGGTAACGACATAAAATTTTGTAAATGACGTTACTTCTGCATAAAGCTGTGCAGTTTCTTGCGCGCCCGTTCTTCTCCACATCTAAAAGACTTCCTGAATTAATGGTTATTTCTGAGAAGACTCAAAAGTTTTTCATCCATATTTATTTTCCATATTTTATGATTGTTTTTTTTTTTAGTTTATTTATTCATTACAAAGTATAACTTATTTAATATATATAATATATATAACAACCCTCTATTAAAAACCCCTAGTGGGTTTATCGAATAGCTGGGTGAGATCGCATTGTAACTGCTTACAATATTTAAAAATAAGAAAAATCTATTTCTATTTCTAAAGTTTTATGCTATTATTGAGTATAATGTATTAAGTAAAACATTTTTTTTTAGTCTCTTACATTTCTTGGCATTAGTTTTACATACTTCATCATTTATTTGTTTCAGTAGGGTATTGAGCATTTTTGGTAGTAAGTACAGGCTGGTTCTCTAATCTCTAATATGGCATGTTGGAGCTTATAAATGTCTTCTAAGTAGGTCATGTATGTCTGCCCGTAGCTACTTATTCCATAACAAATTATTGAATCCGCTAAAGACATATCTATAACATCCTAATTATGTTTTATGGTAATTTATACCTTAACATTGACAGTTTTGCCAATACAGCTCTCAATTTATTACATACATAATCGACATGATTCCTCCAATTGAATCTGTTTTCAATAATAAGTCTCAGGTAGGTGTGTTCGTGGCGGATTGTAGCGGCGGGCAGCGGCACCGCATGATGTCCGGGTTGTGTAGGCACTGATGCTCATGCGCGATAATCTGAGGTACTTATGCGGGCCGCTGGACAAGACCCATGTCATGTGCCCACCTACTCAATAAGTCATCTAAAGTTATACGTGAACAATTTACACCCGATAAAAATAATTGACGGCATGCAAGTAAGAAATGAGAAAAAAGAAATGAGGAGCTCGATGGCGCAGTGGTTAACGCGCCCGGTCTGCGAGTGCTGAGGTTAAGCAACTTTACGTGTAGCAGTCGTTAACAACCACCAATCCGCACTGGGCCCGCGGGGTGGTTTATGGCCCGTTCTCCCTATCCATCCATAGGGAAGGCTCGTGCCCCAGCAGTGGGGACATAAAAATGAGCTGATGATGATGATGATGAAGTAAGAAATTAATGATACGTCTAAAGAGACGACCAACACCTAAGCCTGTCAGTCAAAAATGTCAGTTTAAGGAAAAACCGCCTCTGTGGTCTAGTGGTTAAGGCGACCGGTCTCAACCCAGAGGTCCTAGGTTCTATTTCCAGCGGGGATTACATGTTTGTTTACTTGGTTTGGTTGTTTGGCATGTTTGTCCGCCTGGCTAGCTACCACTATTATCTAACCATAACATCAATGTGTGTAGCATAGTTGTGTTCCGGCAGTTACAGATAAGATAGCCAGTGCCTCACTATCCGGGTAAGTGAGCTTCCACCTTCGGTCTTATCATCACTTAACATCAGCTGGTGAGATGATGACCTAGTGCTTACCGTAAGCAATAAAAAAAATCTATGTCAAATTAAACAGGGGTAGGTATGATCATTAATAAATAAATAAACTTTCCTACACTCACACCAATTATCTAGCCCAAGAGAAGCTTCGATAAGAAACTCGTTAAATGGTTACTAGACAACGGATAAACATACTTAAAATACTCAAATACATACTTATTATAAATAGAAAACACCCAGACCCGAGACAATTTAGAAAAACAATAATTTCTAAATTGACCCGACCGGGGATTGAACCCGGGACCTCAGAGATGGCTATACTATGAAAACCGGTGTACAAACCACTCGACCAAGGAGGTCGTCATTAATGTAGTACTTGTAGTAGTAGACATCTATGTTTAAGATGCCTGATTTAGAAATGATTGTATTATTTGAATTTACATTGCTAAATTTATATCAAAACTATAAATAGATCTTAAAAAACAATTTGACTCTTGAGAAAGGTCGAGATCGTGTCCCATTTGAGGCAAGTCGTGTCTTTGTTCAAGTGCTATTATCAGGAACGAGAGTATTTTTAGAAATGTTATTAAGTTTAAGAAAAGTTATGTTCTTTCAAAACGCCAGTCGAAATATACTCGTGCGTATACTCCACAGAATAAGTATACTCGCAAAATGAGAGCCGAAATGTTTCTCGTACGCATTTCTCATTTTTCACGAACTAAACGATAAACTAAACAGATCGTGATCTCTATTTTTACCGTGTTTTCAATCCTTGGAAAAGATCTAATTTATCTCATAAAATAATGCACAATCACATGAAAATGTAACAAGTAGGTAATACAGGAAAAGCCAGAATACTCGATTAAAAATGTATGAATCGAGTGAAATTGTTTTCAAGCTGTAGTCTACAAGAAAAAAAGTAAATATCAAGTTAATATTCCATCAGAAATACCCTATGGTTTTTCAACCTTATTGTTATACAACTCACTATGTGAAAAGGTGTAAGTCTGTGAATCACAACCCAATCACACAATCGCATAAGACACGAGCCCTTATCCTTGGAATACTGTTAAATCAAATGAAACATTGAGAAATAACATTGAAACAACCCTGGCAGGTATAACGTACAAAAGTCCTTGATATTGCGCGTGTGTCCTCGCTCCATCGATAGAATGTCAACTTGACCGTGACTCCATTAGAGCCAATCAGGTTATTATCGAACTTCGTAACTTCGATGTCAAACGTATCGCTTTTACTACGATATGTTACGTTTTACAACCTTGTCACAACGGGGTAGCGGTTGGCTTCGTCTCACCTGACGATTTTTTTTCCTTTAGTTGATGTCTTCGTGCGATTAGCACATTTAGCCAATGTCAAAGTAATTTTTCTTACAAGTAATATATAAACAAACATTATTTCCTTCTTGCATATATGATGATGAATGCTAATAGAAATGAAAAATGTGCAATGATATACCCTCCAACCCCTCGAGTATCTGAGTAAAAGTGTGGGGCTTTACAATGCTATACATTAACGTAGTCCTCGGGCGGAATTCTTGAGAGAATTTGAAAAGTGATGTTGCACTGTTTTGTTTCATTTGCCAACGCTCATGCGCACTTACGAACACTTAACGGTTAATAATCCACCATTATTTCTCATTAATATTAGACATAACACAAATTTTAGAAAATAAAACAAAACCGCAGACATGACTCTTCACTTTCCCGCCAAGATGTCTACCTGACGATTATTGACAATAGTCAGAATTTGAAAGTGCACTTCGCCCGAAATCGTCAACCACTAAGGAACTGGTTAGGTACCTTATCTAAATAAATATCGGAACACACAGTTATGGCGACAGATTTAGATTGTTGTAGCTAGCATGGCAGATACAGACATAACCACAGAGGTGGACAAAATATAGTATATATCGCATTTAATAGCCAATTGGTGGAAGAAGAACCTAAAATTTGTTACCAGATTTACTGCACCGTCGATCTGTCACACATATTAACATAGTAACAACCACCATCAGCTCATTTTACGTCCCACTGCTGGGGCACCAGCCTACAGATGGATATGGAGAACGGGCCATAAAATCACCACGCGGGCCCAGTGCGGATCGGTGGTTGTTAACGACTGCTAATGCAGCTGCGACCAACGGTTTAACTTGCCTTCCGAAGCACGGAGGAGCTCGAGATAAGTAATAAGTTTTTGGTAACCCATCCGATGACCGGCCTTTGCATAAGTTGTTAGCAATTGCAGACCGGGCGCGTCATCGAGCTCTTCTCAACGTTGTACCAGTACCAGTGATATATGTTTAAGGCGAGCGTTTCTGACTGTGAGATTTCCAAGCTATTCCGCTCGGGACTGAATGATGGCGCGAGCGTCGAATTAGGCAATAATGTGGATTTTATTGAACGTTTACTTATTATTAAAATTATGATGGCCGACAACTATTACATATTCAAAGACTTTTTTTCTTTGTCTGAAACGGTGTATAGCCTAAATAAAATGATATTTAGTTTATTAATAAGACGTATGTTTGATATTATATTCGATGCAGGAAATTGTAAAATATCATGAAAATACCAGCAGGAAATTACTAGATAAAAAGCCAATGAATAACATATATATTTTTTGGATTTAAAACCCTTATACATTACGAATAAAACTCATTCAAAAACACCGTTTTTTTTGGAAACCCTCACCTTAATTGTGACGCGCTGTGCGAGGATAGTGTATAGACCGCTATTTTTCAGGCACGATCCCCACTTCAACACCATTCATCTTCTTCTTGAAAACTGTACTGAAGAGACAGATAAAATATGAAGATTTACCTTTAACAAGGGACTTCTTGGCGGGAAATTGAACTGACATGTTTGTAGTTTTGTTTTATTTAAAAAATAAACACATTGGTTTAATACATATTAAAGAGATGTGACTGAGGACTTCAAGACGCAAAGTTGAAGTCAAACCTTTGATTGTTTGTGAACGCGCAAATCATGAAGAAGACCAAAAAGGATTGGTCATACAACAAAAATTCACAATAATAAGTTGTAAACAAAAGTAATATCCAATTAACTACGTATACGTATACAGTTTACTAAGTTGTAAAATACGCTTTGCTACCTATGTATTTAATTTTCAGACCCTTTTTGATTGTTATTGGATGACCTCGCTTTCACCAACAAAACTCAACTCAATAAATAATATCAAAAACAAAAACCTACAGTTCGGTACCTACTGTTAGCAATCCAATTATTTTGCAATCCATTTCACTAGTGTAGTGTCGAGACTTTCTAGAACTTCTGAATGAATTGCCAGACTGCGCGCAGTGTGAGCAATTAATTCTGTATCGGTTGATTTAAACGTATAATAAATTGGATTGACACTCGACACTCGAACGTATGGAAAACACTTCTGTTTGAACTTGTCGACAAATCATTATTTTGGAGCAATTGATAAATTTGTGGCATTTGTTTGTCATATATTTAGATACAAGTGTCATTTTGAAAAAATTGCAATTGAGGTCAAGAGTAATAAATACACCTTCGATCAATTTTAGATAAATAAACTTCTACACTCACACCAATTATCTAGCCCAAGAGAAGCTTCGTTATGAAACTCGTTAAATGGTTACTAGACAACGGATAAACATACTTAAAATACTTAAATACATACTTATTATACATAGAAAACACCCAGACCCGAGACAATTTAGAAAAACAATAATTTCTAAATTCACCCGAACTGGAATCGAACCCGGGACCTCAGAGATGGCGATACCATGAAAACCAGTGTACAATCCACTCGACCAAGGAGGTCATCAAACTATGTACTAGATTCCCGATAAGCGCTTGAAAAACGGTATAGATGACTTTGGGCCACGGAGCCACAATGTCGTTTGTGGCGATGACAGTACCTAAATATTAAGTACTTATTTTGTAACCTTTAAGGTTCATAATAAGCTGAGTTGTTGATACTATCCAATGTTTTTTCAGATTTTGTTATTCGAAATTTAAATGTATAGCATACCATACATTTAAATTTCGAATGAAACAAAAACTGTTTACTCATAAGTAAACAGAACCACTTTCGAGATGCATTTTTGTTCCGGATCGTTTATCTAGTACATAATAATTGATCGAAACAATCGATAGATCGATCTGGGCAAAATAAGTTAAAGTATAAAAAGTAAATGCGATTACAAATATTAACATTCAAATTCAACTCTTAACCAAATTTTGATCAAATCTATTTCCTAGCTCCCCAAACGAGGATGGTGACTAAAAACTCCAGGTGTATAACCTTACGAGTCACTTTTAGGTAACTTTGCACAATACATTACATCCCGTGAATCCTCATTACATTTTTTGTGTGAAATTATCTCATCTCCCATGACCTTCGACTGTGATCTATCACGCTAGACAGTAAAGGATCATAATTTCAGACTCAACCCAACTAAAGTCTACGCTTTTGATCAGACATGATTTAAGGTGTGCTAAACTGCGTGAATTCTAATGCGATTTACTTTAACAGGCCTTCTCAAAACAAGTTTACATAATATTTTTACTATTATGTAAAAACGTTTAATAACTCCTTAGTAATAATGTCTACCTAATTAGTTAGTTAATAATTTTCGAAATAATTTTACAAACGAAAGGTTTCATGCTCTGAGTGTATGGAAGACTGAACTAATTACCATTCACGTTTGCTTCAAGTAAAACTCTTTTAGTAAACGTAAAAAAACAAATTAGTCAAACAAACTCGCACTAAAAGGCCAAAAACACTTTGTTCCTTGTCTTAATTACGAAGTTATGTAATGGCGTCATGCTCCGGTTGAAAATTTGACACCCAATGGTAACGAATTTCAGTCCAGTTTATAATTTATGATTGTTAGAACCACATAGCACCCGACCGCACGACCGCTGTAAAAGATAATTGGCTGTTAATTTACATATAAATGAGCCAGATAATATACACATTATTGATTCTTTCTCGTTGCCATGACGTTAAATTAATATTGATATGAGTATCGTAAACGTAGGGTCACCAAGGGGGTAACTATGAGCTCTTATAGCTGTATTATTGCAGTTGTGGAAAAGAAACGCGAGTATATTCGCCGCTACACGCGTCTCGTTTTCACAGCTCGTGGTTACCCCCCAGTGTGCTACACTTAAAGGCCAGTGTGCTCGAAACAATTTTCGTCGCCAAAAAATAACGTAGATTTTCATGATTATGTGAATATTTTGGTTTTTCTTATATAACACCGGTAAAGCTTGGCTTACGCTTGGCTTTCGTTGCACCTGGTGGTAAGTTACGATAAGACCGTAGATGAAAGCGCGCTTCATCTAGAACCCTCGTCTACCGAGGAACTGGTTATGTTATCTCTAGCTGTACAATTCTGCTAACATGTTGTTACGGTGACAGGCTTAGTTATATGATAATAACTAGCCTAACGGACATTATCACTAAGCATATCCAGCCCAATAATCCCCGCTGGGAATCGAACACTAGGTTGCTACTCCGATTTTATTTTCTTCTGATACAATTAAATGATCCAAACATGAAACAGAAGCGATACGAATTAAAAAAAAAACAATTTGACTCGTTTTTATGAAGAACTCACACTTGACCAAAAAAAAGCTTATACCAAAATTTTTTTAGAAAAATAACTTGATGGTTCCTAAGACAGTTTTTCTGTATCTCTAATGGTTTCGGACGTCCCCTTACTGTGCCAGTTAAAAAAAACACTAGTTCTGGCTGCCAAGATAAAGCTGGTTAATACCGTGCCTAAGTCACACCGAAACTTACCGAGTTCCATAGTACTTTGTATGAATAGTTCCACGCAGCAGTGGCTTATGTGAACGTTGTTGGTTCATATGCTACGTGGGAAGGCGGGACAAAGTTCCTTTGGGTACGTTAATTGCATAACGTATTATGTAATTCTGGTGCACCAAGTACCTAGCATATGATGTCATTGTTTGGAAGTGATCTTTACATGAAGATAGGAATAAGAAGTGTTATTGAAATTCTTGTCATTTCTTCTTGTTGATCTAGTACCTATGCACCGCATAGTTTGAAGATTAAAAACCCTTGTAAATTATTGAATAAATATTGTTTATTGTACAGTCAGCATCAAATGAATCGAAGAAAACTAAATGGGTAGAATAATGCATGAGTTTGTTTCGCTCGAATCTCTGTTATTACTTGTGAATACGTACTCTAATCCCCATAGTAGTAAGGTTTAATTTTCTTAAGTGCTAAGTTATTTATGACTACTTTTGTTGCATCGATCGGAGTAATGCTGACTTTACACCAAATTCAGAAGGGCAAGCTGACGGATCAAATATCTGGCAAGCCACTTTTAGGCTACGCAAAATCAACTTCATCAAAAGCGTTGTCTTCTAATCAACATGTAGATAAAAAGACTTAAATAGTAGTGTTATTGTAAAAATGTGTCTTTGTGTTAATTAATTTGTTAAAGTGCCCTTTAAATATTCTTCTTTGTACAATATTTTTTGCAAAAGTTTCTTCAAACGTTCTTAATTGATAATTATTTTGTTTTTAAGGACTACGATTATTTGGAAAGACTGTTTAATAACCAGAAAGGGGGTAAACACATTATACAAGCAACTTTTACTATGGGATCGAGATGAATTATTGATTCAATTTTGTGAATAAAAACGGCCAAGAGCGTATTGCGACAGCAGATTTTTTTATGGATTCGAAGATGTATATTTATGAGTTGTTTCATCCTCTTTCGTGGTGTAATACCTACCCTTTTCATAAATGTAAATAAGCTTTATTTCCCGTGCCATTATTTCCTTTTACAATATTAAAATGATTTCTTTTTTGATGTATGTTTTACAAGTATAGTATTATAATATAAGGTTTCGTTTGTTTCAGAATATATCAATACTGGTGGTCCTGTTATATAGTTGGCGGATAGGCGTCAACGCAAAGAGGTACAAAGAGTTGGACGATGTTTATTATGGTAAGAGAGCCTTTTATGTATAAACTATCTTCTTCCACTAATACCTTTAAGGTAACTTTTACTTTAAATGTAAAAAAAATGTGGCACAAAAAAAAAATACTTTGTAATTTATTGTTATTGCGTTTCCAATGCTATACTTGTATTAAAGAAATCTAAAGTCAAAATCTAATAAAATAAGGCGTCAGGTGGAAGAATCCATGACCTTTAGCAATCCGGGCGACACGGTTAAGTTGATATATGATGAAAATACTATCGTATTACATAAACAAAATATATATTTAGTATCAAAGGGAACATGTTTACATTTAGTCCGACCAATAAATTCATAACACACTATAGTTTTTTCTACAATATCATTTAAAGTTGGGCAAAAATCATGAAAACGAGCGGCGGCGTTTAGTTGATATCTTATAGTTTATCTAAATTATTGTACCTCTAATTATGTCTAAACAATTACCAATGTCTTAACTATAAATCGTCCGTGTCACATTTTCGATTTATGAAGCGGTAATTTATATTATAATTTTTTATTAAGCACCTTATATTCCCCATACAAAATTAGTATGGCCGCGCGGCATCATCTAAATATGGACGATGACATTTCAAATAAAATATATGACACTCGTCACTTACGGACGGCGGCGGCGCACCCTTAATAACAGGGGTTAGTAACTGATTTAAGTCGCAACAATTGAAACCAGAATTTCTAAGAACTGTAGGTAGGTACTAAAAATTGTGTCGCTCTCCCACAAAACATTAAACACAATAAACAACCTGATTGAATCGTCATTATAATTCCGCCCCAACAATTATTTGCTTTCATTTCATTATTTGAATCATAACAAGTTAGAAAGGCATCGTGAAGACCGTTCCGTTGTGCCCTCCCGAATTATTGAGGGTCGGGGATGATTGATGGCCCGAAAAGAACTCAATTTGTTGCGCCCTGAAAGTGTCCCGAAGTCTTTCAATTAGGGATTACAGCATGATTAATTTCGCCCTACAAGATTTTCTGTAAGATCGTAAACAGCATGTTTTCAACATCAATCTTATGCTTTAACTTAACCAAATTAACTATCGGCCAGATGGTCACCGACTAATTTGCTGAAATTATGAATGATGATGAATTTATTTTATCGTTATCAAAGCTATATTGGTATTCAAACCACTATTCTAGGAGTTCTACGTTCCATCTTGTTGTTTCTGCTCAATCACTGGTTTTCCTTAAGATTTTATAAAATAAGTAAATAATTAATTTACGGATGATCATGATAGCTCTGTCATTCATCATCATCATCATCTCAGCCAAAAGACGTCCACTGCTGGACAAAGGCCTCCCCCAAGGATCTCCACAACGACCGGTTTTTTGCTGCTCGCATCCAGCGGCTTCCCGCGACCTTCACCAGATCGTCGGTCCACCTTGTGGAGGCCTGCCCACACTGCGCTTTCCGGTACGCGGTCGCCACTCCAGGACTATCCCGCCCCAGCGGCCATCAGTCCTGCGAGCAATGTGCCCTGCCCACTGCCCCTTGCTCTGTCATTGTTATTTTTCAAAGTTGAAAAATCAATTCTAGTAATACCTAGTGTATGTTGCTTGAAAGCATTCATGCCTCTATCATGGCTTGTTTCTTCGACTGCAATCTTTCGATAGCTACCGAAACCTTACTTTTGAAAGAAGGAGGATATCACCAATATTTTAGTCACTCATTTAGGTATCGATCACGCCTTACTTAGCTTAACTTTTTCAATCGTTGCAATGAACGCATGTCTGAGCGCCTTCACCTCCCGAAAAGGAAAATTGAGAAGTAGATTTAAATGCGTGCTGAAATAAAGCGATTTAATGAAACTTTGCATGCGTGTGTGTGTCAACAGTAGGTGGCAAAGAGAAAAAAAAAGGTTAATTACAGCGAAACGAAGCTTAAACAGAACGGGTCGTTTTTTTATCGATGGTGTTATCACGCAGCTTAAAGATATATCGCTCGCAATGTTTGCGTGATTACGTTGTTGAGAAAACCAAAAAAAATAATACAGTCGAATAAAAAACCATTGTATCAGATGTGACTTGAACCCTCGTGTGTTAATTTTGCATCGTGAAAATCACACTAATATTATAAGTGCGAAAGTTTGTGTGTAGGTATGTATGTTCGTATATTTGTTGCTTCTTCACGCTGCAACAGATGGATGGATTTAAATGAAATTCGGCATACAGATAGTTTATAACCTGGATTAAAACATAGGATACTTTTTATCCCGATATTCCCACGGGAACGGGAACCACGCGGGTGAAACTGCGAGCGCCCGCTAGTATAAAATAACAATAAAAAAGAAGTTAGGTACATTTTTAATTCGCTTTTATGGCCTATAATTAAGAGTCCTAAATCACGGTTAGGCTTATTTAAACGAAATTAACATGCAATTAGAAACTGAAAATCTTCGTTGAAACCGCGAACGGCTGGGTTTTATCACACCGCGAAATATCTCTTGGATATCCTTTGTGGTAAAGCGGCACAAAGAAAACAAAATTGCTGAGAAAAATGAATGTAAGGTGCCGATGGGAAGAAGCAATTACCACGTAATGGATCTTTAAATATAGGTGGAGAAGGTATACTTTGCCAAAGGTCTCATTTTGCTATGGTTGAGAGAGACGTCAGTGCAATTCAATCGCTTATTCTGGAATGTTAAGTAGGTAAATATATATTTTTAATGAAGATTATTCCAACCTTTAATCCGCACTGGGCTCGCATGGTGTTTTATTGCCCGTTCTTTTTATAGGGAAGGCTCGTGCCCCAGCAGTGGGGACATAAAATGAGCTGATGATGATGATGATGATGAACGCTTATTAAATTTGATATGAATCTCGGACAAAAACAGGGAAACGTTATTAGCTGTCTGATGTTCACGGCCCAGCGGAGCAAATGATGGGCCATCGTGCCCTCAGCTTCCGATAAAATTATTAAGAAAATGTCTCAAAGCAGCTATGTACAGCTATTACGGGGGTAGGCCTTTGTCACACAATGGGATAATACAGGCTAACTGTAGCTAACACCATTTTAAAATATATTGCAATTAAGGATGTAAAGCTCTGAGACTTTGTTACTAATATTAAAGCTGTGAAGTTTCTTGCGTCCATTCTTCTCCACAGTTAAAAAATAGACGTCCGGAATTGGTAGTAGGTAAAAAAATGTTTGGACGATTCAAAAGCTCGCGGCCGCATTAACCCCCGTGATCCATCCAACTCGTTATGGTTTCAATTTAAAAAAATACGAATAATCAAAATTCCTTTCTTCGTAAACGCCTACAATACACCTTTCAAATTAGAAGTCTCTACGTCCAGAGGTTTGGGCTGTTGTCTGTCAGTCAGTTATTTAGAACAAAGCCTTTTATTAATACTGATATTATATAACATGATGTACTAACGCATTATTAATAGTCCTGTTTACCCATCCAGAAACATAATACGCTTGTGTAAGGAATGGGTTTAAGAAGGGTTCACGTCAGTAGTCTGACGAAGCTTTGGGAATTGAACCACGACTTCTGGCATTGACAGTTCGGGTACAGACGCTATCGAACAGTAGTCAAAGGCAAAGTCATATCATTTATTCAATATTTTTATTTCCTTACGGGTAAACAGTTGGCTACATCTCACCTGATGTTAAGTGATAATAAAGGCGGAGATGTAAGCACACTACACTCCGAATCCTCAAATACTGAACCATTGGCTATCTTATCTCTAGTTGCCGCAACACAACATTGTTATTGACATCGATGTTATGGCGATAGATTTAAAAAAGATCATGGTAGCTAGTCAGGCGGACAAACAAGCTCTACCGCCAAACAAACCAAGAACACACACGTGTATTTTATAAAATATAAGATTTGACAGGCACTAAATATTTTTAACAAAACATTGATAAAAACTGAACTACTGCATCTACAACCACTTCGGATTTTAGGAGAGCCTCTAACACGTTAGCTGCCGCGTAGGTCATCGGTGACCTACGACCAATGAATTTTCTATTGTGTCTGGTTTTGCGGCAGTCAACCTGTTAAACCGAGAAGGGCTGATGATAAACTCAGGATTTTTTTGAAGTGAAAACTTCTTTAGCGGCGTTATACACTTTTTTTGTAATGGGTAAAAAATGTTAAATTCGCGTCAGGATACGTGGCCTGATCGAAAATTCGTAAGACGGATGACAGCCGGCGCGGCGTAGGAGAGGAAATATCCCCCTCTTTTTCTACGGCACGGCGAAAATTTATGCCTGCTGTTTCGTTTAGGCGACGCAGGGCGCTTGCGCGAATGTTCGAGTGCTTTTTAATGTAATATAAATTGTCATGATTGTGTACGATAGCGCAATAAATAAATATTGTATTCTACCACATAAATGATAGTACTTTTATACTGATAATTGAAGCAATTCGTGCAAAATTATTCCCTAACCATTCCAAAATATCAAAAATGCACAACGTTAATATTCAAGTTTTCACTTCTGCCGGCACTCCCGGAATGCAACCCGTCGTTTTTTTCTGACATAAAACCTTTCGTCATCATCATCATCAGTCTGAAACCATCTCACTGGTGGCCTTACCAGCACATTGGGAGATCAGGTTACAATATATAGTTTGCTTGGCGTTTCATTTGAAGTACCATCCATCAACATCTTTACACACTGTTCGTATAAGTCAACTTCAAAGGGCGTGGAAAAGACGATATCTTTTCCCCTCTGTTCTTACAATTTATTTCGAAGGCTTGTAGGTATTGAGTTCCTTCCACAGATATTAATTAAGAGCTTGTATGTTCCACAGCCGTGGCTCGCGCACCGTGAACGAATTTAAAATAAAATTGAAACCCAAATGTTACTAACGTTTGATTTATGGCTCGTAGATAGAACAAAATAAGATTTTACACAAAATGTAAGTAATTTCGAGTAATATTTTATTTTGTTCAATAATCCGTATATCAAACGTTAGTAACATCTTTGTAATACAGTCAGTCAAAATAATTCTATATTTTAACAGAAATTAAATAGATATTGAAAATCTTTCGGAGATGCGATAGAGTAGGTAGCTGAGACATCCGAAAATCCGTACAGCTTAGAAATATAGTGTTAAAGATTGCGACTGCTTCAAATTGCATTTTACTTACAACTAGTACAAAGACTTCATTTAGGCGGTTTTATAAGCGGCGCTGTAAAGCCAAATAATTAGTCAGATGGCGAGAGATTTAAGACACTAGAAACGAAACGGAGGTGTAATTATTTGAAAGTAAAATAAATAATCATCATCATCATCTCAGCCAAAAGACGTCCACTGCTGGACAAAGGCCTCCCCCAAGGATATGAGTGGTAAAAAAAATAAATAATAATATTGGATCATATTTCTCACTTACTCAGTGATAATGCAATAATTAAGAATTATAATAATTTTTTTCAACCATTGTTTTTACTAACGAGGAAGCGCTAAGCTGTTCTAGATTTACAGTCAAATATCTCTCAAACGATCTTGTAACATATATGAATTGTTAACTTTTATTATTGTGGATTTGTTAACCAATGTCATTAACAAATCAACAAAAATCAATCAAAACTAGGAACAAAACAATGCTGTGTGAACAAATAATTGTTGTTATGACGTCGAACTTTTGTAAGTTGGCTACCTGCAACCTAGCCAGGTAGACTTCGAAAGATCCTAGACCGATGACGATGGTGTAACCACACCATCATCGGTCGCGTGTGTAGGTAATTAAAAAAGTTACTCCATAAATAATAAAGACTTAGTTTCATCACCTATTCATAGGAAAACGTATAACGAATGAGCACATACATAATTAAGATATGTCGATATTGATACATAACGCAATCAGATATGAATAAGCTCACATTACATATCTGACGAGGTTGTAGCCTGTTATATCGATAATCTATTAGGTAAGCAGCGATAATTCTCTAGAGGGAGTGAATACCCGAATGGACAAGTGGAACAGTGGAGCACAACAATTCCTCTGAAGACATTATAACGACCCTATTAAACCCCGATCCGATCCGAACCCTTCGGAGAATCTAGTAGGGCACGGGGACACGCACTTTTAAGTGTGTGATGCCGTTCCCTCTAGAAAGAATCCGAATCTGATTCGTTTCACACGGCTTGAGGTACCCTTTAAGTACCTCGCCACCCCCAAAAAGCCCGGTGAAGCTGAAAATGCTGTTTGAGGCAATCAGCCATCTCTTTCCAAAAAAACAACAAACCATTAAACCTCAAGGTGACCAGATTGCGAGGTCCTTGTTAGGCTAACAAGGGAAAATATACTGTACATTTTTGTATTTGTTTGCATCTTGTTGTTTGACCGCGACTCGACATACGTAATGTTGCGGGAGAAAAACACGCTACTTGTCGTTCTTTAAGTAAAGGGTTAAGGGTAAGTTAAGGGTTAGCCTACCTACTAAGTTTTTTTAGTAGGTAGGCCTCTCATCTCCCTTTGAGTTTCGTAGCTGGACGAAAGTAAGGAAGGAGAGACCCATAATACACAGTGTCCCTATAGGCCCTATGGGCTCGGAATATATTTTTTTCACAGCATTTTCCCTAGTTTTTAATACGAGTACTCGTATATGTTTTGAAAATCTCATCCCACCTTCTCCCTTTCTCCATAGGAGTACGCGTGCTGCTCTCCGGAGTCACCGCTGTACTGTCTTGAACACTCCATCGCGCACAAAGAAATTTGGTGACTCGTTTTTCTGTCGCACTTCCAAAAGATGGAATAGTCTACCAGCGCACGTTTTCCCTCCTTCCTATGACATGGGGTCCTTCAAACGAGGCGTGAAGAGGCACCTTGTGGGCCAGCAGGGTGAGGGTGACTGATGCTGCGTTGTTTTCTCGCTGCACCAGTTGTCCTTACGTCTGGACTCCATTTCCACTTAACATCAGGTGGAGTGGAGTCATTTGCCGAGCTATGTATAAAAAAAAAGAAAAAAAAAGTTACTTACTAGTAAAAGTAAAAAGTAAAGAATGTCACCGGTGCAGTGGGCGATCTTCAGATTAAATACATATTTAATAAATACTTAATGTAATTTATATTACTTTTAATTATTTAGTTTAAATTGTTGCAGATTTATTTGACTAACGTTTTTTTACCTCTTGACCTTTATTATGGTAATAAAACACTTTAAACGGAACATACTCGCATAAGTACTCCTTGCAGGGTCTGTAGATATCCTTTATCAACAGCTTCGTGGTAGAGACCCTCGTCACATGACACTCGTCTGTATAATTAAATAAAATTTGTATTATTTAAGGTTCATTAAATCTTTTAGGCCGTGTAGAATGATTTACTTACAAAATGTAATCACATTATTATTACTTAATCAGTCGAAAACTGAGAAATAGAAAAAATGCTTTTTTAATTTTTTTATTCAAATAACTTCATTATCAAACAAGCATAAGGTTCTCCCAATGGTAAGTGGTCACCGGAGAATCAAAATATTTATCATAAATATTATATAAATATTCATCATCATCATCGTCTCAGCCAAAAACGTCCAACGTCCACTGCTCGAAAAATCTCCACAGCGACCGGGTTTGATATCCCGCGACTACCAGCAAATATTTATAAAAGTAATAAATTATATTGAATGAACGCAACGTATTTGTAGTTCATTTATTTGTGGTGACAGTACCAGTACCAACCCACCATTTGTCGACCCTCAAAAAAGAGGACTATTGACCGAAAGGTGGGGTTCGAGGTCATCTACCTGACAACACGCTGTGACACACGTCTCCGTCAATTATGATTTTTTTTTAATAATTTGTATAGCTGTTAGTCTGTAGGGTGTCTACTGTACACACTGTGGACACTTGCTGAGTTTCTTGCCGGTTCTTCTCAGTACAAGATCTCCCGCCCAGAGTAGATTTACGAACCGATGGCATAATGACATTCACAAGAGCTACTTGTAGCCTAAACTGAATAAATGATTTTGAATTTTGAATTTTTTGAATTTTGTATTAAACTTCACATAGAGGTCAATATAGAAGATGAGAGGAGTTACCGTCTTGTAAGCAGGCCAAATGATTGGGATTGGTGGCATGCAGTGGAAGAGGCCTATGACCAGCTGTGGACTAAAGCCAGTTGATTTTGATGATTCAACATTAATATAATATTATTTGGGCCGGCAAAGTGACCGTTTGGGTAACTGATGTTGCGTTATTTTTACGACTTTATTTCCACTCAACATCAGGAGTGAAGTCGTTTGCGGTGCAAATAATGTTTTCACTGCTAAAAATATAATAATAATTAATTAATTTAATTAAAATGTTTTTGTTTTGTTAATATAATTTTTTACGCAAATTTTGTTGCGAACAAATTACAAAAACACAAACGTTGAAAAAATTTCCGGGTCATGTACTCTCCTAATTGAACCACCACGATAGCTCAATTGGGAGAGCACATGACCCGGTATGTCAGAAGGGTGCAGGTTCAAATCCTTTCAAATTTTTTCAACATTTGTGTTTTTGTAATTTAATTAAATTAATAATTAATTAATTTTACTTTTTAAAATTATTATATTCTCTGTGAACCGGGCAGAGGCTGCTAATAATCGGACTCTATCCAGTGGCGCCGTGCAATGTCGCCACTGCCCGGGTAATGTTAACTGTGCACACCTTGCGGATTACGCCCGTAACATATCCATTTGTATGCGTATTGCGCACGAGAGAGGGTGCTGCAAAGGTAATAGGATTGCTTATCAGAATAGCAATAACATTTGCAAATATCTTCATAGCAATACTCATGGAACACGCTCTTAAAAAATGTGATAACAATTCATAATTATTAAGTTTTTCAAAATTTTTTTTATTAGGTTCACCACTTTTTAATGTTTATCGGGCTGTGACATATTAAGTTTTGATTTTTTTCATATTTTTTGATGCGAAACTTTATTTGGAACTGCCAGCCAGTGTTGTGGTAAACACTGACATATCCTCGTTGTTGTATTATAACATTTTAGGAAACCATTAAGAGGCCGATCACAAAATGCGCGCGCTCGCGCTTTCTCAGTACTACGAGCGGCCGACGCATCGCAAGAGTGGCATTTTGTGCAGTTATTAACGTTACATTTCTTTGAAGTTTAATAATTTTTTATCGTTTAAAAAAAGTATATAATTTGAAATCTTATAAACTAACGTTAATTCTGGTGTACATTTTACTTAATAATAATAATGGAGTAAGGAGATATTTACAGCTAATTCAGAACGTTTTATGGCTTTGAATGGGATTTTTTTTTGTAGAAGTCCCATTGATATTTCGAAATTTCGAGGCCGCTACGAACTTAACCACTATTTAAGAAATATTATTATATATTTTTCATTTCGTTTGCTTAGTAAATTAGTTCAAGCCATGAGCTTGAAAATTGCCGTCAGCGTATTTAATTGAAAACTAGCTTCAGAATTTTGGCTTTATATAAATAGATAAGGGAAAATTGCAAAAAGCGAGGCCGCTACAATATATACTAATAATTATTCTCCACCATACAATAAGTCACAATTGTCTAAGGGTTTCAGTTTCTCTGAACAAGAACGCCGAAGTTGGGCATTTTATACAAAAATCACGGTCAAAATGTAATAGGCCTCTTAATTGATACAGTAACTGTGGATCGATGACAGTCTTATCACCAGTGGATCTGTGCTTATCATGAAAACATGTCTAAAAGCTTATCTTTAAGTTTATATCTTAATCGATATGCATTTATCAATCAACTGGCTAACCGCCCCGGCTTCGCACGGGTGTACATTTCTTTTTTAATATAGCCTATGTTACTCAGCGCTAATGTAGCATTCTAATGGTGAAAGAATTTTTTAAATCGATCCAGTAGTTTTTGAGTTTATTCGTTGCAAACATACAAAAATACAAAGCTTTCCTCTTTATAATATTAGTATGATTGATCACAGATACAAAGATATAAAACTACCTATCAACATAACAAATGTGTTATAAACATTTACATTTCGTCGAAGTCGTAAAACTAAACATTATACGTAAGATGACAACACTCTTATCACCAACTTTTCAGCAGGAAATGAGAATTACCACCATTCATCATCTGCTCCAAGGCTTTTATGTGCGCGGGTCACAATGGTGGCCGGGCTGCCCTCGACGACGGCCACTCGTCCCGGGCGGCGCGCGGTGAGATAAATAACACCTTACTTATTCAAGTGTGCGGAAACTGCTCTGAATTTCAAGACGTGTGGTCCCCCTTAAAGTATTCATGAGCGGGGTTGCGGCGTACACCTTGTCTGTGTGAGTTTAGCATCTCTTTGAAATGGTTCTTCTAGGAAATTCGTTCAAAATACTATCCGTATGTTCTTTGATATAAACAGATTTTAGGGACGATACCGTTGACTTTAGTTATTGGAATTTGAATTTGTAAATGAAAAAAATAAAAAGCGAACAAAATGTAGAATTTAAAAAAAAAGTAAGGTAACAAAACTGTTATAACACTGTGTAGGTACTCGATTTTATTTAATCATAACAACAAGAACAATATTATTAATTTAATTTTTATAAAAAAGAGTTTTTGTTTTGATAGAGTAAGTGTAAATTAAGTGGCAAAGTACGTGCTTAAGCATCAAATTTTTCGCTATTGGTTCAAGTAAGTGCTTGATTAAATTCGGGCGATTAATATTTTTTGGGATTCTAGGGTTCCTCTGTAAGTAACTTCTGTGAAAGGGTTCTAATATGCAATCTGTACAGTACAACTTGTAGGATCTGCAAAATTAGTCATTGAGTACTCTGTCATATTATTAGACATTATGGTAAGTTGTTTCACTATTCAGTGATCGGATAATCGGATGCATATTTATTTAAAGTTAATTTTTGGCTAGAAAATTATGGAAGCAATTTCTTAAAACATGTTTTTTAAAATATAAATTCCGGGATTCCAGAAAATTCGGGAATGCAAAACTATTCTGTAACTAACTTTCAACTTAGTCCTTTAATACGATACTGTCAGTTGAGCGCGGGAGTTTGTTGGTGATGCTATTTTACGTTAATAATCAACAATTTTTTTTTTTTGTAAATATCTTAATTATTATTCGTTTGAGATATGTTTTGAAACTTGAGGAAGTAGTTGAAGAAATGAAAAATTATAAGGAAGTTATTATTTCTAGAGATTTTTTCGTTAAAAAAGTGCATTCCATATTAGCCAACACCTCAACTTTAGGCAAATATTCATCCGATTATCCGACCACTAATTTAGTTAGCTTGTTTTGTTGTGAAATGGTTCGTTTCAGTATTGAACGAATACAAACTAAAATAAACTAATGGAAGCATCATCAATTTAACTCCATAATGTTTGAAACAAATCGTTTAAATTATTTAAAAAGCTTTTAAGTGTGATGGATTACACAAAAAAATCAGTAACATACTTTTACTTTATACTGTTACACCGTTCTGTAAATAACATATTCTTTATATGTTAAATACTAATTGCTAAAGATATTTTAATTTATTGCAGTTATATAATGTCAACAAAGTTAGTTGTTGAAATACTTAATAAATATGTACAGTCAGCGTCAATTTGATCGATCCAATATAAGTAGTCAATTACATAATATCTATATATATAAAAATCAATTGCTGTCCGTTAGTCGGGCTAAAACTCGAGAACGGCTGGACCGATTTGGCTAATTTTGATTTTGAAATATTTGTGGAGGTTCAGGGAAGGTTTAAGCGGTGAAAAAAAAAAGAAAAAAGCGGTGAGAAGTATAAATAATAAGTAACGAAAAATACTAAAAACGACAATTTAATTTTCCAATACAAAATTATATGTTTATTTCGTTGTCATGGAAACTGTCAAAGCGGTACGTACAACAAAATGTTCCTAGCTGTGAAACATTTGATGTCTTTTGTCACTTGTTGGTTGTCAAATATTTATAGGTTTGTATTGTGTATGTTTCATAGCCGTAGTATGAGGTCCGATCTCTTTGGTCTGTTTTGTTGGAATACAAAACATTTCTGTTTCAGATATAAAAATGTGTAAAAGTGTCAGTTGGTTGTCGTAAAAAGAAAATCATCATCATCATCACCATCATCAGCTCATAAAGTCCCCACTGCTGGGGCACGAGCCTTCCCTATGGATGGATAGGGAGAACGGGCCATAAACCACTACGCGGGCCCAGTGCGGATTAGTGGTTGTTAACAACTACTAAAGCAGCCGAAAAAAGAAAATAAATAAATAAATTGAAGACGATTTTTAAAATCTATCATCAGTATGTCAGTGCGCAAAAACTTTATTTACTGTATTATGTTATTGTTTTAAAATGCCAAGGAGAAGAGGACCTGACTTAGGTCGCGATGTCAATCAAATGTGTGACGAGCTAACTCACGTGCAAACCGCACTGACGACCAGTGAGAGACAGATAATGATAACATTCGTTTGTATGGCAGAATTGCGTTCCACAGTAAATAATAATGAAGTAGATAGGCTTAGAATGAAGTTCGGGCACACCAAACACAACAACACCGAGCACGAGTGCACGACACAATGAAATAGAGCGATTCCGCAGACACAGTGTTCCTGTAAACCTGAACGAGTAGCATTCCACTACGACCCGGAAATAGATTATTGTGCCGTAACAATTAGGAAAATGACAACCATTTTTCAATATTGTAAATCGTTAAAATACAGCGGTGAATCTACTAGATTATGTTGTGTTGGTGGTAAAGTAAAATGACCACAATTAATAATTTATTAAAAACAATAATTATGGTATACTACCTTAAAAGTGGGCATGAAACTTTCCTGCACAATATGCGTTGCGCCAAACGACGTCATTTGAAAGCAATTGTTATATTTTTGGATGTTGGCCAAGAAATGTTTAGAGTAATTTCCAATCCCAGCCGATATAATGTTTAAGTTTTGACCATATTTTTCACCAATACATGTAGGTGATACGAAGTTTACCGGGTCATCTAGTCATTTAATAAAAACAAATTATCTTGTATGTTTTTAATAACACAGTGAACAACAAAAAAAAACTATCCATTAAATATGATTCTGACATCTTTACCATAGCCTAAATGTCAAGATCAGGCTACTGAGACACGATTGTAAGGAATCGAGGTCTAATGATTTTACTTATAAATCAAAAAAATATTTGTGTATTTCAGAAACAAGGATAAAAGTAGTAATTTTCTTGTTTCTGAAAAACACAAATTCAAGGAAACCCGACTTAGTAATTTTATAAAATTGAAGATCGAAAATTTACCCGCTAATCAATTTCTAATATTCGTTTTAAACAAATACCCAATTCTAGTAAATCACATTGTCTTGTCTGTGCTCGTGGCATTATTACGACCAAGCTTTGGTAATATTTCAAAGTGCCGTTCTATTGTTTATACTTTATGCAAATTGTGTAGAACTAATGCGTTGTACTGTTTCCCGGGGACACAATAAGACGCTTTAAATTTATCACCCCCCGCTGCGCCCAATTACGGGACAGTTATGTAAGTGCAGGCGACCGACGACGTGAACGAGGCGCAGTCTGCTTGGTACTTGCGTATCAATCGTATGCAGCTTAAATGGTTCGATTAGTAAGGTTAATTAGGATCTCCATTTTCAAAATAAATATTTCTCTCAAAAAATTAATAGTCTATGGAATACTAATTAATATTTTTAAATATGTTGACTGACTTTGACAATTTTACATAGTTTTTACACATGCATAGTGCCATATTAAATAAAAAGACCCCAAATCTTGTTGCTTACATCAAATGAAAATTCAAGTGAAGAGTTGTCGCATAAGGCGTAAGCGACTATAAAACTCACAGAGTAACATGGGAGTAAGCATTCGAAAGAGCGAAAAATTATATACTAAGATGGGATTCATAACTCATTTTCGATCCAAGTGTCGCTTATCTCCTATATCCTTTTAACCGTATTTCTTGGTAACATAAACTGGTGTGAACACTGGTATCTCTACGATAGGTACTTTGTTTTCTTGGATTTTTTTTCAACTTTTAAAGAGTGGTCGTTCAAAGTGCGTTAAGACTTAATATAAACATGCGCATCTTCCTGAATCCAAAAATTTTGAAGTTTTTTCACCAGAATGCCTTTTGACTCCTCGCTTAACGGGTAATCTGCGGAGTGAACTAGACACTATACAGACTAAATTGAACTCTATGGAGTTGAAATAATAAACAAGCTTGATTTGTTGTTTTGATTAACCTATGAAATGTCCCACTGTAGGGCAATGCCTCTATTTAATCCCTCCAAAGGTCAATATTGCTTGGCAGCTCATCGATCTGTATTCATTATATTTCTAATGCTACTTACTTACATATAAAGCTCGAGAGAGCGATTTAGATGGATGGCACAGTACTGAATCGATTAACGTCATATTTTGGAACGTTTCATCTAATATTCAACCGCCTTTGCTTTACGATTGAAAATGAAACAGATCAGAATGCGCTGATGATTGATATGTGTGGCTCGAGTGATAAACTCGTACTCTGAGCCTAGGAGAATATTCTCGAGATAAACGATTTAAGTGATCGTTCCGAAAAACACTGAATATGTTAATACAGTTCGCAGATAGGTAAATAAAGTTATTAAATTATTAAAATGAATGGGATATATTTCAAAATAATAATTTATATTACTGCCGTATAACGGGGTTTTTTCTAGTTCGGCTACAGATGCATAAATCAAAATGACATAGGTAGATACCTGCACAACAGCCTACCGCAAACTGTCCAATTGCCTCAATCGACTTTGAAATTTACTTATATGTAATACGGTTGAATATTTATTGCAGATATTTGACAGTTTTGGATAGGTTGATGTGCAGACGTCTGTACATACAGTTAAGTCTAAGTTATTTTTGATGTGTAACATCTTTCCGCTCGCTTTCTATATAAACAATTTGTGGGAGTGATCTCGTGAAATGGGACGGAAGTATGTGTAACAGTGTAACAGGAAGTCGGGGAAGTGCGCAAGCGCGCGCCATTTTGTAAATTTAAAACCGATATTATGAACATGACATATTATTATTATATTTGACATATTGTGTCATTTGACTATCAAAGGTCATTTTGATATGTCAAATGTCTTCTAATGAGTATTTACTGCATTTATTTTATAGTTATAAAATGATGTAATATCTGACCCATTTTTTCAGAATATAATGTTAAAATTGCTTATTACTAAGGTGATATGTCAAATGTTACACATCTTAAATTTTATTAAAAAAATAACTTAGACTTATAATGCTTTTGATGAATAAAACAATATTCTTGTAAGTAGTTTGGACAAAATCATATTTGCTAAGACAGACAGCATCAAAATGAATGAGCACAGCAGTCCTCAGACTTTAACGTTATTAAAGAAGTTCGTTAATTGCAGTGGCGAGGCAGGGGTAGGAGTCGGTATTACAAGTACATTCATTACACACTGGATATTTCAGCAGAAGAGTTGCAGATATTTTTTTTTGAGAGAGATTGCTGATTGCCTCAAACTGCATTTTCAGCGTCACCGGGCTTTGTTTGGGGGCGGTGAGGTACGTAAAGGGTACCTCAAGCCGTGTGAAACAAATCACCTGCGGAGGTTTTCTAGAGGGAACGGCATCACACACTTAAAAGTGCGTGTCCCCGTGTCCTACTAGATTCTTCGAAGGGTTCGGATCGGATCGGGGATTCGGATCAGATCAGGGGGTTACAGACAATGTATGAAATCTGTGCATTTCACTTTAAAGACGAAGCCTCATTTGTGATTGCTTTAAAAATTGCAGTTGTTATGTTTTTGGATAGCAAAGATCTTTCCTGGTCCACATCTAATAATATTAAGTGAGTCTGTTGGTTTGGACGACTTTTTCAGAGGAATCTTTACTGGACCTATTATTATAAAACTTTCGCTAATAGAATGATATACTGTTTTTGAATAAGTTTCTAAAATCACTGATTACGAGTATATAGCCAGATAAATATATTCGAAGTTATTAATAAATGTTACACTTTTTCCATTGTGTCGCACTTCTTCCACTAATTCTATTGAAGGCTATCTATTGGCATTATATCAATTGCGAATATTTTTAGATCGGATCTACTCTTAAGTTTATTCTTGTATTCAAGCGTAAATTACCTATACTTAAAATATCGCTACTTGATTTACTCTTTAATTTGTTAGTAGAAGAATCAGCCTATACTCTGTCCCACTTCTGGGAAAAGCTATCCATCGTTTTAATCGTTTTAATCATGTCATCGCCACATTTGATGGGCATTAGTATAATCACCTCATATGAATAATCACCACATATTCCTATGCATAGCCCGGGCACAAACCCGGGCTATGCATCAAAAATCAGAACTAAACTTGGCTCGATCTGGGAATCCAAGAACCTAAGAACCCAAAAGAACCAGTGAGGTACTAACTTCACAGTGCCGCAATACCGCTGGCTTGCAGCGTGAATCACAAACTACTCACGGCAGCTCAGCGGTCAGAGCATTGGACCGGTTATCCAAAGATCGTGGGTTCGATTCCCACTCGAGTTTCGTGAGGCTGGTTGTTTTTTTCTAGTAAACATTTTATCTTGACATCCAAAAGAAATCCGTACCTAAATAGGACTGAGCGCATTGTCGGTCGGCTGGCAACTGAAGCAACTTGACTTGAAAAATATTATGTGCGTAATTCAAACCTTAACGTTATCGTTATTGCATCTAACCCGTGTTATTTTAGTCAAAACCATTCATTAACTTTGCAAGCTAAAGTAAGTCGTATTTAAAAGTCAATAACTAAATCATAGATATCCGATCTTAACATTCATACAAATATTAAGAATCACTGGTATAAATTCTTTATTTCCAAATTATCAATGTTCCAAGAGTTGGTAATCTATTAGGGATATCATGAGGTGATAACGAGGGAGCACTTCTCCTCGGCGGCGCCATAGAAACAAACATTTCCAACGGTACCAGTTTAATTAAATAACTTTGTACAGTGATCCTTGTTTCGTACACCGATTGTATTAAATCTAAGATATAATATCTATATCTAATGTTGGCTCTGACGAAAATTTATTGGCAAACGTGTCAGTGACACACTACACTGTTAATACTTGATCTACAAGGTCGTCGAAGGTCACCATTCAGCAAGGTCAAAAGCCTCCGCCAATCTTCCTGTAGGTAAACCAATTTTGCACACGTATTAATTACTTCCTTCCTTCAACATGGGGTCCTCTAAACGAGGTGTAAAGATGCAACTTGCTGGTCGGCAAGGTGCTCGCATTCGGACTCTACTTCTTATTAATATCAGGTAGATCAAATTCAAAAAATCCCTATAGATTTTTTTTATAGAAGAGTTAGCAAGTGACGGAATATAATTGACGGTACAAATTATATAAGAGATGACCATCATTTCAGCCTCCCTTCTACCACGAACTATGTAAAGCGGTCCGAAACGTAAGGACAAAATTATATGTAAATGAAAAGCAAGTAAATTCGTAAAAAGTATTTAATTTTAAAGTGGAGAGTTATAAGATAAAAATAAAAGTTACTAGCTAGCATTATTATTCTTTTTAATAAAACGTTTTTCATATGCGTTTAAGGAAATGAAATGAAATGAAATGAAATGAAATGAAATGAAATGAAATGAAATGAAATGTTTATTTGTACATCACAGGTTTTACAAGGTCTTACAAGTCATTATAATGATAAGTACATCTGTGACCAGCCTATTAGGCATACAAATTAAATAAAATATAATTAAAATACTGCAGTTGAATTTGTATAATATCCACTCGATAGAATTATAATTAAAATGAATAAAGTTCTAAAAAAATTAAAACAAATAATGACATGTCCATACTCAAATACATTAGAAATTAATATAATGTAATAAAATGATTTAAGGGTTTTAAAAATAATAATGTTATCCGTGGTCAGTCCATTAGGCATGAAATTAAAATTAAAATATCACAATCGAATGTATAAAATAGCAAATTGATAAGTAAGTAGTCAAATTTGAATAAAATAATTAAAATGTTCTTATAATCCTATAATTAAAATTAAATTAAATAACGTCATGTCCGTACTCAAAATACATTGAAAAATAATATATTATACTAGTATTTTGAATGGTTGAAAAAATCATTCATTGAGTAAAATGTCTCCTCTATAAGGTAGTTAAATAATCTATTCTTAAATATCGCAAACTCATTACATTTTCTAATGTCAGTTGGTAATCTGTTATAAATTTTAGATGACATTCCGAATACACTCTTACTGAAGAGCGCAGTTTTAATGTTTGGCCTATTATGTAGACAATCGCAACGTCGTGAACTCACAACTTTAGAAAAGAGACTTGGGTTACGTCTTATGTACAGCGCGACTTGAAATATATATAATGAAGGCAACGTCATTAACTTAAGTTGCTTAAAAAAAGGTCTACAGCTATCTCTCTTTTTTAAATTACAAATTGCTCGTATACAACATTTTTGTGCTATAAATAATCGTTCAATATTGATTGCGTTGCCCCAAAATATGATTCCATATCGTAACCTTGAAACCACAAAACCATGGTATGCAGCAATAACAGCCTTCTGATTTACAACCTTTCTTAGCATGCGTAATGCATAAGAGAATTGTAATACCTTGGTACGTACAAAGTCAAGATGCGATTGCCATTTCATATCACTATCAATGTACACCCCCAGAAACTTTGTTTTGGTCGTCTGGGACACCTCATTACCCTCGTAGTTTATCTTACTTAACGATTGTATAGATCTCTGGCCAAAGTTCATCACATTAGTTTTTTTTAAATTAATTAGCAAATTATTGCCTTTCAACCATTGAATAATTGACGCTAGACAGGCTTTTATTTCATTCTCGTTATGACATATCACAGTACAGTCATCTGCAAAAAGTATCATCTCGTTTTTTGTTGCCGCTGGTAAATCATTAATATATATGAGAAAAAGGAGGGGACCAAGGACACTGCCCTGAGGAACTCCCTGAGTCACAGTTCTTTGAGAGGACGAGAATTTTTTTTCAAGCTTTGTCTTGGTACATATTTTAGTAATAAAAGTAACCTGTGTTCTGTCAGTAAGGTAAGATCTAAGTAATTTCAACGGAATTCCCCTAATACCATACGATTCTAACTTACTCAAAAGGATATTATGGTTCACATAGTCGAATGCTTTAGTCATATCTAAATAAATAGCATGAACTGGTTGTCTTTTGTCCATTCTATTATAAATCACTTCCAAAAATTCATAAATAGCTGAGTCAATAGAGCCATTTTTACGAAATCCTTTTTGTACCCTATTAAATAATCCTTTTGTTTCAAAAAAATGGTCTAAATTTCTATGTATAACCTTTTCAAAAATTTTTGCAAAAATTGGAATTAAAGCCACTGGTCTATAGTTTTGGATATCTAATTTACTTTCTTTTTTGTGAATCGGTTTTATGACTGTTGTTTTTAATTTTACTGGGAAGATCCCTTGTTCCAAGCAAATATTAATAATATGACATAAAATGTTAGAAATTAGCCGAGAAACATATTTTATAACCTTAGTAGATATGTCATCATAGCCAGTGCTGTTTGTGTTTTTTAAATTGTTTATTATGTTGCATATCTCCTGGGGGTCTGTCGGTTTGATAAACATCGACTTACAACAGTTGTATCCAATTTGAACTTTTGTGTTACTATTCGGGAGTTGTGGCTGTTCCAGACTTACATAATAGTCATTAAATGTTTGTGCAATTAATCTAGGGTTTTTTATATTTAGATTATCAATACGTAGTTGCACTATGCCTTCCTTAGGTATATTTTGCTTGTTCACGTTTATAATGTTCCATGTTGCTCTAGACTTATTCGCCGATTTGATGATAAAATTATCGTTTTGTGATTTCTGTGTCAATTTAATGATTTTACTATATTTACTTGAATAGTCTTTAAACTTTATTTGATCTTCAGCACTCTTAGATATCCTATATTTCCAAAGAAGGAACCTCCTATGCTTACTGCACTTCTTTATACCATTTGATAGCCATTTTGGTTTTTGTTTTGTCCATATCTTTTTACGTATGATCGGGAAACACAGATCATAAAACAATTTGAAAGTGTTGTAGAATGTGGTAAATGCCTCATTGCCATCATGTGTCTCAAATATTTCACTAAACGATAGTCGTTCGATGCAATTTCTAAATTTTATTATATTTTCTTTAGAGTAATCGCGCCTCATAGTGAACCAGTAATTGTGTAAAATAGTTTTCTTTATTGGGCATGTCATTAATTGTGCTTTATGGTCAGATACAGCAAGTTCATGTACATCTGTTTTTGCTCCGCATATATTATGAATAATATTATCTAAACACGTTCCACTGCTAGGTCGTGTAGGTTCCATTACAGATAGTTTTAGGTTATGGCTCAATATTATTTCCTGGAACTTTGTAGAGTACTTAGATTTTCCTAAAATATCTATATTGAAGTCCCCACAGACAACAAGTTTACTTTTATTATTTCCAGTCAACCAATATAATATGTCTTCGAAGTGACTAAAAAATAGGTTATAGTAATGTTCACAATTTTTAGGGACTCTATACATTGAGACAATTGTAATTTTATGATTTACTAATTCTATCGCACAAGTTTCTAGAACATTAGGTATATTATATTTTAATATTTTATCGATCACTTTAAAGTTCAGACCATTTCGCACTAGAATACAAGACCCCCCATTCCTATTGTTTCGAGCAAAGAATGTAGCTAGTTTGAAATTAGGAAGTCTTAAGAAAGCAGCGTCGTCTGGTTTCATATTGTGCTCTGTAAAACAAATTATATCCACCCGTATGCCCCTCTCTTCAAAGTCATCCAAACATACCGTAAAAATGTCAGATTTTGTGATAAGTCCATTAATGTTTTGGTGTAGTATGTTTATTCGATTAGTCACGAAAAAACTCCATACTTGGGGCAGCATCATTGATAAAGTCATTGACTAAAGCAGACGACGAATGCTTATTTGTATTGGGTAACTCAGGGTTCGTTTGTAAAATTTGGTTATTCCCAGTCACAAATTCCGTTTGAGTACCATTATCTCTTAGATTACTATACAATGTTTTATTATTCATCCAAATCTTATACAGATCATATTTTCGCCTATACTGTAGTCTTAAGACTTCACGTAAAATGTTACGACATAGATTAATAGCATAATATTTCCGTTTCGGTATAGCTCGAGCAAAATCCAAATCCAAGAAAACAGCAGCATCAAATTGACTGCATATAAATTTCAACTCATAGTTTAGTTTATTTTCATTAAGGTGTTTATTGAACGATGATTCGCAGACAATTACATTTGTATTTCTAACCGACGATAGCCATGACGCTAAGATATAACGGATTACAAAAAGACTGTCATCATTCCTAAAGCCTATAACTATAATGTAGTCTTTATCAGTTAATTTACATAAATCAGATTTATAAGACGCAAGAATGTCAAATATTGTAGCGCCAGACTTCCAAAAGCTGACGACGTCATACTGTGGCCCAAGTAACTTTTGTAAGGTTTGCCTAACTCCTTGTCCCTGCTGATCAGCTAGAATAATCACTCTGCTCTTTTCAGTTTTTTTGCTTGTTGCATGCCAACTGTCCAACTGTTGAAAACTAGAAGCGCACTCTATACTGGGACAGTTGTGTGGATTATCTTTAGAGTTAACACTTTTTTCAGGGGCAATACTTTTTGCTATGCCTTGGCAATGGTTATCATTGGCGGGAACCGTATTACTCATCTCCGTCTCAAGGACATTCTCTTCTCTTTGGTGGAATGTTATAGGTATAAAGTTGTGGTTTTCATGTAATTGATGTGTAGTCTTAGATTTTTTTGTTTTTTTACTTGATATTTCATTTGTATTCATGACTATTTGTTGCCTTTCAGATGGTGTACATGTAGCTTTACACAGAAGAGTAAGCTGTTTAATTTTTGCTTGATACCCAGTGATTTGCTTCGCTAATGAGTATTTTTCTGACAGCAGTAATTCAATTTCCTTGTGGGCCGAAGCCAAGTCAATTTCCAGCTTGTTAAGCATTGACTTCATTTCTTCAGGATTATCTTCATTACAGGTGCTTAATTCCGGACAGCTCCTATGGAGAGTATAGTTAAATTGTTTTATCTCCTGATCGATCCCTACATCTCCTTCATCAGATAGCATGCTAAACGTATTGTTTGTGGAAACATTAATAATAAGCTTCTCTTGTCTATTTACACTATCTTGTACTGATGTTGTTGCACTTGGAGTAGAATGAGTCATTGGTGGAGTATAATAAGATTCCTCTTGTTCTTTATCTTCTTCCCTTGTTAAAGGAGTTACTATTAAATCATTTATTAGCAAGTTTACTTCCATGTTTGAATAATCAGATTTTTCAGTTGGTGCAGTGCTGGTGTTTAGATGAGGTAATAAGATTTTTTTCCTCTTAGTTATGTATGATGATTCAGGTGTGTTAGAAGTAGCCAGATTTCTTTTTAGTTTTTGTTCACACAACTTACTACATTTCCAATTTTTTCGTTTCTCTAAGTCCTTTAAACGATATATTTTTTCTGAAATACCAATACAGTCAAATTCGTAATTATTCTTGCATACTGAGCACTTCATTGTGTTTCTGACATCAGTTATTTGTTTACATTTATAACACGTAACCAGTGGCGGCATCTTCTGTGTTCCGTTCGTACTTTTTGTCTTCATTGACATCTTCTTGACAGTTCGAATATTAAAGCACAATAGCAGCCCACTCGTAGTGCTAGTAGTAAAGTGTAAAGTGTAGATGGCGCTAGTATCAGTATGCAGCTAGCTAACTAGTGACCGCTAATTTCGACCGCAGCGCGCCATGCGTTCGTGGTTCATTGGCTCAAGGCACCGGCTAACGCTCACGAAACCGAGTTCAAACCCCGGCCAGGCAGAAACCATTTGCGAACGCTTCCTGAACCTTTCACTCACCGTCAGGGCTCCGGTATCGCTACGATGAACTCTCAACGCGATGGGGCGAAGCACCAGGGCTCCTCACAATTTAATAATTTAATTTAATGATTTAAAGGCCGAACTGATAACACGACTGCTCGCAACAAGTTCACTCGGACGAAGGAAAAATAATTATATATTTTTTTTACGAAGTTTGTGTCTATTAGTGTTACTACTAGGTATCCCTAGGATTACATATTAGATGTCTCCTTGTTTAAACATTCCGCAGAAATCTGGATATGAATACTCTACAAAAGAAAGGAATTCGTAAAGGATAAAAGGTGTAAGTTTGTACCACATTTGTACGAAGGTTGTGGTTATTGCGACGGACGGTATTCATGTGTAAATGAGTTAGGTACATATTTGGAAATAAGGGAATGTATAATTTATATTGTGTAACTAAGAGGCTTCTCCTTAACAAAGGGAAGACTTTCCGTCGAGCTTGAAACAAGACCGTTGATCATATTGCCTATTCTAGTGGAATATTTCTGAGAGCCTGGGATCTAGTGACTTATCACTAGACAATATTTTAGAGGGCAGTTATTCATAATTAACTTCAAACTTTCCGTAGCAGATATTTATATTAAAATTCATTTTACATTTATTGCTTTTTAGAGGTTTTTAGGGTTATCTATTATTGTTTAATAAGTTAATCGTAGTTTAAAATCACAGATTATTAAAGTCGGTTGATATGATAGACCGTTTCCATCCGTCCATCTTTGATTGCACTTATTGAAAACACAAAAAAAAGTTTAATTTCCTAATTTCAATTATATACGATTTATAACACTATATTAATAAAAGTTTTTTTGAAAAATCAAAATAATGTCCTAAAATCTTCGTAGCCTACCATGCCATTAGAAATCCTATTGAATCATTAATGAGCGTAGCACAAAGGTGCTTCAAGATTTTACGGAAATCCCCTCCTTCCATTACTCCGTAAGCTTTTGTAAGGGATCCTTGAAATAGCACACAATAAAATACAGTGGACATGTAAGTGAAACAATCAGTCAGTAAGCGACGCCTCGTTGCCGGAGGCCGCCATCCGTCTCCCGTACAGCCTGCCAGACCGGAAAATTGTTTGGAGATTTGCATGAAATTGGACTAACGCTGAAAAGAATCGATGCTTTCAACACGTAAAGAGATTCCATTTAAAGTTAAGTCCTGGATGTATTGTTGGCAACGTTTTCAATTGCGGCCAAGTTAAGCATTTCTTTATGGATTCTTGAAAGTAATAAGCCAGATTAGTATACGTATGTAGAAACTGGTAAAAAAGTGTACGAAAGCTATCTGTGTAGTCAATATTGAATTGTTCTAAAGAGTCGGTATTGGAAAGGAAATCGAGTGAGTAGGAGTTGAAGTAATTGTTTCGTTTGTCTACCAAATCGTGGGCCTTTTGTTGTATTATTTATTTCTTATGAAACATTGGCAGTGACTGTAATTTCTTGGTTTTTGTGTTTATAAGGTAGTTCGTTTATTCATTCTATTTTAAAACGTCATCTATATAAGAAAACAATACCAAATTATGTACTTTATGTAAAAAATTACCAACTTTATATTATGTAGAATGTATGTAGAATCTACTACAAAGATGATGATGGTGATGATGATGAAATGAAACAATTTTTACGGATCTACTCGCTTTCATTTTACACATTACTTTTTTAATGTATATCCTGACGTTTCGAACCCTTTGCAGGGTCCGTGGTCACAGGGAGACTGAGGTGTTGGTCGTCTCATAATTAGTTGGTAGCTTGTATACCCTCATTTAAATTTAACCAGGTGCGTTCCGTTTTACGCAGAAAGAGCTTACAGTATCTTTTGGTCTAGCAGTATGGTGTTGGGGCTGGGATTTAATATTTTGTATGATGGGATCCCAGGCTAGTGGCAGTTCAATGTGTAGTGTTCACGTAAACTTTAGAAAACAATATACATCATGTGTTTAAAAATGTTGGTATTTTTTTTAATAATAATTATTTAATGAATGACATATTAGAATATTACGTATTTTTTATGTACATAATGTAAAAAAAAATATCAACATTTTCAAACATTGCTATTCGTGTTCTCATGATCCGATTATTTTCGCATCAAAAAAGATAAGTAGGTATAATGTATTCGCTGTAATAAAATCAAGGTGTAATATATCTCAAATGGAGCACACGTTTTAAAATTAAACCTGTAAAGCCGCTTGAAAGATAAACAAGCTGTACCTCAATAATCGCCGTCTAAAGATCGTCTAAAGATTCAAGGCACCCGTATTAAGGGCCCTCTTATTAAACCAGTCTGCCATTACGTAAAATGCCCTTCAAATGATAAATGAGTTATTCCGTTTAAATAGCAAGCAATGAAACTTATTATAGCAAATGGTATCAACCACGCGGCATATTAAACATAGCTGTGCTCGCGACTTCGTCCGCGTGGAATAGTGACTTTCGGCAGCATTTTTAATTTTTTAGGCTCTTTTCCCGTTTTTGCAACATTTTTCACTGATGCTTCGCTCCTATTGGTCGCAGCGTGATGTTATATAGCCTAAAGCCTTCCTCGATAAATGGACTATCCAACACAAAAAGAATTATTCAATTCGAACCAGTAGTTCCTGAGATTAGCGCGTTCAAACAAACAAACAAACAAACAAACTCTTCAGCTTTATAATATTAGTATAGATTTAAACGAGTATAAATCTTATTCCATCTTCTAAATGAGGCTCCAACCACTTATTAATGTGAACTAAATGTGCTGTTAATAGAATACTATAATATTAATTATAATAAAGAAAAAAAAGTGAGATTTCGTCTGAATAAAATATTGCTTCTTGAACGTGTAAAGAGTGCCTTTTGATATAATATACAACTGTGGATGCTACTTTCTTTATTACGGATTTCAAAAGCATACAATTACAAAAATGCCTTAATGTTAAAAGTATATAAGCAAATATATTCTCATGTACTAATAATTTGATAGTAGAAACAGTTTTTAAGCAAGACACTATATACGATAGACAACTAACTACGAGTAATAACAAGCAAATGATTACCTTTGTGTTTTAGTGATCAGACCACCCCGGTTTCAAAGCCAGAAGTCTCGGATTCCCAGCGGTGGAGTGTATGTTATTTCACTCAGCTTGGTTGGTGGTAGTTTTTTTTTGGAGTGAATTGCTGTTGGCCTTAAGCTGCCTTTACAATGTCACCGGACTTTTTTGGGAGCAGTGAGAAACTTTAAGGGTTACTCAAGCCGTGTGATCGAGGCACCGTCAGAGGGTATGTCATCACAAAAACGTATCCGGCTCCCTACTAGATTCTCCGAGGTGTTCGGATGATCGGGGTTGGTGGTAGTGCTTGTTTTAAGTCTGCCTGGCTTGCTACTACCGTCATCGTCGTTATAACAATACTGGTAGCATTGTTGTTTTTCCATAGTTAAGATAGTCAGTTCCTCATTAATTCAGAATGCATGATGAAATTCATTAACACCTGGGCCTTTTTTTAATGCTTTTTTTTTCAATTCCATTTTAATTTATCGTCACTTACCATTAGGCGAGATAATAGTAAAAGCTTCCACATAGTAAAAATTCTTATAAGAATTTTTACTATGTGGAAATGTACTACGTGGAATGTCTCTATTATACAGGGTGTTTTTTTTTTTGGTTAATTTATTAGGAAATTCTACAGCTTTTTTACAAACGCATTTTTACTTACTTATTTTAAGATACATAAGCAAATTAGGGAGTCCCACAACTTAGATTAATTAATTTACTAGGTAGAACATATTAAGAAAACCAAAAGGCACAAGATCATGGTTGTTTTTGATTGGAACTAAATTATAAATTAGGGGACCGAACTATAAATGTCCTGTACGCGGTGTCACGTTGTATTAGCGACAAATTGGAAGCGCACGCTAATACTCGTTACAACTTTGTAACTGATGAGTTTTGGTACAACACGCTTTTGCGCACAGAAAAATAAACCTTTACGATACGAATATATATGTGATTGTTATTTACTCACTAGGTGCCTAGTTTGTGTTTTGTTTACTATCCGTATTCATTCGAATACGTTTACGAAAACGAAAATTAGTATGGCATTGAAGCAGCGCCTCCTGGCGGCATACGAGAAGAGTTATAATGTTGCCTGTATGGCAAATTCTCGTTTTCGTTAACGTGATCGAATGGCGAATGAAACTCGCACTTGGCACCCTGAAGTTAAGCATCTTTCGCAAAAGCCGGTGTTCGGATGGGTGACCACAAATGTATTATCTCGAGCTCCGCCGTGCTTCGGAAGGCACGTAAAGCCGTTGGTCCCGGCTGCATTAGCAGTCCAGTACAACCACAACCCTGCTATACACGACTTTAAAGTTTATACTGAGACCCTCCACCAACCGCCAGGTCATAAAAGTAGGTGTCAGACATCCTTGCGCAAGCACAAGAGACCATCTGCGTCAGGTAATGACGCCAAATCAGGACACGCCGAAGCGCATTCTTCACCCGGAACTCTTAAGACTAGTGTCTCGAGCGAGGATAACTCCAGTACAGTCTGGAGAACTGTAGCAACTTTGATGGGGGCCCGATAAAATATAGTTTTGTCACTGATCCGGGGATATTATATTATCTTATCTTAGTGGGGCCTGCTGAGGTTTCCCTCTCTCAGTAAAACTTCGACCCATCTGAATCTTTTGTGCAACCCCATCCTTTCACTCTTTCTCCTTTGTAAAGATAGATGCCATAAGTTTGGCAACGTCCTTAAGAGCAAAGAGCCTGAAGTCCTCTGGTTTCGGATAGGCTGACACCAGGAGTCCCATTCTTTTCCTAGTTAGAGTCGCAGTCACACAGTACACGTACGTAAGTATCCGGGGATACTTACATACGTTACGAATGCTGCTTTAGCTCTAACCATCGTAACACAAACGAGCTAACCGCTGCGCTGTTTCAAAGAGCTATCCTTATTGTTTTAGGATAATAACTTATGATATGTTTTTTAATGAATAACGGGAAAGCACTTAGCCCTCATCTCACTTGATGCTAAGTGACGTTAGGCCGCAAATTTAAGCGCTCTTCCCTCGGAACTTTCAACCACGGCTGGAAGTGCTACAGGCTATCGTACATCTGTTAGAAACTTTATTTTGCTCCATCAGTGTCTCTAGCATTGTCGACATTGTGAGTAGAACTTAAACGACTACAATATGTACTACCTACTCTTCGTTTTTTTTTCAAGATGAGTAGATGAATGCTGGTAGTTTTCATCATAACTCATGTTTGAAGTTTGTGTTGTTAAGACGACACCTCGATTTGTGAATATTCAAAAAGGTTACTTACTAGCGCTGTTTAAATTAACAGAATTTAAAAAATATTTTTAAAATTTATTGATTTTTGTTATCAAAATAATACTAAATTACGAATATTGATATTATCAATGTATTTTAGTGGTTTCCTAGCATATACTAAATTAGGTAATTTTGTTGTGATTTCAACTAGTGATTTTTAGTGGTGTAAGTATTAGAAAATAATTATGATCGAGTCAAAATGATATAATCGTGTATTTGAGCTAGCAAATTCAAGTTAAAGACATAAATTTATCTATATCAACATTTCAGATTCATTCGACGAAAGTTGGTGCATTTTTTAACCAACTTCAAAAAAGGAGGAAGTTTCTCATTTCGTCTCGTATATATATTTTTTTAATATGTGTTCGCGGATAACTTCGTCGTGTATGAACCGATTTTGATAATACTTTTTTGTTGGAAAGGAGATATCCCAAGGGTGGTACCATGATAAGGAAATTAGGATCTGATGATGGCATCCCAGAAAAATCGAGGGGAACCTTCGGAAATCGTAGTGACGACTAGTGCATTTGTTAATGTTTTCATTAGTATTTTAAAGCAATACTATTTAATGAAGGTCTGGAGTCGATCTAATGATGGAGCCGAAAGACAGTCGAGGAAACTCTTCAACGATTTACAGCAATTACATGGTGTTTGGGCTTGATTAATTTGTATTGATGAGAACTTTAGACCTAGATGGGTTGTGACTGTCATTAGGGGTCTGATGATGAAGACGATGGACAGTCAAGGGAACTCCTCAACGTTTTACAGTAGCTACCTTGTGTTTGGTCTTAATTCATTTATATTGATAAGAACTTTGTACCCATATGGGATAAAATTGCCATTACAGGTCTGATGATGGAGACCATAGACAGTCGAGGGAATTCCTCAACGATTTACAGCAGTTACCTTTTGTTGGGCTTACTTCATACGGTTCAATATGACAAAATGTTTAGTTCGTACAAAAATAATACCTAATTAAGATTGAGGTTTTACATAGGAACACCACTAACTACTAGGCCGTCGTTTCCTCATCTGAGAAGCATCCTTGTTAGGTCTTTCTCTACCCATCATTAAAAATCGTAAAATAAAATAATTTTTAACAAAAAAAAACCGATTTCAAAATACAGGAAACTAAAAAAAGTAAAAACAGCTCTAAAAAGCAAGAAGTAATATTGAAATCATATTATTAAGTAATTAAATACGCATATCAGTTTAAAAAAATGTCTACTGAAGTCGGGTGGGGCTTTTACAATAAAAAAGTGTAGATAATGGAACAACTAAGTACAACTAAGTTTAAAACTAGTAGTAAGGTAACAACCTCTGGTTTAAACTAAGGTCTAAGACAAAAGCCAAGTCCACATTCATTAATATTGTCCATCAGAACATTCAGGGCTTGGCTGGCAAGGACTTAGAATTAGAACTGTTTGCAAAAAGTCAGACTATTCATATATACTGTATAACTGAGCATTGGCTAAGAAGTCATGACTCGTCATTCCATGTTAACAATTTTCAAAGAGCAAGCGCGTACGTGCGAAGCACAGCCATACACGGCGGTTCCCTAATACTAGTAAGAAGTAATATTAAAAACAAAAATCGCAACGATATTGTAAACCTTTCAGTGGAGCGTAACATTGAACTATCGTGTTTGGAGTTCAATAGTTTCGTAATAGTGTGTGTATACCGACCCCCATCGGGCAACTTCAGTATTTTCGAATCAGTAATGGAGGATGTACTTAGAAAATTAAAATTAAAAAAGAAATTTGTTTTAGTGTGTGGAGATTTTAATATAAATATTCTAGAAATTACCTCAATGAGTGTTCGTCTTGTTGCGTTATTTAAATGCTTTAATCTTACGAATCTATTTCTCGAACCTACTAGAATAACTTCACATTCTGCCACTTGTCTTGATAATGTTTTTTCAGACTATGACCCTGTTTCTAAGTCAGTATTTGATAATCTTACGTCTGACCATTGTGGTTTAAAAGTGACCTATGATTTTGATATTGAGGATGAGCCAAAAATAGTAAAATGTAAACCAGTAACAAAGAAACGAATGGAGTGTTTCAAAAATAATGTAGTTTGTAAAATTGATGCGTTACCCTTTGTACATGATGACCCAGATGTACTATATAGTAATCTTTTTGATTTTATAAAAACAGAATACAACCAAGTTTTTACTACTAGAACAATTAAAAATTCCCAAAAACTTAAGTTCTGTGATTGGGCTACAGCAGGTATTTATATCAGTAGAAATCGACTGTATGAGTTATATAATTTGAGGCAATGTAACCATAGCCTTAGTTTTACAGAATATGAAAAAAATTATTCTAAAATGTTTAAGAAAGTGTGCATATTAGCAAAATCTAATTTCATTAAAGACAAAATTAAAAACTCTAATAATAAAATTAAAGCCACTTGGGACATAATAAACCGTGAAACAGGTAAATTTAAACCACGGGACAATACTTTCACTCTGAAAGTTGATAACACCCTTGTCAATTCGGATTTAAATATTGCTAATATTTTTGATGACTATTTTGTAAATATACCAGTAGTAACAACTTCAAATTTAGATTCATCACCAGAAGCTGCACAATCTTTACTCAAAAAACATGTACCAAAATCTAATCTGTCTTTTCAATTTGAATACATTGATTCTATGAATATTATAAAAACATTTAAATCACTCAAAATGAAAAACACTAGTGATTTGTGGGGCATAAGTATTAAGGTAATTAAGAATATTATATTTTCTATTGCGCCCTATCTTGCAGACATTTTTAATTACTGTATCAATAAGGGTATCTTTCCAGAACTTATGAAATTCAGTAAGGTTATACCTTTATTTAAATCAGGAAACAAAGAAGACCCTAGTAACTATAGGCCAATTTCAATATTACCAGTACTAAGTAAAATTTATGAAAAACTTATACTCGAACAATTAATGGCATACTTTAACTCAAACAAGCTTCTACATAAGAAACAATATGGTTTTACAAAGGGTCGTTCCACTACTGACGCAGGTGTTGCTTTAATAAAACATATATTCGATGCCTGGGAGAAGTCTCAGAACGCTCTTGGAGTTTTTTGCGACTTATCCAAGGCTTTCGATTGCGTTGAGCACAGGACTCTGGTGATGAAGTTGCACTACTATGGTCTTAATGATTTTGCACTTAAATTGATAGAGTCGTATCTCAGTTCTAGGACACAAACTGTCGATATCAATGGAACTAAATCATCTGGATCTCTTGTAAAAATGGGAGTTCCGCAAGGGTCAATCCTCGGGCCCTTCCTGTTTTTAATTTATATTAACGACTTGCCATTCTTTGTGGAGAACTTCTGTGAAATTGTTTTATTTGCAGATGATACTTCACTCATTTTTAATGTTAATAGGTGTAAGAATAATTATGATGATGTAAATAATGCTCTAGCAAAAGTACTCAGTTGGTTTACTGTTAATAATCTACAGCTTAATGCAAAAAAAACAAAATGTATTAAATTTACACTACCTAATGTTAAAACTGAACCAACTGATATTAGAATAAACGGTGATAAATTAGATTTGGTAGACTCAACAGTCTTCTTAGGTATAACACTTGACTCAAAACTTCAATGGAATCCTCATATATCGAAATTGTCCGGTAAACTCAGTTCTGCTGCTTATGCTATCAGAAAAATTAGACAATTAACAGACGTTGAAACTGCTAGAACAGTTTACTTTAGCTATTTTCATAGTGTCATGTCGTATGGTGTCTTACTGTGGGCTACAGCAGCTGATGTTGAATCTATATTTATTTTGCAGAAACGAGCAATAAGAACCATTTATAGACTAGGTTCCCGAACTACTTTAAGAAATATTTTTAAAGAAATTGGTGTTCTTACAGTTGCATCTCAGTTTATTTATAATTGCATAGTTTTTGTGCGTTGCAACATCAACTCTTTTACTAAACACGGTGATGTATACAATTTCAATACTAGAAATAAGAAAAAACTTGTAATGCCACTGTTCAGGTTGCAAAAGGTTCTTGGCTCTTTCTTGGGGCAAGGTATACACTACTATAATAAAATACCTAGTACTGTACTAGATTTACCTTTAGATAAGTTTAAAAAACATGTAAAATCTTCTTTACTTAAGAAAGGTTATTATACAGTCAAAGAATATTTAGATGACAAAACAGCTTGGTTATAATAAAAAATAAAACTACTCTTTATTTTATTTTATTGGGATCAATAATTACTTTAAAAATATCTTAGCGCTGATATGATAGCCTTTATCAGCAATGTCCTACAGTTTACAAATAATATTTATGTTACGTTAAACTTTTCATTAGGTTTTTATTTAGAGTATCTTGAGTGTGTCATGCTCTCTTTAGTGTCTCTGCGGTGGTGGCGTGTGCGTCGGGTCGTTACATTCCCTAAGACATGGTTGAGTGAAGCGATGGCTGATTCATATGTCATACTCGTGAACGGGTGCCGCCTGTGGAGGCTGGTCTGCTCTTGCATACTATTATTTTTATTATTATTAACTATAGTTTAATTTTGTTTTCTTTTTTGTTTTTTTCTTAGACAATTTTTGACCTTTATTGGTGCTGTATGACATTGTGAAAATTTTAACTGGTAACTGATGTTTTGCAAATGTAGATATTATTATATCTTCTCTTTTGTTTTTTTTTTATATGTGTGATTGTCCTTTATATTTTGTGTTTTTATTTGTGATGGAAAGTGTCTTTTTATGATAGGGCATTTTCCAATATTTTTGACGCTGTAAGGGAGAAAAGAGCTGGACACTTGCTGAGTTTCTTGCCGGTTCTTCTCAGTACAAGATCTCCCGCCCAAAGTAGACTTACGAACCGATGGCATAATGACGTTCATAAGAGCTATTTGTAGCCTAAACTGAATAATAGATTTTGAATTTTGAATTTTTTGAATTTTGAACTATAAAAGTTTAAATGAAACAAAATTGTCCCCCAGCCGACCACCAACCACCTGACTTCAATAGATATTTTTTTAAACTGACATGCGTATCTAGGTAATTAATAATATGATTTCGTCGCCTTAAGCAAAAGCAGATTCTAGATGCGAAGACAGCTAGTGGTGCAGGGTTGTGCTTCTCTAGCCGTTCTCAACTTCCGTCCCGCAAGTTGCTTCTTCACACCTCATTAAAAGGACCCCAGCTTCTTGGCGGGAAAGTGAAGAGCCATGTCTGCGGTTTTGTTTTGTTTTCTAAAATTTGTGTTATGTCAAATATTAATGAGAAATAATGGTGGATTATTAACCGTTAAGTGTTCGTGAGTGTGCATGGGTGATGGCAAATGAAACAAAACAGTGCAACGTCACTTTTCAAATTCTCTCAAGAAGTCCGCGTGAGGACTTAGTAAAGCCCTACATCTTTACTGAGATATTTGAGGGGTTGGAGGTATATCATTTCTCACTTTCCATTTCTATTATCATTCATCATCATCATACAGGAAGGAAATATTGTTTATTTATGTATTACTTGTAAGAAAAATTACTTTGACACTGGCTAAATGTGCTAATCGCACGAAGCCATCAACTAAAGGAAAAAAAGGACTCCATGCTGTAAGAAGGAGGAAACACGTGTGCAGGAAGAGTATTCTATTTATTTGTGGATTGCTCGAAACTTATGCCCTTGGTCTGAGACCACAGGAGCGGTTTTCATTATTTCAAAATAAAGTATCAAGCATAAAGTCTATTGACTTTAGTATATTTACTGTAAAAAGCTTTAGAATAAGAACAGAAGACACGTTAATATATAAACAGTTTTAGAAGTCTGGCAAAAGGCAGCCTTATCACGGCTTTAGCCAAGTTAAATATAATTCATTAGTATTGTTTATCTAAGAAAACACACTCGTATTTACACTTTGCTTTGAAAATTAAGTAATTAGATTTTTAAAAAAATTAAAGGGTCCTGACCCGCCGGCGTTAAATAAGGCTTTCATGAGCGTAAACGAAAGGTTTATGATTTTGAGCCCGAGCTTGCTGGGTTAGAGCGGAGTCTCAGCGTTTATTGGACAACAAATAAATTAACTGGAGCACATTTACATCTAGGAAAGCGTTAGCGCTCTGCCTTTTGTACTTAGCGTAATTTAAGTTAAGCCTGTTGTTTGTAATGTTAATTGTCACCCCTATGATGTTATTACCGGTGATTAGCGAAGGTCCGTGTTGGACTCAACGACATCTTAGGTGAAGCATTAGATTAGTGTGAAGTTATGATCAAGTAACATCACCTATCTTAACTAGCGGTCTACCACGATGCGTTTTCTGCTAATATTTCTACTCAGATCGAATGTTTTATAATCATAACCAGCTTAGACCGCCCGTATGACCACTATAATTATTATACTCACACGAAAAACTGGCTCATCAAGCTTACACTTTTAATAACATATTATAGTGAGCTGCGAAGAGTGCTGGAGTGGAGACCTAGAGTTGGGAACAGGAACGTAGGCAGGCAACCAATGCAATGGACTGACGAACTTGTCAAGGTAGCGGGGAAGAATTGGATGAGGAAGGCACAAGATCGAAGGAAATGGAGTGCATTAGAAGAGACCTTCACTGAGCATTGGCTGGATAACGGTTGAGAAAGAAGAAGAAGGAGAAATAGTAAGCTAACTCTCTCACTCTAACCTTTTATATTGTTATGATCCCACACTGGTTGGCAATGCAGTACTCTCTGGACAAGAGTCCGGCAAGCAACTCGATAAACTGTTCAACGTAATTTATTTTAACGATAGACGGCTGCGAGTTTCCGCTTGATAGAACAATGTGCATTTGACATAACATTAATGATTAATTGACATAATTTTTACCACTAATAGATATTTAATGTACCTACTTAAATATTTTACTTTACTTCTGAGAAATGAAAGAAAAGAAATAACATTTATTGGTTACGTACGCTTACCTATAATGTTTGTATGTATAAAACCAGACTTGAAATTAAAATGAATTCTTTGCATGCCTTCTTGCCATGCATTTTGTTCCTAGCTCTATGGATACGAACATGTGTCACTTATAATGCTGACCAATCAGACGACGGTTCACAATTTCGCGGGTGATAAATTGTTATACGGTGCAGTGATTGGTTCATTTGTTTGTAATTTAACGGTTTAAATTTAGCAAAATTATAAACTGACAGCTAGACATCGTCAGTTGATAAACTTACGAAAATATAAGCGTTAGATTGTAAATAGTTTATAATCTCACTAGATTAATTATAAACTAACGGTTCGTACAATTATCCAGTGACATATGTTTGTATAGGTATTCTTCCAAAACTTCCCACAAGATAGTTAGTGCCTCTGTAGTTGAGGATACTGGGTGCGCCTTCACTTTCGATCTTATCGCTTTCCGGATACATATTAAAATAAAATACTACATATTTTCTTATTTTACATACGTTAAGGCTAAATATACTTTTAACACATCATCCGATTAAAAAAGTTTGTAACATAATAGAAACAAATGAGACGACCCACACTTTAGCACCCGTGTAACCACGGACATTGAACACGGAAAGTAATTTCTGATAACATTATAATAGATATACAAAACCAGCCATTGTTTTCAAGGCACGCTCCATTTGGCGTGATTTCATTATACGACTCATTATAACCAAATTGAAAATATCGAAAGGGTATTCAAAGCCGCACTTTGTAGGGCTGGCAAGTCGAAGAATTCTCATTACCAAGTCAGGGCGGGGAATTTCAACCATTGTGTTAATTGAGCCCGTATTGGGATACCGGCCGCATTGTTCCAGCAAAAATTCAATGACGCCTCCTTTTATTGCGAAATTGCTGCCAAATTAGGTGTAATTGTTTTGGACCCATTTTGATGTAGACACGATTGCGATCCTTTACTTGATTCTTATCATCAATACCTACATTATAAAGAAGTCCTGACTCGGACGGACTTGGACCTAGAAAACTGAAATTTTGCACAGTGGTCCCTTTGTAATGCAGATTAGAAATAAGCCTGGAATTTTCCATATTTACTGAGGATCATTGGATACATCTGTTAGTAAGTAAGTAAACAGCCTATAATTGTCCCACTGCTGGGCAAAGGCCTCCATCATTGAAATCAAGTCATCGCTACAATTGATGAGTAGGTATTGGCTTAATCACCATCATCAGCTTACATTTTGCCCGACCTGGGAATTGAACCCGGGACCTTCAGCTATCGGGCTGAGCGCTCTGCTATGAGTGGCCTCGGTGGCCGAGGCCACCGAGGCGTTACATCTGTTAACATAGTAATTAATATATATATATACATATAATAAGTAAGTAATCACATTAAATTGTAGTGTTTAATAAAATGAATAATTGTCTTTTTTTTTGTACAACAATGGAAGAAATCCACAAAACACTTTTTCATAATCTACGTTCGAATAAAGATTTCTTTAAATCTAAAAGCATAAAACTTTTTGTATTATTCCTCTCTTCCGTCATAAACAATGTTGCAACTCCACTGTTACTCCATTCTACGTTCGCAACCGCAGTGCTTCATTACGGCGTTATACGACGTGTAGACAAACTGTATCATGCTGTATCTATTTAACGATTGCGCCACTATCTGAGAGACAGCAAATGGCGGCTCGCGAGTACGTGCAGGTCTCGGGGCGATCATAAAAAGCACCTGCACAAAACGTTTTATTGGGCGAGAGTCTCCGGCGAATAACCGGCCATATACTACAACTACCTACAAGCTTTAAAAGAATGCGCAACTACTTCGAAAGTTTTCCCATTGGGAAGCTTTGCATTTTTTTATGCCTTTTGACTTGTAGATGGACAAATAAAATTGAAATTTTAATATACACTTTCGCACATACAATAGTAAATAGTATTTGGCTGTTGTACGTTGTACAAACAATAGTTAGATGAAGCGGGCGAAATTTAATACCTGTACACAAGACATACTAAGCTGAGACACAAAACAGTACTGATAAATATACATCTTATCTTTTAGGCTCTTAATGAAGTGATACTGAGTTTTATAGATTTTAAACTTGTTTTGTTTTAAATTATGGCCGCTTTTTTTCATTAATCATTAAAATAGGGGTTAGTAACTGATATTTTACTTTAGCAACACTTATAGAGAGACTAAGACAACAGACTATCTGATTCATAGCTGTCATCCAATAAAATTTCAATAAAATTCTATTTTGTTTTTGAAGTTTACGCGAACACTACACATTGAAATGAAACAACTTTTACGGACCTACTCGCGTTTATTTTACACATTACAGGCGACGCACCGCTAAACAATAAATCTCATACGGAGCGTTTACGCCCCGTACCATAAGAAAAACTGTTTTTTTTCGTTAAAATTAAAACTACAAATTATTTAAAAAAATGAACTACAATTGAAGAGTGTGTTAAGACTAATCTACTAAGAAAATTTAGATGCTTAAATCAGTCTGGTTAGCCTGTAAATTGCAAATCTATGTTTTAAAAGAGGTTAATTTGATATTTTTTTCTCTGTTTTAAAAGTTGACAAATCGTGTTTCTGCAACTAGTAAAATAAAGTCAATTAAATGAGAAAATCATGTCATCAAATCACTTTCATATGTTTTGTAATTGTTGGGAAAAATCAAGATCCCCGCCACGTAAATTTCCAATGCGTTGCCTTAATTAATGTTTATCCTGACATTTCGAACCCTTTACAGGGTCCGTGGCCACAGGGAGACTGAGGTGTTGGTCGTCTCATAATTAGTTAGTAGCTTGTATACCCTCATTTAAATTTTATCATGTGTCTTCCGTTGTACGCAATTCTATAACTAATTCAATTTCAATTCTATTTTTTATTTAAAATTCTATATAAGTTTTGGGCGACAAAAACTGGTGTTAAACACTGGGCTAACTGTATCGAACACTACGAAACTACCTACAGAGACTTCTTGGCGGGACAGTGAAGAGTCATGTCTGCGGTTTTGTTTTATTTTCTAAAATTTGTGTTATGTCGAATATTAATTTGAAATAATGATGGATTATTAACCGTTAGGTGTTCGTGAGTGTGCATGAGTGTTGGCAAATGAAACAAAACAGTGCAACGACACTTTTCAAATTCTCTCAAGAAGTCCGCGTGAGGGCTTAGTAAAGGCCCACATCTTTACTGAGATACTCGAGGGTTTGGGAATATCATTTCTCACTTCTCATTTGTATTATCATACATCATCATCATCAGGAAGGAAATATTGTTTATTTTATGTATTACTTGTAAGAAAAATTACTTTGACACTGGCTAAATGTACTAATCGCACGAAGCCATCACATAAAGGAAACAAAAAAAAAACTACCTACATTATAAATTGATTTGGCTATGAGTCGAAGTAGTTTTTATCTTCTCAAAGTTTCCCTATCTTAATATTAAACTCGTTGTAGGTACACGTATTACCGAAACCCTTTTAGGGTAATTTGTCTGTTTGATGAAGGGTCGTTTATCTATTTGATGGTACATCATACATTACCTGAATTGGTTAAGGGTAAACCAACGCACGACCGACAAAATGTACATTTTATTTATTATGATATATGGTGCATGTCTCAAGATCTACAAGACAACTTATGATAATGGTTCCGATGATGACATAGAACAGAATTAAAAACGTTCAATATCATTCAAATTCAAAAGTCTTTTCTCATTTTAAGGCTCCAACTAAGCTTTTTAAATTTACTGAAGCAGACTAGAAACTTAGCACCTTTCTCCCTTTCTTTTACAGCGTGTCCTAGATAAGATAAGATAAATGGCATTTATTTGCATAAAAACATGGTAACATAATGTTGGAGAAAAAAAAAGTTTTTAGCCGGTACAGCATGTTTTTTACCAGTTCGGTGTACAAATATGTTGGTTAATAAATTCATCACAGTATAATTAAACCTAACTTAACCTAATATTATAGGGAGAGCATTTTTCAATATTTCTTCAACCCGTAACGAATCAACATAAAATTTCATTCAATTAGGCCCGTTCTACTAACGACCCCTACGTTTAAGGTGACCCCTACTGTACCATCGAGGTCCTCTGTCAGGCATGCATACCTTCATAAATTACTAAAATTATATTTTTTTGTAAGAGTACGTACCTAATTTTGCAAACACCTCACATTATGTCTTCGTACTCAGCCGTAACATCAATATATAGGCGTTGGAGAAGGTAGAAGACAAATAGGACGTGTTCGGATTAGATGCGTCGTTAGGCTGTCAGCCGTAGGTTTAGAGGCGGCGGGACTCGTATGTGCCTTGCGTGATGGAGTTAGCTTGTTAGGTAGGTACTTGTTTGTCTGGATCCGAGCTGCAACTTTTGTTGATAATGGAACGGAACGGTATAAAATATGTTTTATTGTATAGTCGACCATGAAATTGCTTTAGCACTTTTGACAAAAACTTCCATTACAATAAAATTTCGCTAAGGCTCTTTGCCAATAATGACAACGTATCTGTCACTTGGTCTTTTAAACAAAAATAGAACTTGTTGTTTTATTATATGCAAACAAAATACACAAAATACAGACCGAACATAATTGCTGTGGTAGTACAATTAAGAGCTGTTAGAAATAAACTGATCTACATTTTTTTTTAGTTTTTTCGTTTATTTAACACAGAAAACCCTTTAATTTATGTAATGGTCAATAATATTAAGGTTTATTTGTTAACGGGATAATTAACATGGTTTGGTTGTTTTTGAGCATCCGATATTACGGCACCAGTTCCATTCGCCATGATTATGGATGACCATGTCACAGAAGAGAAATTACCATGTGTTAGACAAGCAGACTGCTAGTGACTACGGCGTATGCAACTGCGCCGACAACAACAAAAGGCTTGGTAATAATGCTGTGTCTAGTTACATTAAAATAAATGCTTGTTAGTCCATCGGTTATGACGACATGTTTAGATAAGATGGTGATCCTGGAATCTGGGATCTTTGGGTCGGGGACAGGTGGTCTTAACCACTAGACGGCAGAGGCGGGCCGTCAGTAAGAGATAAAATGCAACATTCTTAGTTTGTTAAATATTCCAGGTGAAATGCGTTGAAATGCGTTTCCACCTTCGTCTTTATCTTCATCTTCGCTTACCATTAGGAGACGTAGAAGCCAAGCGTAATATTAAATCCTTTATTATACATTAAAATTACAGTCTAAATTACATTATAAAAAACATATACAAGGGTGAGCTTATCTCTATAAGAAATCTCTTCCAGCCAACCCTAGCTGTAGTTGGAAAAGAAAGTCTGCGGGACCAATTGTCGACCATAACATAAATAAATACCTTATATATCAATAAATAAATAGGTACTTAAATTAATTATAATGCATATACGTACATACCTGTATATGTATTATTAAGAAATAAAATAAAGAAACGAGTATCGAATATCCGACTTACGAAATAGCCCACCCTACCAATCTACATCTCCCCGGGAGCTTGCACAGTTCACCGCAGCACCCATTCACTCCATTAGCTGCATCTGGTCTTGATAGCTTTATTACTTGATATACTGCTTATGTATGTTAACTTGTTTAACATAACGTTTACATACAAACTTCATTACTGGAACTCTACTACAAATTTAGAGATGCAAGATTTTGGATTAGTAGTTACATAGCCTTTATACTGCCCCACAGCTGGGCAAAGGCTCTACCATTAAAATCAAGTCATCGCTACAATTGGTAGGCATTAATTAGCTTAATCTTAAAAATAGTGACGGCTATATTGTTATTTGATCATTCTTATTCAGTTTTGAAGTTTTGATATAGAATTCTTACTTATATGCATTATTATTGATTTTCACTTTTATAACTTTGTGTCCTCGACATATGTTCATTGCAATTGCAATTTGTGATTTGTTTCAAGACTTTTGAACTCGTATAAAAATAATAAAACAAAAATTCTAGCATAAACTCTAAGAAAACTGTTTGCGTAGTTATTTCGCATCGCACCGCCCCACACTGTTCTACGTAGTATGAGAAGCTTGGCCAAAATTATTTACCAATGTTTATGTACGAATTGTACACACGGTACACGATTAGTTTTTGTTGAAATATAATGTTAAAAAGGTAAAAGCAAAATTATAAAAAATCAACGAAATACAGTTATCTGTCAATCAATAGTAAATACGTTTCGTGAATGTATGTAACCTACATGGTACTTATAAGTTACAAATAAGTCACCATGTTTAAAAACAGGAAAACTACAGTGTTAAATAAACGTAAAGAGTAATGGCATAGTAAACATTACATAATATTAAGTTAATTAAATGTTCGTGTTCTAGCACAAGTTGTATAAGTGGCGGTAAAAGGCGGTAGATTTTTTAGCAGAAATATATAACAGACATGCTAAGCTATGTTTCTCGAAACAAACTATAGCACAGAAATGTACAGAACATCAACTAAAACGCTCGTCTTTAAGAAATTGTAATAAATTTTACCTCGTTTTTAATTAATCGTAATTTTTATTTGAAACTTGTGATATCAATATGACATACTAAACAACACATACCTGCATTAACAGAATCCATTATGAATAATTATAAATCTTATCTATATTACAGAAAAATGGGACACGAATATACACAATATTTTGTTTGTTTTATTGCATTGCAACTAACGTCTCGTGAAACTGTGGTCGTTACGACAGAACATAAATTATACATACCTTCTATTAGTGTTGTTTAATGCATAATATATCCAACTACCCTCAGATACCGACTAATGTGAATAAATGTGATTTTTAAAATTTTTACTTATGGCCAAGCTTCCGTACTTCAATACTACGTAGAACAGTGTGCCCGCCGGCCGGCCGCCACGACCAACGAGTAGGTACCAGTACATAGTTACATAATATTGTCTCGGGCACCTTATGTGGAGTTCAATATTCTATGAGCTCCCTCATAAGAATAACCCCAAGTCATGAATAACAAGCTTTATTTGATTGTCACTCAAACAACTGTATAACTTATTAATATTATTACGAGTATATCTACAGACTTTATTTTACGACGTAATGTTACCTTTTATTTTGATTAAAACTCATCATTTAAAAGAAAATTGTGAAGGTATTTTCCATGCGATGTGCCAATTGCATATTATGCAACAGATGAGTTTAATTCTACAGTGTGAAATAGGATTGTTTGTACTCTGAAATTATTATGATTCTAAGATAATTTGTGTAAACGGAATTAAATCTACAAAAAATACAAAATGTTTATTCCGTTACAAAAATTAAACAAAGTAGTCTATAAAGATCTCCTTATACCGAAGTTATAATAGACTATACTTGTATATAATTATCTCACGAAAAACAAATGTAGGCATGTTTTCTTTTGTAGTTGTAACCAGATTTTAATACAACACGAATAATATTTCTATATATACTAACACAAATAGGTTTTATCGAAGAATAAAAACTACGCTGTGGTTTCGAATGTGGTTTAGTAATATTTAATTACTGGTTTGAAATTTAATACAGTAAGGTTTCCTATACATTGTTTTTGCGGTGAACGTAAGTCTCGAGTTATCGGACGCACATTGCACAATGTGGTCGATTCAAAATTAAATCAATTTTACGTCGAACTACATCACACAGTTATTCGTGCTTTTATATTACAAAGTAAGTTTAAAGCCTTGTCAATTTTAAAATAATAATTCTATGTTATGTTCGGAAATGTGATCGTACTGTCAGAACATTGACGATTCTTAGAATTATAATATTAATGTATTTAGCTTTTAACATTTGATCCCATTTTACTGATAATGTAGAAGAATATTATTGTTAGGTCCTACACACAAACCCAAGAGGCTTGTGTGCAAGTAGTACCACATATTATAAAATAAATTGTGTGTTTGATTCCGATAATAAAAAAAGAAAATTTTTACATATAACCAAGTAGCATTTTAAGTATTTGTGCTGATTTTATTGTGGTTTTAAAATTAAGATCAATTAAAAATCAATTGTAACGTATTTTAGACTTACGTAACAGGGATAACTGATAACTGTTGAGGTAAAATATATTTTTACTGGTATGTAGTATTAGTTGAACACAATAAATCAACATATTGTAAACATTATTAGTTAAATTAAATATATTTATAAATAAGTATAAATTTTAAAATTTAAAAACATACGTCGATTTTGATGTGCTTTACTCAAATTTAATTTGCCTAATACATTGCGATAAATTGTTAATGAACTCATGTAATTAGTTAAGCTCAACAGGTTAGTGGATTATAATTAACTGATTCTGGATCAATGGGTACCATTTGAGAAACGTCATATCCATAAGCTAATTTCATGTCTATCTCACATGAGTTATGCGTATGTGTCTATAAGAGTACCTATAGTAAAATTATACTAAAATGTACCTTCAACTTAAAATTTGAATCGCAAATGTGTGTAGTATGATAACAAAATAAGATCAAATTATGAAGTCAGTCGGAATTTTCTATCATTTTAGTAAAAATACAGAATAATTTTGATTTTTGTTCTAAGCTCAGTTATTTACCAAGTTTATTTTAAAACAACTTACCCAAGTAATGTTATGGAGTAAATACTTTTTGGTTAACTTAAGTATACTAATTTATTCTGCCTACAGCTATGTACTTTCAACTTTCTTTTGTTTTATTATTCATATCGTCGTTCTTGACTTGATTTGGTACCTATGTTTTATTAATTTTGTCTCTTTTGTATGAATTATACGTTTTATTCTGCATTGATTTCTTTGTGTCCCCTACTACTTCTCTAACGCCTCCGGTAAAATTAGGTATTAAATACGCGAAGAAAGGGACGTTTTTATAAAGAATCAAGTCTTCTTCTAAATCTGTTTTCTGTCTTTCAGTAAATACATGTTCGTACGTCGAATCTAATTACGCAGTATATCTAGGTTCACCTTCTCATTCGGGAAACAAAATGCCCAAGGGGTAATCGAACTGATCGATTTCGTCTCGATTTGTTTGCTCTGCCTAGAATCGATTACGTGCCGATAGTACGTCGTGTGCGAGTAGTTAGTTTTCTGCGTCGATGCCTCTGTGAATATTATTGCTGGCCCCCTCTTGAAGTACCATATCCAATTTTGCGATGAAACGGAACATAAAAATATTGAATCCAATAAATAAATGTTTTCCAAAGTATACAATACGAAGACTTAATTCAACATACAGTTTTCATTTCACAAAATATACTCGTACACACGGCGGCAGATCAACCTACCCAAAACTGTCAAATATCTACAATCAATTTTGAACTTTACTATTTGGTTATAAGGATCAATATTAATTTGAGAAATTTGACAGATTTGGGTAGGTTGATCTGCCGCCGACTGTACATTACCAAAAACAAAACAACAGAAGTAAAATTTTTGAAAATTACAAAACAATCAATTAACTAAAAAAATTGCTAATCTACGAGTAGGGAAGGTAAGGGAATATTATAATTTTTCAGTTGCCTTTGACAATCCGATAAAAAAATGTAGTGCGAAACTGTAACTCTCTTCTTGGAGGACGAGAGAAAACTTAGAGACGCTGCATCGATTACAAAGGAATTATCGTTTTTGTTAACGTGATCAATTAATGGTAAATAAAACTAAACACTCACACCCGTATAATATTTATATACAAGCCATTAGTCGCTACTTAGCAAGTACTTCGTTAAGTAATTACTTGTTCTTAGAAACGTCACTGAGAAAATTTCATTTTATAAATAACGTTCATTATTTACTATTATTTTTATCTTTGGATAATCTTGTTACGGAAACAGAAATACTTGTTTCAACTTGTTGTAATGGATCATTAGATTATCTAAGTTATGGAAAAAGTTTTCTGATTAAATTATGAACAAAAGTTATCTTAATAGATTAAAATAATATTATTATTATTATTTATTTCATCCATTTTATTTATTTCAGACAAAACACAAACTGTCACGTGGAATACAACCTCAATACTAGCTTGTCACAAGCTTGTCGCTATGAATTCTTAGAGAAATCTAGATTGCTTGATTGGTGACTATTGCTTGGCTAAGTTATCTAACTTTTGACGTTTCTAACTTCATCGGTTTTTTGTTACTTAAGTAATTACTTTTGCTTAAGTAAAAGCTTTTACTCGTTTATAAATACGGGTGTCAGAATGTAAACCGGCACTTTTGTAATCATGGCGCTAAACAACATCAGTGCTTGTTTCAAGCCTGCACTAAAAACTAAAAAATATGAAATGGATCAGTCACGTTATTACTGCATCGGTTGGATGCTATGGAGATTTCTACCTTATTTATTAAACTTGATCCATTAATGGATTGGATGCAGTCCGATGAGATTGTGAACTTTTAGGGTTCCCTTTAGAACGCAACATAAAAGTATACGAGTATAACGAATATTTTACAAACAATTTTACATTAAAAAAACAGTCTATTAAATAAGATTCACAGAGAACTTTGCAAAGGTATTGCTAAAATATAACATGCTTTTTACTTCTGATATAAGGATAAAGATATATTTAAATATATAATTTATTTAAGCATGAAGAATTAAGGTTCTCAGTATATCATCAAAGGCAGAAATTCTAGAAAAATTTGTTCATTTCGAGATAAAGCGTCTTAATTCGTAATTTAATATCTGCTAGGCTGTCCTACATCAGAGCCGTCAGAGCTTTAAACTCCTGCAAAGCCTGCTTGTTAACTTTACATGTTATTAATATGGTGTTTTCATTTGTTTCAGGTGTACAGATAGCGTATTTTGCAATAATAGGAACACAGATGTTCATGATTGTACTAAGTATATTCCTGTTTTATGGGATTTATAAAGTGAGTATATTTATTATTATAGTACTAATAACTAAGCATTTTTTATCGGATTTATGTTATCGTTTGCAAACAAAATACTATTTCGTTTAAAAATTTTTTCATCACTTTTTCAAATTGTAATTTCTTCGCAACATTTTCGTAGAATTATATAATACTTAACCATCATTTTTAATAAGTTGACATTCTAAATGAAATTCTATTCTAAATGTTTATGCGTTTATGAAATTTAACCTAACGCCTTTATAAAAGGTTTTTATTTATATGTCTAGCTATATCTTATTCTTACTGCAACAAAAATAATAAGAGTACAACTTCTTACTCTTTAGGAAGCTTATTACTTATTCCTAAATGTAGGCATTACCAACATTTATTATTTCACACATTCTATTATTTCTTAGTTTATAGCATGGAGTAGTTTATAGTTATATTTATAAGATAATAAGAAGGGTGGTATCATTCACACATATTACAGGTTAACTAAACTCAAAGGTATGAAACGAACAACCTGTTACATGACTTGTATTTTTGAACAAAGTATGTTAAGCATGACCTAAAAGATATCTCAAAGATTTACTCAAAAAAAAAACCCCGTTGGTACATTAGTCACAATATTGTCAGCAGCCGTACTTATATCAAAATGTCGCCTCGAGAACCACAATCCTGCCTCACCCGCGATAAGAGCGACCTTCACCCACTTCACTCATCCCCTTCGGCTGGCATTCCTGTGCCAAAGTATTGGACTCGTAAAAGAGGATGTTACTTTCACCAGACATCAATGATAGTGATGTGCAAACGAATTTAATCCGTAGCCCAGTAGCAATAGGAACGTGCCAATATTCAGTGGTGTCAGATGTGTACTCTATTCAATACGGCAATATCAATGAACAGGAGCGCTTGGGTGATTCTAGTTTTAATTTGGCCAAAGGTTTACTTCGATTGATGCTTTTGTGTTTTTGCGTTTCAATTGCGTTTTTGTACTCTTGAATTGTTGAGAAGCATACTTGATAAAACTCAAATCGAATTTCAATAATGAATGAATTATGATTACATTGCAAATCGTAAGATTGTGATTTTTGTAATTCACAGTTGAAGCATTAAAAAATTTTGAATATTGAATTTTACTTATGTAGACATTTTTATAGCACTACGTAGCATAAAATCAATACATCAACATGATTTATTATATCAGAATAGTTTGTGCATAATGAATTAGGTACCTACTTACTATTAGTCATTTTGTGACAGTGTGTCAACGAAAATAATGATGATTATTAATTTCTTAATATTATTGTTATTATTATATTATTATTTATCTTCTAGACTCTAGACGATATTTTTTGTTTCAGGAAAATATAGCGTTCCTAGTCCCATGGGTGGTGGGGTGCATGACCTTCATGGCGTTAGAAGCCATGGCTATGGTGTACTCCAATATACTTAGAGATCATGTTAACAAAGTGAGTATATAATGTTAGTTTTCATTTCATAATTATAAGGCGTTTATTTTATAAATATCACTCTTGTGGCTAAGCTCAACATAATAAGCTAATAAGTGAAATCATATAATAATCATATTTTTCTAAAGTAATTTTAAACAAATCTAAAAAAAAAATTGCGAGCCTTATAGTAGTCGCGATGTGTAACATTTGACATCTCACCTTAGTAATAAGCAATTTTAACATTATAGTCTGAAAAAAATGTGTCAGGTATTAATTACATTTATAACTATAAAATAAATAATGATAAAATCTATTACACACGAAAGGGTTGAAATCAATATTACAATAGAAAATAGAATATAGAATTAACAATGACGTATATTTTTTTTACAAATCATAAAGAGAATGCAGTAAATACTCATTCCTCTCACTTCCCCTATAGAAGACATTTGACATATCAAAATGACCTTTGAAATGAAATGAAATGAAAGTGATAGTCAAATGACACATTAATAATAATGTATCATAATTAATAATTAAACGAACTTACCTTGTGAAGTTCGATTATAATTATACGAGTATCACGAAGAAGATGATTACCAGTTAACATGCAGCAGTACGTAGTCTGATGCAGTCCTTGTCACATATTTTAAAGCTACTAAAGAAAAAAAAATATCTCTGTCTCACTCCCTGCCGCCCTACACAGCCGGTCGCCAGATGGCCGCCATTAATTTTAGAGGTAACTGAAATCAAATTTTTCAAAGGGGTAAGGAAGGAGAATGTATTCGAAGTTGGGTTGGGTGGGAGTATGGTAATCATCTTCTTCGTGATACTCGTATAATTATAATCGAACTTCACAAGGTAAGTTCGTTTAATTATTAATTATACTTCGTATCTCTTCGAAGATGATTACCAGTTAACATGCAGATGTTTAGAGCTTCAAAAGAAAAATTTGATTTGTTACATGAAGAGTTCTTATGAAATCTTTGCAGACTGCCTATAATACATAGGAAAACACTCATTTTAACAACAACATTTTAAGCAAATAACAAAAAGTGATTTATACATTATTTACAGAAAACGATACCCATCTAACTTTTCTAGTATTATTATTGTAAAAATGTACACAAATTTATGTTTTATGTATTAAAGAAAAGAAAAAGATTTGCTAATTTGTTATTGTCTACAGATGTACTGATATCTCGATTATAATATTTACGGGAAATCTTGCCCGCAGTCCCACCCACGGTTAATCCAAAAGTGGCGCGCGGCCGAGGTGGCCGCGTGTGCTGCGTGCACTAAACAGACCTGTATACCGTATATATTCCACTTTTATGCTAATTGTACTTTTTCTCAACTCTCATCATTCTAATATTTAAAGTTTTGTTTGTTTTGACTGTAAAGCCTGTGCTGGACATATATTGGGATTTTCTTTAATTGAAGGAAGTCGACAAGTGGTTGGTAGGCGCTGGGTCTGTATGTTTTAATTAGATCAATGATTTTTATTGATATGTAATACTTTTTAACAAGACATATGTTTTAATTTTTCATTAAACTTTGCATTCGCTGAGCAGATGCAATTGCAAGTAATGTAATTATTTTAAGTGATAAATTACAAAAACTTAAATTATCAAATGGGTAAACATCACTTTAATAATAGGACATAAGATTTGGGTTCCATGTATCATGATATTTTGGCTTAGGAGATCTTTACTCGGAAACGCCCTTTAACAGTCTAGTAATCATACCATGTGAGGATACTGAAGTGTTTAAACTATAGCTGATCTTGCCGTATCCACTAGCTCTTGATATTAAATGTTGTGTAAAATATATATAAATATACTTATCACAATAATTGTAATAATTAGCTTGGCAAAACTCCCGCCAAGTCTTTAAAGATGAGTTAAATTGATTCAACGTGGTTTCAGAAAAAGAAGCAATATTAAAAAAAAAAAAAAAGACAGATGGAGCTCCTCTTTTCAAAAGAGCTTGCCGGATAATAAAAGGAGGATATAGCAATGACGTATTTGGCTCAAATATAATTTCGTGAGAAACAAACCTTTTTTGATACTTAAGGTGCCACTTCTGAAATGACCAGTGTGGCACGACAACAATGCCTTCCGCTTCCAATTTAATTTTTAAATATTTTTTTGGTAATGAAGTAACACGGTAGGAATGCGAAAAAAGTAAGCAATGCACTGGCATTGCTTACTCTTTTCCTGTAACTGTACTGGTAAATTCATTAATTCGGATTGAGGATGAAGGTTCCATGAAGCGCATTTCTAGCATTTGTCATTTTATAAGCTGGTAAAAAAGGTCAAAGTTCGGCTAGCGAAATGTTCTTATGATTGGTATAAGCGCATATCCAGCAAGTTGCCATTCGGTATCAACATTTAACTGACGTGACGCACGATCGACACGATCAATCCGAATAAGTATATTAGACATAAATATGAGAAGTAAATGTTTCTAATGCATGGATATCAGCTTTTAATTCAAGTTGACCATATCGTATTTGTTTTTTCGAATCAGAAAGAAACTACTTTCTACTTGTTATTATTGGAATAATAAAAACTAAATATTTTTCCCACTTCAACAATTTTGTGTAAACCCAGCCATAACGAACTGCTGGGCGTGCTAAGGTCAGAAGTTCAATAAATTCTGAAAGTTATCATAAAGTAAATTTGTTGGTATTGAGCAACTTAATTACCTTATCCTTTATTCAAGATTAATTTTATCTGTTAAATATTTTGTCATGGTTGTTGTATTCAATAAAAAAAAAATAATGCACAATATGCTAGGCACTATCTGACACAATACAGGCCTTAGAAGCACAGAAATATAGGATATTTACTCATGTGTTAGAAGTTTCGTGTAAACAAAATGGTGCAGTACACAAAACAAGTAAAATACAAAAAGAACGATCTTCAATATTCATACATGCTAAAAAGTAAGTATATTGTTCTATTGTTGCCATGTTAGTCATTTTGATCCATGAGTTTCAAAACCGTACGGTCTTGCTCATCACTCATTGCTCATGGCTCATAAAACTCATTGAAAATCTTCAATTTTAAAGTGTTCATGATTAACCTTTTAGATTTAATATAAGCTGTGTTTGCCGTTCAGTTTAGAAACAGTAAAAATTGCTGAAATATATTAGTTTTGCGCACGGACTGCAAGTTGAAGTAAAACTAGACTTAGTAAGATTAGAAATGCAACCGTCAATAATTTCGGCCTCTTTTAGTGTACAGCTCTTGTTTTGTAGTAGGTTGTATTCTATTGGATATCTATTAAAGAATTTTTGTTGCCATTGACCCAAGATAAAATTATAGGGTCGTTACTAACTAACTAACATTTAGGAACTAGGTACCTCTGAAGTAAAGTTCTCCTTCCACGATTTCGTTGCGTCGTCTTCGAGCTGTAGTTGTTTCGGTTGCAAAACGCCAAAGCTGGAGCCGCCTGCTCCTTCTCGGTATGGGGCACGTTCGTGACTCGGTGGCTGATGCTTGCGGCGCCCCCCTTACGTTTAGAGTCGAGCCGAGTAGATGACTTTAAATGTTCCGCAAAATCGGAACTTAACAATTATGCATCTATTCTAGTGTTGAAACAAAAAATTAAACAAAAGGCAATTAAACATACATAGCATTATAGTGTCTGTGTCGTTCACAAAACGATATACGTGAAGTAAGTACAAAATTATCCTCAACACGGTTTACGTGGAGTTTAGCAGACAATCCTCAACAATACTTACGTGGAGATCTGCAGACAATCTTCAACACGTTTAAGTGGAGCTTAGCAGACAATTCTCAACACGATTTACGTGGATCTTAGCAGATAATCCTCAACACGATTTACGTGGAGTTTAGCAGACAATACTCAACACGACTTACGTGGAGATCTGCAGACAAGCCTCAACACGTTTTACGTGGAGCTTAGCAGAAAATCCTCAACACGATTTACGTGGAGTTCTGCAAACAATCCTCAACACGATTTACGTGGAGTTTAGCAGACATTTCTCAACACGACTTACGTGGAGATCTGCAGACAATCCTCAACACGATTAACGTGGAGTTTTGCAGACAATCCTCAACACGATTAACGTGGAGTTCTGCAGACAATCCTCAACACGATTTACGTGGAGTTTAGCAGACAATACTCAACACGACTTACGTGGAGATCTGCAGACAAGCCTCAACACGTTTTACGTGGAGCTTAGCAGAAAATCCTCAACACGATTAACGTGGAGTTTTGCAGACAATCCTCAACACGATTAACGTGGAGTTCTGCAGACAATCCTCAACACGATTTACGTGGAGTTTAGCAGACAATCCTCAACACAATTTACGTGGAGTTTAGCAAACAACCCTCAACACGACTTGCGTAGAGATATGTGTATTCATTCCATTTCATTTCAATTCATTTTAATTAATTTAATTTAATTAAACCTTAATTTAATTTACCTTAATTTAATTTGATTTAATTTAATTTAATTTCATATAATTTTATTTTATTTTATTTTATTTCATTCAATTTCATTTAATTTCATTTCATTTTTAGTTATTAACAATTTAAGGGCTTTTCCCAAACCCGAATAACAAGTGGGTAATTGTTTGTTTTGTCTGAGAACACACATCTTTCTTTTGATTCATTTTTGTGAAAGCCACTATAATTTCTAGATTAAGTATATGCTCACTCACACTGGGACAGTTTTCTAAAGTCATGGACGTTTTTAACAACTGTGACTATTTTCTTCGATAAATCATATAATAAAATATGTTACCTACAAGTGGAAACATGTTTGTACAAGTTGTCACTGAATGGTGCAGAATATAGCACTAGAGTTATCGCCCAATATTTTTGAAATAACTTAGTCAATTCAGGATACAACTACATATAAAATTACTTATACCCAAAACAACTCTAATATAAAATTCGTAAAATATTTCCATTCGTAAAGAAGGATACATAATGCAATAAATACTTATGACTATGATTACACTGTTATGTTATTATTTTAAATTTATCAATCTATATAGAATTCTATTGATGCTCAAATACAATACATGGAGCTCATGATATTTGGTCAGTGTAAATAAAAAAGGAAGTAGGTACGATAAACTCTTTTAAATAATTATGTTATTTTATACCATAATTAGGTAGTCGTTTTAAATTTGTATAATTTATTGTATCCTAGATTCTAGGATCTAGGACCTAGAATACTGTTCACTGGTACAAAAGCCAACGCAATAATATACCTAGCATCAAGCAGAATTTGAATACGCTTAAAACAAAAGCCGTCGTGACATGATGGCGCCGGCCGGCGCGGCGCCGGCCGGCGCGGCGCCTATGCACTATTGGTGTCGCCGAGCGTGTGCATTGGCTTATTAGAAAATCTTTTAGCAAACAAAGGAATCCTACTTACAGTGTGTTCCTTAACCGTTTTTAATGAGATGACTCGTTTTAAAGATTCACTTTTGGAGGTTAATATTTTTCTACGATGCACATGACGATAACGCCGTGATTTATTATTTTGTTCTAATGAACATAATCGTCGTCTCTCGACCGCTTTTTTCCACTCATAGTAGCACTAATGATCGCGATTGAAGTATTACTAACTATTAACAACACGAACATGTGACTTAGACCGCACAAAAAAACGTAATGGCGGCCATCTGGCGACCGGCTGTGTAGGGCGGCAGGGAGTGAGACAGAGATATTTTTTTTTCTTTAGTAGCTTTAAAATATGTGACAAGGACTGCATCAGACTACGTACTGCTGCATGTTAACTGGTAATTATCTTCGAAGAGATACGAAGTATAATATCGATTACAGAATTTACAAAATGACGCGCGCTTGCGCGCTTCCCCGACTTCCTGTTTCACACTTCCGTCCCATTTCATGAAATCACTCCCACAAATTGCAAGAAAGCGAGAGGAAAGATGTTACACATAAAAAAAAATATTATACGATCTATATTGTAGATTGTTACGAGGTGAAAATAATAGTTAAACGGCAATGTAGAACTTGACTTGTTTTTCTTTTATCATATTCTACTAGCATTATGTTAATATTACTTGTTTTGTTTTGTATTGAATATTAATGACTATGTTAAATAAGGGATGTTTAATAAATGATGCTTTTATATCGAATAGGGTTTTTTACTAACATTATAATAAAAAGTAACGCTTAAAACGATATAATCGCGTTTATTTTACATAAAATTTAAGCGTAATAGTTTCGAAAAGTTAATTGGCCATACGATGTTTCTCGCAAACGTGGGTGGATCCGTAAGAAGTGTTTTATACTCAGTGCATTTAAAGTCGCCGTTTTTCCTTTTTGAAAGATTTTTTTTTAAGATTGCAGAGTTGGTCTAGTACCAAAAGTTGTTCCTATTCATAAGTACTATCACCTGATTAAGGGTAAACAATGACTTAAAATTCACGGTGTATAAACATGCATGTATGCTTGCGTGAACTATAAGGTGCATCCCCACCACAGTTCCTTTTTGTGGAGTAAACTTTCTAAGTGGTAGTTGGCAACGTCCGATAACAAAAGTAATTTGTTGTTAGTATTATGATGCTGTAATAAATAACGTTCCTTAACTTTTGAAAACGGTCAAAATGTAGAAGCAATCGATAATATTCCGATACACGTCCCTGGCCTGCCGAAGTTTGAGAACATAAATATCTCGCTTGTTGCTTAAAGTTACACTTTGTTATATTTTGTTAATTTATGTTATTGGCGGTATGGGTGCGATGACCAACATACATTAAATAGCAACATGTGGTCGCAAAATTTAAAGAATGTCATCTAAGTTATAGTGTTGCATTATGTTACTCCACAAAACGTAATTGCGGTAGGAATGCACAGCATGAGAAAACAACAAATATCGTTACTATAAAAACTGTTTATTATAATTCATCACTCCTCTTTTTTTATAACATACTAGGTAGGTACTAATACGAGTTAAACAGTTTTATGATGTATTTGTATATTCGGTTTTCTGATTTCAGCTATTAGTAGGTAATTTGATGATTCGATGTAAACTTTAAGGGACATGTAACGAAATTGAAGGAGCTTATTGCTTTATAAAAGCTAGGTTATGGTTCAATAATCTTGGTTAATTACTATGTAAAACTATACAACATACGATACTAAAATATTTATACTGCTTTAGTTGGTAGGTTTGTCGATACATTTAACTTTAAATGTTGTTGCCGATCAGATTATTAGGTTTTTAAAAGGTATTTTTTAACATTAAATTTTTGTAAATGAAAGTTTTTTTTATATTAACTGTCTATTATAAAAAAAAGTAACTTTGATTATCTTATGTCAGAAAAATATGGTTCTCATAATTAAATATCAATATTTTCGCCTTTTCCTTTTTTGGCGTAGTTTCAAAAGTTAAATTAAAATCAACGCCAATCAAACAAATTTTCGAAATCCTGCCATTTGATATTTTTTAAACAATTTAAAAAATAATAAACATTCAATTAAAACCAATATATGTTTTGTTTGATGTTTTTATGAAATAACAGTCATAGTCATAGTCTGTTCACATTTCACAAAACCATTCATCGTTTCTTTTCCACTAAATGACAGTCTGGAGGTAGTTATTAACTATGACAGCATAGTAGTAGTAGTAAACAGCCTACTATAATTGTCCCACAGCTGGGCAAAGGCCTCCATCATTGAAATCAAGTCATCGCTACAATTGATGGGTAATGGCTTAATCACCACGCTTGCCAAGTGCGGGTTGGTGATCACAAACCCGGGCTATGCATCGAAAAATCCGAAAATACATTTTGCCCGACCTGGGAATTGAACCCGGGACCTTCGGGTATCGGGCCGAGCGCTCTGCCACTCGGCCACCGAGGCGTTAACGGCGTTGTATGACAGCATACAATAGTCTAATTGCAAGGCACAATAGAACAGTGATCGTAGGCTACAACCAGCGTACAGACGCCGGCACATCAACTTAGCCAAAACTGTTAAATTTCTCCAATAAATGTTCAACCATATGCCATATACATAAGGTTGAAAGTTAATCATGTGAATATATCAATGAAATGTAAGCAGCCGTTTCTAGCCGCTAGTTATCGCTAAAAATGATAATAGGTAAGCCAAATAAGCCGTTTCTATCCGCTAGGCTAGAAATAGTAGTAACCAGTTTCACATCTATACTCCTGAGCCTTATTATCCCTATAATAAGTGAACTACAATAATAAACTCACTTATATTTGTCGCTTTAGTATTGTACTTCAGAAGCCCAAATAAACATTAACATGTATGGCACAGCTGACCACGTAAATGCCCTTGTCACGACAATTATTTATTCTAAACTGCGTACAAGCTGTGCATTGCGTAAATGTAAACACAAAGCAAATGGTGATCAAAGACAGTCAGAGGTCGTAACACACAAGACCACGATTCCACGTAACGGACTGATTGCAACATTACAAAGGGCACACATCAGAGACAACAATGAGAGTACGTGCGCATGATGTGGGGCGCAGGAAACGAACCTGGCAGCAGTGGGTTCGGCAATTTGTCGATTGAAGCTACTCCGCTGCGAAAACAGGGCAATGTTTGCAAACCCGAAAGCTAAAGTAAAAGAATTGTGAAACTTTTAAGTGGCTTTTGATATGACCCGCTATTCCATATAAACGTAAAAGCTTCAAAGTAACACGAACAGTTTAAAGTATGATGGAGAACCATGGTCACATAAGCAATGTTAGAAAGAAAAAAAATGCTGTTTTTCAATAGCAATTAACAGGGCCGTCCGATTTCAATACATCTATTAATAACAAAATAAGGAGGTAGCAGAAAAGGAACAGCGGAACAGCTCCGAACAGTAAACTCTTCAAATCACACTAATATTATAAATGCGAAAGTTTGTGTGTATGTATGAGTGTATATTTGTTGCTTCTTCACGTAGCAACGGATGGATGGATTTGGATGAAATTCGGCATACAGATAGTTTATAACCTGGATTAAAACATAGGATTTTTATCCCGATATTCCCACGGTAACGGGAACCACGCGGGTGAAACCTTGAGCGGCTGCTAGTCTTACAATAAATTTACATTTATAAACTTCTCATTAAAACCTTCACCTCACACGCTAGCGTAATACCAACCCCTTAAACCTCCGATATTTGATCAGCCATTACAGCCTAAGGAACAGTCAAGTTTGTCGTTGCCATTAAAAATGGTAAAGCTGTAAATAGCAGCGGATAATATTTTGAAAATCTCTTAAACGCGTTCAGGACTAAATTCATAATACCTTAATTAAAGAAACTCCAAATAAAATTTAAATTTAATTAAAGAGATAGATTTTCACCGGTTAAATGTTTATCAAACATATTTATATTAATAACACAAGTAGATTTTGACTTACCAAAACAAAAGTAGTTTTTGGTCGCAGAAATCCTTCTCCGGTAAAGGTATCTTTTTATATAAAATGCTTATCTAAGAACTAAAGATTGTAAGGAGAAACGTGGTCCAATCTTGGTTAAGCAACGTCAGCGTTATTCCAAAGTAAACTCTAGTTACCACCTAAGACCCTTTATTTCTGAAGCACATAGCAAGTGCTCGATCTTCAAGATTTAAACTGGTACCAAGTGTTACCAACCGTATTTCAAATTCGTTTGAACAAATTCTCGAGATATATAACAAGCGCTCGCTCCGGAAAGTGGAACTATGACTGCGGCTGGGACGGTTTTATGACCTATACTTTTTCAATTTCGCTAGTTTTAAACCTTTTATTGGTTGAACAATTGGATACTAACATGCATTAGGTAACCGACCCAGATTTTGCCAGCTGTTGTTGGTTAACGCTGGAACTTGCCATGTGATGTAAGAAGGCCTGGGCCCTACAGTGGGACATTGATCTCTAATCATCATCATCATCATCATCATCATCATCAGCCTACACACGTCCACTGCTGAACATAGGCCTCTCCAAGTGCACGCTACTAATAGCTGAACGAAACTTTTAGTTATTTGTCAATATTGAAACACGTAGCAGCCGGTAAATCCGCACATTATCCATGTGGATCGCCATACTTTTAATTTCTATTTCTGACATCAATCAGAAAGTTTTGAAGAGTATAGGATCTAGCTCTTATACTTTCTCTCTTATCTTAGCAGAATTGCTGGACTTATAGACATAATAAGTAAGGCCTCAAGGTTAGTATGATGCTGTCTTATTATCATACATATGATACATTATGATGATATATATGATACATTATAATACATATATGACACATAAGCCTGTGTTGTATGTTAACCATTTTACATACCATACCATTCGTTTGCCAACAAAGTCGAATTACATTAAAATAGGGTTGACAAAATTGATATAGCATTGATGCAAAACGTAATTTTAATTAGAAGGCTCCCAATTGATGACGGATTGTTAAACGGAAAATGTATAATGTCCTTTTACCCTTTTGTTGTGTTAAATGGCAGCTATTCATAACAACCAATGGCAAACAAAGCCGAAATTGAATCAATTATTATTTGAAAACGTACTGTCCTACCTAATGTAACATGACTTATTTCTAAAGGGCTAAATAGAATTTGTGCCGAATGTTTCAAGAGATAGATACAACATTACAAACATCATTATCTTGATATTTTCTTTGCGAGATCGTGGGTATAATTGTACGACGTTCGAATTTTGGAATTCTACGAACAGTTTGTATTACATTATAGTAATTAGAGGATAACGAGTGTAGGTTTCATGACATACCTAGCTTCAATCTGCCAGATCTAGACTCAAATATTAGTATTGTTATCAATTTGTGGTTTTCCTAATGATATATCAATAATAAATTTGGTACAAACATAATTTCTTATAAAAATACCTATGTTAAGATTCCAAAATAGGGATGTCGTTTAGTACATTTATATTCCGTCTTGTTAATTAAAACCTGTCTCAGTCCGTCACCATATGCATGTAATATAGTTATATATGTAATTTATTTTTTATGTATCTATTATATGTGCCTTTTTGTAACTTATCATCTTGTAAATTATTTGTTGTCTGAAATAAATAATAATTTAAAAAAACTACTACATATTTAGTTAGGTAAATGAGTGCGATTCTGCAGAATTTCTCAAATAAATTAATTGCTGTTTGTGTCTGAAAAACGTCCTATTAACGTCGGCAACTGTATCAATGAGTTCACGAGCAGAAATTTCATTAGTTCGTGGAATGAATCAATCAACCGAATTGAAATGAAACTTTTGGTATTCCCGAAACGTAATGAATTCAAACATGGTAAACAGAAAAAAACCGATTGCTAAAATTTGTTACACGAAGTGGTTGTTGAAAATGTAGGATAAAACTGTTTGTTTCAACAGTTCTCATAGTGAATGTGAAATAGACAGGTAAAGCAATCCAAATGAGCCGGCATGTGAAAGTACGAAACTGAAGGATAAAAATCTGTTTTAAGATTCGACTTTAAAATTAAAAGCATGCAAAAAAGTATCAGATCTCTGCCAAATCTTCTTTTTTATATTAATAGGGTTTATTCTTGATGCCAATCTGGTACGACAGGTCAAGATGAGTTCTACGATAAAGCAAGCTTGCCCTAAAGATGCCTGTTCACTTTTACTTTAAAAAACAAGAAGTTGACAAGACAAGCAAGACAAGCACTATCAACACATTCCACTCTTTGGTAGTCATCAACTATGATGACTACATTATCAGCTCATCTGTCCCCACTACTGGGGCTCGAGCCGTCCCTATGGATGGATAGGGAGAACGGCCGTATGGGCTCGGTAGTGCCAGGGACTAATTATCATCATCATCATCATCGGCCTATCTTAGTCCACTGCTGGACATAGACACCAGGGACTAATATAGAGTATTTATTAGTCCATGGTAACGCGCATTAAAAAGATGACACAAAGTGCTTAATTTTTATGTTAAGAATGTCAAACAAGTGAACATCGTAATTTGTTGTGCGCCTTGTATTCCAATTGCGAGGGGTAAAGAAGATGGCGGATAAAGTCATCAAGTTTTGCGCATCCCCCGAAATACACCCGGTAAAAAATTCTTTATAAAACCGGTCTGAATTCTTGCAGTATTTGATGGTGTGGGTTGTAAGGAAATAAAATTGCTATAAAATCATATTCTTCAGTGGTTGAGTACCTTCCGTCTTTAGCCTAGCCTAGCCTATCTTCTTATTAGGTTAGCCTATCTTCGCTCACCATCAGTGTGAGATGAAGTCCAAGCGTTCTTTTTTGTCGTGTTAACTTAAACAGAATAGGATCAGCCATTGCATAAAATTAAGGAGAGAGAGAGAGACTGCTGGTTGCCGAGGGGCATTTCCAGCTTCACCGGGCTTGTTTTAGGGGCGGCGAGGTACGTGAAGGGTACCTCAAGCCGTGTTGAAACGAAACACCTTCAGAGGATTTCTAGAGGGGTACGGCATCGCACACTTAAAAGTGCGCGTCCCCGTGCCCTTCCAGAGTCTCCAAAGGGTTCGGATCGGATCGGTATAAAATTAACAAATGATTTAGAAAATCACAGTCTTAATATGCATTAACAACACCGATGTCATTAGCTTTTATGTCAGTTCAGACCAAATATTTACTGCCGTTTTACGGCCCCAAAATGGACTGTAAATGGAATGAATGGCCTCTTTCGGTAGTAAAAGTGTTTATATGACGTAATTGACTGTATACTGATACAGCAAGTTTGGTAACCATTACATAATGGAACTTATTGTACTTGACATATAGAGTTAGGTATACTTAAAATAAGAGCGCGCAATTTTTGTCAGATGACATAATAACATATAGAGTTCATATCATTCCGTCTGTCATTATCATCATCATCATCAGCTCATTTTATGTCCGCACTGGAGCACGAGCCTTCTCTATGGGAGAACGGGTCCTAAACCACCACGCGGGCTTAGTGCGGATTGGTGGTTGTTAACGACTGCTAATGCAAACGGGGCTTTACGTGCCTTCCGAAGCACGGAGGAACTCGAGATTTTGGTTTTTGGTAACCCATCCGATGAACGGCCTTTGCGAAAGTTGCTTAACCCCAACACTCGCAGACCGGGCGCGTTAACCACTGTGCCAACAAGCTCCTCCGTCTGTAATGAGTGTAAATTATATATAATTTTATTAAAAAGAGGAGTGATGGATTATACTATATATAGGGTATGAAGGGTTTTTATATTTTATGATGAAACGAGGGATTAATTATATTTGTTAATATAACAACGTTTGTTTCAGCAATTCGACGCTATATGTAAAGCGGAAATATCATTTTTAATACCCAGAGTATTTGTAAATGTAAGTATATCTAATTAGGCTCGTAAACAAAATAATATACCCTTTTTTGAAACAGAGTTAAGTACTTTACAAGACCTTGAAACACTGCTACGAGGAACCAACTAGGGATCTATTCTTATGTAATAATAATAGGCTTTCTTATAAAGTTTTCGTTGCTAGACACTTAAAAAATATCATAATATGTTTCTACTTATGACATAAGAGGGTATGTTATATTCGATAACAACTCGTAGAAAAAAGTAACATATTATAATAATATGTAAAGCTTATACAAATTTTAAGATGATTACTTGATTACATCGTTGTTCCACAGTGCCTTTGTATATGGTGCGTGCTCCGACTGTACCACTTACTGCGTGCCGGGGTGACATGGAAAGGGGCCGCACCGATAGAGCTGTGACTGCTGCCGGCCCAGCCCCCGGCCAAGCCAGGGCAGCCCCGGCCTGGCCCCTGCGAGTCAACCCTGCTGCTCGGCGGCGCGGAGAGCGACACAGACGCGAGCATGCACTCGCTATGACACCGTCTTTACTACTCGCTAACTAGATGTAAGACAGCTACTATGCCAGAGTTACGTGGAATGGGGTAGCGCCTTTAAAGCTAAGTCTACTACCCAGCCCCCGGCCAAGCCAGGGCAGCCCTGGCCTAGCCCCTGTGAGTCATTGCTGCTGCTCGGCGGCACGAAGAGCGACACAGGCGCAAGCATACACTCGCTATGAACCCGTCTTTAATACTCGCTAACGAGTTGTAAGACAGTTACTATGACAGAGTTACGTGAAATGGGGTAGCGCTTTTAAAGCTATGTCTACTACCCAGCTCCCGACCAAGCCAGGGCAGCCCTGGCCTAGCTCCTGTGAGTCATTGCTGCTGCTCGGCGGCGTGGAGAGCAACACAGGCGCAAGCATGCACTCGCTATGAACCCTTCTTTACTACTCGCTAACTAGATGTAAGACTGTTACTATGACAGAGTTACGTGAAATGGGGTAGCGCCTTTAAAGCTATGTCTACTACCCAGCTCCCGACCAAGCCAGGGCAGCCCTGGCCTAGCCCCTGTGAGTCATCGCTGCTGCTCGGCGGCGCGGAGAGCGACACAGGCGCGAGCATGCACTCGCTAGGAACCCGTCTTTACTACTCACTAACTAGATGTATGCTGCTATGCCAGAGTTACGTGGAAGAGGGAAGCGCCCATAAAGCTATGTCTGCTCCCAGCCCTCAGTTTGTCCAGGGAGCAGGCCTGTATCAGCCCCTGCAAGCTGAACTACTGGCATGACGGTGCAGAGAATAAGTCAGGTGGCGAGCCTGCAGCCACATACCTTATGTTTACTATACCCTCTAACTTATTAAACAGTGACGAGGAAGGGGTCGCTCCCCGAGCTTTGACAACTACCGACTCAACCCTCAACACTGACTAGACGTATTCAAGCTAGTAGTAGCTAGAGTGAAGATTTTTGGTCTAGAAGAAAGGGGATTCTGGTGATTATGGGGCTTATACGTTTATTAAAGCAAAAAAGGTTTTATTGTAACAAAGCCGGTCATTTATCAACTATGATCAACTATTTTTTAATGTAGCAGTTTCAAAACTTTATGTAATTAATGTTACGCAATATAAAATGTTAGCTAGCAATGTCGAAGCGCCGCCTGATAAAGTAATATTTTTTTATGTAAACTGAATACGCTCGCAATGCTACGCCGAAATAAAATAAACACTGAAGTCAGTCAACAGTGTGTATAATTTATCGGATGACTGTCACGTCGGTTTGTGTGACAGAATTGTGCAAACAAATGTAACTACCGGTAGTCCGGAAAAATTATTCTCTTAACATTTGCCGGTTAGAAGCAAACATCGCCAAGAGCCGTTCAATCTTCCAACTTAACTGAGTAAAGAGTACAATAATAATTAACATTATTTAATACGTGTGTAGATAAGTGCAACTGTTTTTATAAGCACAACATTACAAATGAAATGATAACTGTAAGTAGATTATTCTAAATCGTATTGACAACGTACTGCGTTTAAAGCGGGGTTTGCATAGGAAGCTTTAATCTTGATTCAACTTCAAAAAGGTAATTTTTGATCAACGTTTATCTTATATTTTGTCAATTGCTGGTAATTGATAGAGAAAGAATTGTATTTATCAATGATTATGAGATGAATTAAGGTCTTTGATTCCTGTGCAACCCGCCCGTATTTAAGATAACAGACTGTAAATAAAAGCAAAAGAATAAATATATTTGTGTGCTATGTAAATATTTATTGTATATACCGTTGAAAACAAAATACTTTTCGTTTACATATTTCAAATAATATTTTTAAAAATCTATAAAATTTTCTATACTATAATAAGCTGTCTTATTTTTTAATTGTTATTTTGAATTGTTTTTGTTTTTATAGTTATTTCGAGCCACATTATGTTATTGTCTTACCATCGACATTCTGAAATAACTTTTCTATCGTCTCTTAAATAATTCTGAACGAGTTTTTCTTCAGTTACACGGGAAGCTTTTTCGCTCCAAGAACTATAAATATTCATTAAACCGGAGCCTGTCTTAGGGAGGAATTTGTATATATAAGGAAGCTGTATAATTATAAAATTCAGATGAGGCTTGTTTTATCGCTTGTATATAGATAATGTTGAAGGAGTATATATTATTATGTACTCGTTTTGATCGTAATATATATATATATTGTATGTTTTATTACACACAATGTAAAAGAAAAAGGTAAAATATTAATGTTGCGTTACGATGAAGTTCCGATAATGTAATAGACATCTAATAAATGAATGTTGTTAACTGTGGCATTGTTATTTCGTTATTTCTATAGTTCCAAACTTTAAGTCCTGCGGTTGAAACAATCGCCTTAATTTTATTTGGACAAAAACTTTTTAGTTTTTTGTTACTTTTTGTGGTCAATGGTCAATGAATGAAAAGGAGATTATAAGTGAAAACCGTGACAGTGAATGATTTTATTTTTAATGTTTACGATGTTTCTAAAAAATGTGTCAGAAACAAAGATAGAACGATGTAAAATAAATGAAAAAGATAAGTAATCCTACTAATATTATAAATGGGAAAGTTTGTGTATGTTCGTATATTTGTTGCTTCGTCACGCTGCAACGGATGGATGGATTTAGATGAAATTCGGCATACAGATAGTTTATAACCTGGAATAACACATAAGATCCTTTTATCCAGATATTCCCACGGGAACGGGAACCACGCGGGTGAAACCACGAGCGGCCGCTAGTAAGTAATAATACCGTTAACCTTTCTAAAATTCGTTCACATCTGTACCTATTGTTGATCGAAGACATTTTAGTACTTAACCCCCCACAAACCAGACAGTACAATATACCTCCCCCTATAGTTTTGTAAATGAATTGAGTTGTGGACCCCTGACTGGAATGATGACCGGTGAGGTTTAACCACTAGACAGAGGCTATAAATAATATTACACGTTACAAAAAGCGACTATTTAAGGTAGAGCTAGATCTGGAGTTTCAGTCATGCAAATCTTTAATTTTGTTTAAAGAATTCGGAAAGATGGTTCGCATCGCTTTGAATCACGCTTATACCTCATGGTAGGGGCTGGCCGCATCAATGGTATCGTTCGCTCACACAGATATTATTAATCGCAGTCATTTGTCACGCAAAATGTTCTGGCGTACAAGAGTTAGATACCTGGGGAAATATGACTCGACATTAATTACTACAGTATGAAGCAAAATGGAGGAACATTTAGTCTGTTTTTACAGATTTGGCAAATAGGCACAATAATTAAATAATATTGAATCAATTATTGTATCAATCAAGTATATAGCGAAGTTTGCTGACATATTCTTATAGTATAAGCTAAATTAGATATTAAGGCAACGCTGGTTGACAAAAATTGAGACTACCTTCAACCAAACTATGAAAAACCTGTTCTTCGGTGTCACAATGAGCAACACACAAGTTATAATCTATGGCTGTTTTAACTTGGGCGTTGCTCACCATGGAATCTTAATAGATGTGCTGAGTGTGGTTTATGACGATACCTTTCCAGGGTGAGTGGCGGCAGAAATAAGTACAGATGGTGGATATCTATGGAAAGTAGTTATATCAGTATCGGGCTAAGTGATCACTCTCATCTATATCTAGGTTTTAGGACCGATATCTGGAGATCCTGGATTTAATTCGCAGATCAGGTAGTGTGTTTCAGTTTTCTCGATGCATCAAATCCTAAGTTAGTGACCACTGACACGCATTTGGCAAGCATGGTGATTAAGGCAATACCTATCCATCAATTTCAGGTATGGAGTCATTTGCCTAGTCTGAACACAGACAATAAACAAGTATAACAAATTATATAGGGGACGTTATTACCTCCTACGCTTTACATACATTGGTACAGACTAAAGTTCTAGAAAGACAGTCTGGAAATTAGCATGAAGCCTCAATACTATTGTTGTAACTTGACACTGAATAAACGGAAATCATCAAACGCACTCTACACACACAATCGGATGAATTGTTTAGAGCAGGTAATGTCGATATTGAGGGAAAATTCGGTATCGGAAAGGTCTAATCAATTCACAAAAGGATAGCCATTTCCATAACATAACTCATAATAACTCCTCACAAAAGGAGGAGAAATGTAATAACAAGCCATTCATGTTCTGAATGCTCGCGATAAAGAATGGCAAATTTAGCCAATTTTTTGTACAAAATGGACTCTATTCTTATAGAGCTAAAGATCATGTTAGCATAGGTATGTTGGATTAGTACATTCGTCCAAAGAGTGACAGATAGCTCATTTCAGTACGGTAATTGAATGTAATGTATTCTGTTACTTGTTTTCTAAGAGGCTATGAACTCCACATTTATGGTGCATATAACCTCTGTATTCTAAAGACTAATAATTCCGGTTGGTTTGAGACCAATAGATCCTAGGAAAACTGAATTTTCAACAAACCGTAATTTTATTAAGCCTGCACGGATTGTATCCTAAGCAATGAAAAATTTAAAAAGATAGAACGTGAGTTTGGATTGGCATTGACAATTTCGGCCGCTCCTCTTCCATATTTGAAATTTTTGAAAAGAGTATTATGCGTGTGTGTCAAACACAAGGTAGTGTGTGTAATGTTTGTTTTATTGATTTAATGTATTTTTATGCATAATTAACAAAAAGAATTAACATTCAGATAACCTTCTCTATGGAGCTCGATGGCGCAGTGGATAACGCACCCGGTCTGCGAGTGCTGAGGTTAAGCAACTTTCGCAAAGGCCGGTCATCGGATGGGTGACCAAAACTGTATCATCTCGAGCTCTTCCGTGCTTTGGAAGGCACGTTAAGCCGTTGGTCTCAGCTGCATTAGCAGTCGTTAACAACCCCCAATCCGCACTGGGCCCGCGTGGTGGTTTATGGCCCGTTCCCCCTATCCATCCATAGGGAAGGCTCGAGCCCCAGCAGTGGGGACATGAAAATGAGCTGATGATGATGAACCTTCTCTATATAAACTATAAGTGAGCGAAATTTCATACTCCTCCGTCCGCGCAATTTTCTTTGAAGATATACCGCATAAATATTCCGTCCGTCAGGGGTAAGATATCTAGGTGTTTTGATGATTTCGTTTTAGTTTTTATCTTCAGTATTGTCGTTTCGGTAAGCGTAAGTAACCTTAGGTGAGATTAAGGTCAAGAATTACAAAATACTATAATGAAATAAATGTGCAAATGTTTAAGCAGCAATTCGCAACTAAGCTAAACATTAACATTTCAGTGAGAGCATGACTTTTAAATTTTTTTATCAAACATTTGTGAATGCCTTAATGTATTTCTTAGTGCAGATTACATTAAGCGTAATCCGTTTTTATCTTTGATCTTATTGGCCACCAGGCTATACGGACTTTTGTTGGAAGACCGTCATTCAGGCCAAGGCGACGCATTGGAAATTTACGTGGCGGGGATCTTGATTTTTCCCAACAATGACAAAACATATGAAAGTAATATTTGATGACATGATTTTTCATTTAATTGACTTCATTTTGCTAGTTGCAGAAACACGATTTGTCAACTTTTATAACAGAGAAAAAATATCAAAGTAACCTCTTTTAAAACATAGATTTGCATTTTACAGGCAAACCAGACCGATTTAAGCATCTAAATTTTCTTAGTAGATTAGTCTTAACACACGCTTCAATATGCTAGTTATTTTTTTTAATAATTATTTAAATTGTTTAGCGGCTAAACAATAAATCTCATACGTTTTGATACGAGCGTTTGCGCCCCGTACCATAAGAAAAACTGTTTTTTTCCTTTAAATTAAAACTACAATTTATTTAAAAAAAATGAACTACAATTTTGAAGATATTTTTTTCTCTGTTATAAAAGTTGACAAATCGTGTTTCTGCAACTAGCAAAATGAAGTCAATTAAATGAAAAATCATGTCATCAAATATCACTTTCATATGTTTTGTAATTGTTGGAAAAAATCAAGATCCCCGCCACGTAAATTTCCAATGCGTCGCCTTAACAGGTTTTATTAACGGTAAACACTGTCCGTGCATCACATCTAATGTGTTGCCAGTGATGTGCCTAACAATTTGTCTCTTTTAAAGTATATTCATGAGCGTTCACATATCGATATAAGTGGTAATAATAAGTGGTCAATGTAAGCATGGGACAGCTAACCTGTTAAAAGTAAAACACTAAAATCAGAGAGCTCTCAAAAATTATAGCAACACCATAATTGCGTCAGGAATGTAGGTATCATTCAGAATTATATGAAGGAGAGAAAGCACTCTAGATTAGTATAGTCTCTTCACCTTCAGAACTTCATCGGTTCAAAAATCACATTCCTAAATAGGAATACTCCATAAAACATTGCTTTTTGCTTTTTAACCTTTTTTGTAGTAACGTAGCAATCAGGGAGAACAAACCCCTGGTCCGTGAGACTGGCAAAAGGATATCTTGGCAAATATTTACTGGAGCGTCAAAAGGAAACGTGGCAACTAATGGCGCGGACCGGGGACTCTGAGGATGTCTCATTAGGGCCACTTGGCGGAATGGGCGCGTCTTTTGATCCTCGCTATTGTTCGATACAAGACCGTTTGGGATACAAGTGGATTACCCGCTTCAAGTGTTGATATTTGGAGGGATTTCTTATTACGATTTACTGGCGACTGCCCGCAACATGTATCAGGTAAACACTGGTATAACGTGTGTAAGGGAAGGAGGTGACAGGGAAAGGGTGGACTGTTTATGTAGTGACTGTAAAGTGAAGGTATAATTAAAAATAAAATAATGAAAAAACAATAATATTTATACCAACATACAGCAACAGCGATGACAATCAAACAGCAAAAGAAAAACTAAAACAAAAGAAGGGTGACTGCTAAAAAAGTAGATTCTAACAAATAATACGTTTTAAAAAGGATTACTAATGCCGTATTCAGAGACGTCAATTAATTTTAATGACAATTAAATGTCTTTCCTTCTCTATTTAGCACTATACATAAGAAAGTGACAGCAAGAGATTTATTTGTCATTAAAACTTAATTGATGTCTCTGAGTACGGCGGTTAGTCTGTTACACCGTGATATCTCGATTCCATGAGAAAATCGGATGCCTTGCTAATATCATTCAGAAACATCAGATGTGTACACAATTACTGTGATCTAGATTCAAGGGCTTTTAGGACTGTTTGTTGATGAGTCAGTCAGCGAGTAAGTCTGGACTTATGTTTAAGAGTATGTTTACGTGTCTGAATGAAACCTGACCATTCTAAATTAAAACTTACAGCTAGATCATACAATAGCCTTTTGGGATACACAAAGACTGGCAAAATAAATCCAATTTTATGCCGTTCACATTATAAAAATTTGGAGCAATATGTTTAGTAGGTGCGTTGGCAGATAACCATGGTTGCAATTTCATATAGGTAGAAGCTGACGTCAAAACATATTTTTTATCTTCCTAAACGTAGTTACCTATGACAAAACAGGATCCGTATAAGTACCTACAATTTTCTCCATCTTTTTTAACCAATCGCCACCGAATGTTGAGTGAGCAATTTCAACTACAGAATAAATGATAGTTTTCAATTCTTTTCTTTCTTTCTTTCCTGTTGCACTATCGATGAAATCTCTTCACCTGGGTGCCAAGTGCGAGTTTCATTCGCTATTCGATCACGTTAACGTAAACGAGAATTTGTATGGGAAAATGTAAACTCTTCTCGTATGCCGCCAAGAGGCGCTGCTTCAATGCCATATTAATTTTCGTTTTCGTAAACGTAATCGAAGGAATACGAATAGTAAACAAAACTCACTAACGCAACTCTCACAAACTCAGTTCTCAAACGAGAACATCAATAGCTCTATTGAAATAACTGCAAAAAATCATTAAGTTATTAGAGGACTGCCAAAGTTTGTAATTTTGTTTACCTTGACAAAACTTTGGTAACAACTTGGTGTTAAGATTTTGACGATAGGGTAAAGCCACCAGAGAGTTAGTAATCTCTGGTGGCTTTACCCTGGGTATGGACTGGTCCATAGTAGTAGTCTACTATGGACTACCTACGTATAGGATTGGCTGACACCTTTTTTTATCTATAGCTTCTTATTTTTTGTGTAGTTTTACGGCTCCGGATGAAATCCATTAAGCCTATTCGTTCGTTCTAGACACTTCATTAGTATTTTTCCCTTCATGTATGACGATGATGATGATGAATGAGAAGTGAAAAATGATAGACCCCCCAACCCGTCGAGTATCTCAGTAAAGATGTGGGGCTTTATTAAGTCCTCGGGCCGACTTCTTGAGAGAATTGGAAAAGTGACGTTGCACTGTTTTGTTTCATTTGCTAACAGTTATGCACACTCACGAAAACTTAACGGTTAATAAGCCACCATTATTTCACATTAATATTCGACATAACACAAATTGATTGACTGAATTGACACATGACTCTTCACTTTCCCGCCAAGAAGTCCATCTATACCTTCGTGATTGTGGCTGACACCTGACAAACATTCACGGTATTCAAACGTCATTAATTCCAATCACACATTATGTCACAAACAACCTTCGATCAATTATGTACTACATTCCCGATGAGCGCTTGAAAAACGATAGGCCACGGAGCGGGGAGACATAATGACGTTTGTGGCGATGACAGTAAATGTTATGTAAGTCAACATCATCATGTCATCATCATCACCATCATCATCATTTTAGGGGCCAGCCATAAATTCCGTCATACGAATTTCAGGACTTTTTAACCCTACAAATATTTTGCCACCTTAATTTAATCTGAGCTGAGCTGAGGCTGGTGATGCTATCCAATCCATTTTAGATTTTGTTATTTTTTTTTTTTTTTTTTATATTAGCAGGAGGCAAACGAGCAGGCGGGTCACCTGATGGAAAGCAATCACCGCCGCCCATGGACACCTGCAAAACCAGAGGAATCACAGATGCGTTGCCGGCCTTTAAGGAAGGAATAGGCTCGTTTCTTGAAGATTCCTAAGTCATATTGGTCCGGAAATACCGCCGCTGAGAGCTGGTTCCACAGCACTGTAGTTCGTGGTAAAAAATTACGTGAGAAACGCACAGTAGTAGATCGGTGTGGATGGAAAGACAGTCGATTGCGTGTAGTGCGGTGAAGGAAATCAGCGGCAGGGATCAAACCGAACAATTTATTAAATATTTTTTTTTTTTTCAATATTTTTTATTTATTATTTATGGACATCTAACAAAGCATACACCAAGGCATTAACATTAAAAACCCTATGTGCCTTACAAATAAACAAAGAATAAGGTCCGAATAAATATTCCGTGTTTTGTTCCTGTCATGTAAACGTCATTTTAAATTAGAGTACAAGAGACAAAACACGGAATAACTATTTGGACCTTATTCTTTGTTTATTTGTAAGGCACTAAAGGTCTTACAAATAAACAAAGAATAATAAGTGGATAATCCTGGCTACAAGGTTATGTCTGTGCAAGTACTCACCATAGCCAGATAAGAACAACCGGAAATAATATGGCTACGTGACTCACCGGGACGGCGGCAGAATATACTTCCGGTAATTATTCGTCATCATGACTTCATATGCAATTGCACAGACAAAACCCTCGGTTTCCCCAAAAATGTCTCCAAATCGTAGCCAGTTTACCGACGCGAGCAAATCCACATAGGGCCCTGTTAAGGCCCGGTAGTACCGCCCGTGGAGCTCCTTATTCTTCCATAAGTTTCTGCGGTCTTCAGTGCTCAGCACCGTTGGTCTACGCCAGTTCTCGTTTGCCAAGGAGAGCGGCGTGAGGCTCCTATCTACTGCTACAACGTCACGGTGCTATTATTATTATTATAAGTGATACTAACCAATATAGTATTGTAGAGAGCTCCGGGCAGTCCGCAACACAAATTTATTTATTTATTTAAAAGAACATACACAATCCTTACAGGCTAAACCTAATGCGATGGTGCAGTTAGTTATTTACAATATAGTTACTATAAAAGCTAATTCCGTGAGCTTACTCAGCATATAAGAAAACAAATCATTTTGCTCAGCCATAACGTTGAGCATACGTAGCGCGCGTACTAGCGGCGCCCCGTGCAGCAGGTCGGACCACCAGCACCACCAGCAGCGGCCGTTGTCGCCGGCGGCCCACGCTCCCGTCCCAGACACTAAATAGCATCATCTCCATCACCTTTGGGTTGTGTATGATACCTCTTATCACCTTAAGCAAGTACAATGCAAGAGCGACTTCTCTTCTAGTTTTCAGCTTGTAGTACTTACTATTCCGAGCAAAAACAGTGTAGGATACAACAATGGATAACCCGGGTATACTCCAAATTGTTTCCAGTAAATAAATCTTATAAATTTATTCTGGATACGTTCTAGCATAAATTTATATTTGGCCTCATGACGAGACCAAATTACGGCATTACATTCTAAATGGCTCCTAACGAGCGCATCGTAAAGCGCTCTCAAAGCCCCGACATTCGTGAAAGCATTTACCAGACGCAACATCAATCCAAGATTGCGGTATGCCTTCTTATAGACATTAATTATTTATTTATTATTTATTATTTATAAAGCGATATGTACTCTAAAATTCAAGTCTGTTGTGAAACGTACACCCAAGTCCCTAATCTCGGTAACACGTTGCAGCGGCTCCCCATTCATTTGATATTGATGATGGATTGGAGCGCGTGATCGGCTAAAGGACAACATTGAGCATTTAGAGACATTAAAGTAAAGTTTATTAGTTATGCCCCATTCCAAGATCATATCAATGTCATGCTGCAAGGAGTCGCAATCGGACTTGTCTCTTATTTCACAAACTAGTTTTAAGTCGTCTGCAAACAATAATGGTGTACAACTATTAAATACATTAGGTAAATCATTTATCATTAGAATAAAGAGTAAAAGTCCTAGATTACTGCCCTGACTGACCCCAGATCTAGTAGGATAGGGTTGAGAGTAGTGCCCGTTGCAGTCGACGAACTGACGACGGTCCCGCAGATAACTGGCAAAAAACGACAATGTGTGAGGGGTGCAGCCCATACACGCCAGCTTACAAAGAAGGACATCGTTATCGACTGTATCGAACGCCTTCCTGAAGTCGAAGTAAGATACGTCCACCTGCTATCCAGCGTCCACTGCTGGTACAGATGTGTCATCAGATCCAGTACTTACTGGATACTTACTGGGAACTTTCCCAGTAGTCCCCCGCCTAGGGCGGAAGCCATGCTGCGCGTTGGACAAATGAAAGCTTATCTGAGGGTACAGGCAACTGTGTTTATCCACCTCGAACACTTTAGCTGGAGTGCATAAGCCTGCTGTGGGTCTAAAGTCACTGGGCGTTGAACCCCCGCTACCTTTCGGTACTGGCACAACTCTGGTGAGTTTCCATCGATCAGGAAACGTTGCGCTTTTAATACATTTACTGAAAACGTGTAACAACGGATCGACCAGCACAGCCCGACAATCCCTAAAGATGAAGGCTGGTATGCCAACTAGTCCGACTGAACGCTTCGGGGCGAGGCGCGCTAGAACTCGCCTAATGTCGTCGAGTCTCATGGGCCCGAGGTGAGCCCATGTGTTTACTTCCGCGCCCGCAGACGCCACACTCGCTGCCGCTGCGTCCAACAAAGGTGGTTCTAGATTATACACTGACTGGAAAAGCTAAGCGAATTCTCCGGCGCATTCATCGTCCGACAGAACTCTTCCAATCTTCAATATTTTCTTTCTTCCCGTGTTGGCTTTCTTCGAACCCCCCTTGCTCTCTTAGAAGATTACTTAAAAAATAGGAAACAACAGATTAAAATTCAGGATCATATTAGTGACCTGCTAACACTTACATCTTATGGGGTCCCACAGGGTAGCGTCCTTGGCCCTACCCTTTTTCTTCTTTACATAAATGAGCTGTGTAACTTAAACATTTTAAATGGGAAAATTATCTCGTATGCAGACGACACGGCCATCATCTTTACGGGTAAAACGTGGGACGAAACCAAGGGGATGGCGGAAGCTGGTCTTGTCAAAATTAAACAATGGCTTAACTTAAAATTACTTACTCTAAACATAGAAAAAACAAACTACATCTGTTTTTCCCCAAGTATACGGACTCAGCCAAACGACACATACCAAATTAAAATTCACAATTGTGGTGTACCCCTACTTAATATATGTAATTGTCCCCCTATTAATAGAGTTACCACAACGCGATATTTGGGTCTAACAATAGATCGCCACCTATCGTGGCATTCACATTTGGATACGTTGATGAAAAGGATAAGAACGTTAACATGGGTTTTCAAAAAGCTTAGAAGTATCACGCAAAAAGATTTATTAAAAAACATTTACATAGCTCTAACACAATCTATTTTAAGTTATGGCATTTCAGTTTGGGGCGGTAGCACTAAGACAAAACTCCTAGAATTAGAACGTACACAAAGGCGACTACTTAAAGTTATGTACTTCTTACCGTTCCGCTATCCCACAGAACAACTATATTCTCACGCAGATCTTCTTACTGTAAGAGAATTATACATTCTATCTACTGTTTTAAAGCTACACAAAACCTTAACTTATGACCCCGACATCTTAAATAGAAGAATAAACCATAAAGTAGTCCCTATAAAGCTAACAAAAACAATCTTTGCCGCCAGGCAGTATACTAGACAAGCTAGTTTCCTGTACAATAAAATCAATAAATTATTAAACATATACAAACTAACAACACAAGCTTGTAAAATTAAGCTAGTAGTATGGTTAAAGACACTTAGTTATTCAGATACTGAACAACTACTTAAATAATACACATCAATAATACACACAAACATACACACACACACACACACACACACACACACACACACACACACACACACACACACACACACACACACGCACGCACACGCACGCACACACACACACACACACACGCACACGCACACGCATATTTGGTACGAAATTATATACAAACACCTAAACACTTATTACCGTTATTCAACTTTGTAGGAATGTAATTTACTTATAGTTTTTAGTTTTATTTAATTCGATAATCGATCGATCAAATTGTAACTACCACGGTCTCTATGGGCGGTGACTACCTAAAACAGGTATTTTCTTACTTAGTAGGTATGTCACCACAGTTAAATTGTAATCAAATGGTCTGTTATGAATAAAGCATTTTTGATTTTTTTTTTTTGATTTTTGATTTGATCTCACGTATTCCCAAAAAGCTTTAGGATCCGATGCCAGATGTCCTTGCACCCGGTTCCGATACCGGTCATGCGCTCTTTCAGTTTCAATTTTAACTATGGCCCTATACCGTAACATATAGTATAATGGCTGAACGACATCAAAAAGTGGACTGGACTTAGTTATCGCCAGTAAAAACAAGCTATATGGGATTGCAGAAAATTTTGTATACTGATCTCAAAACTTCAGTATGAAGATGGCACTAAATGATGATAATAGTATTGTCAAGTAGTAGCACTGCGTACTCTTTGGTAGTGCGTTGTCTTTGTGGGCTCCTACATATTATATACCTACCACTTAAATAATATACGGAGAGGTCCAAGATACAACTGGAGCGTAAAGATTCGTGTCTTCCGCACGTTTGTGTTAGTCGAATTTCACAGGTGGCCCTTTGATGTTCGTGCGATAGCAATTATCACAACGCTTCAAAGGGTGAGCTTAATTATAAAGCTTTTGTATGGCACCGGACTTGGCTTGTTTATTATTATATCTTTCGTTTAGTCAGCGACAACTATTTTGTGCTTAAACCTTCTAAGGTTTAATTTGTTTTGAACTCGCAATTATATGAATTATTGAAATGTATTATTCAAACGCCTCTGTCGTCAAGTACTTAGACCACTGTGCTTTGGTCTCAGACTCCGATTCGACTCCTTGAGGGGTACTTGTTATTGTATTGTATTCAATATTACAGTTTATTACTACTGATCTCCGAGCACCTCGGCTCTTAGCCGGGCTGTCTAGCTCCTGACTACGACTGTCTGCAACTGCGTCAAACCGTTGCAAACCTTTTTAATTACTTATTCGATGATTCCAATAGTCATCCAGACTAAAGAGGTTTACATACAAATAAATTAAACTAGCTTTTACTATGAGCTGCATATAAACTCCTTACATTATCTAATATGTTTGACTAGCTTTTGCTCGCGGCTTATTAACGTTCCAAAAGAAGAATATTTTTTTTTAGATTAGGAAAATATTGCTTTTGTTACTGAAACAACTGCCGAGTCAATTTTATTTTGCTTAGCGGTTGTACAATTATAAATCAAATAACAATAAAAGCTGAACTGAAAACACTGAATTTTAACACTGAGAAATAAGCTAATAACAATTATAAAAACGAGACAAATTATCCAAATAATAAATAAAATCCAATGAGTTAATATTAAACACAGTCATTTGATTCAAACCCCGTTCTACTGTACCCATGGTAGCTGCCATTTATTCGAAAAGCAGTAGTCAAGTGACTTAGCAACTGAACAACAAAGTTTCCACAATCGCACGCCGCAGCCAGTTCCCCGGTACTCCAGCATTGTCGATGGGCGTTGGAAGTTGGCTCTTTATCACCAACTGCATGGCCTTACCCAAGTTGCGATCAGAACCATTGTGTGCGCATTTATGCTGTGCGACAATTCGGTGTTTGTTTGACCTATCTACTCGTATATACAACATTATAAACATACTCTCTACAAGAAATTTGTTAAGAATCAATTACTGAATCGATTTCAGCCGTTTGTAATCATACATAATAAAGCTAAAGAGGGTCTAAAGTCCGTACATGGAAGATATTAAAAAAAAAGTTGGCTGGGGATACTTAGAATCGATAACAGAACACGTTTCTATAGTTTTTAGAATTTTTGTCTGTTTATCTGTTTGTCTGGGGATCTAAAACGGTCACTTCGAGCAATTCTGCTAAAAACAATTCATATTGTGAATTCCTAGCAGATCCTTAGCAATTCCTCTAATATTCATAAAATGGCCATTCAAGAATGTGAATCGTATTCAATTCAATTCATATTGTGATTCATATTTGGTATTAAAATTGCCACACGAGAAAAATAAACCGGTTTTTGTTTCTTTACATTTTCTATTATTTTATGAAGATATAAATTAAGAACTTTAGAAAAAATAAAATAATTTACTTAAAAAACACACTTATGTAATCAATATAGGAAAAATAAGCCACTAAAAAGTAATTCAATCATTGTTTTTAAAATAAATATTTGTCATTTCGCTGGCAACAAGTTGGATGTCATTGATCATTTGACCGCGCATCACGTGAAAATGGCTGAACGGATTTGGATGAAACTTTGCATATTGACAGACCATGACCCGGACTAGGATATAGGATACTTTTTTATCCCGGTAACAGGTTCCTGTGGGATAGTATAGTCTTCGCGAACGTTGTCGCGGGCGACAACTAGTTATAACTACTTAACTGATCTATTGCGCTGTGAAATGCTAGGATAAAATAATATAGTAAAATAAACGCGACTACATTTGTGCAATGTTTTATTTCAATTATAATGTTACTATTGAATTTCAAATATCAACAGTAATGTGACGCCCACATTCAGCTGCTTTCTGATATCTTTAACCAAAACTTCTATTTGGTCTATTTGGTTGAAAGCCTGCGGCCTATCATTACCTTTTCAGTGATATTATTACGTAATAGGCAGTTGTTAAAATATCATATCTAAAATAAATATTATTAACGGGATTATTACCATGTAAGGCTGGCAACCAACTGCGATTCCTCTGGTTTTGCGGGTGTCCATGGGCGGCGGTGATTGCTTCCCGTCAGGTGACTCGCATGCTTGTTTGCCTCCTTCAGATATATATTTAAAAAAAAAAAAATTGTTGTGTTTGAGTATCCGAAATTTCGGCACAGTTGCATGCGCCATGATCACGGATGTACTGAAGTTATATTTTATATTCATTCTAATGTAAGTGACCATGATAGTTTAAAAAGTTACTTATATCCTATCTAAAATTTTAAACGCGAACGTTTGTTTATTTCTTTGCCTTTTCATCTCGTCATAACAACGGAGCGAAACGGAGCGGATCACAGTAATGTTCTGCGCAGAGGCAGTAGCCCTTAAATGTCCATAAGCATGTTACTTTTAATTCTGAAAAGTTCTAGAAGCTATATGATAAAGACTTTTGTGGCACAACTAATTTTACAAGGGCGAAACATACTAAGGACACTCAATTGCTAAAATAGACATAATGTCTGCGCGCACACATGACTACAGGAGCGGGGTGGTGAAGCGCGGGGGCGGGGACGGCCGCTTCGCTGCGGCTGGGGTACGAGCCTTCCCAATAAATGGATAAGGAGAACGAGCCATAAACTACCACGACGGGCCTAGTGCGGTGCGGTGATTGTTAACGACTGCCAATGCATCCGGAACCATTGGTTTTGCATGCCTTTCGAAGCTTAGAGGAGCTCAAGATGATACATTTTTGGTCACTCATCCGATTACCGGCTTTTGCGAAAGCTTAACCTTTGCATTCGCAGACCGGGCGCGTTAACCAATGCGCCATCGTTTTTTGATGTGTAACATCTTTCCGCTCGCCTTATTTATATACAACTAGCGGCCGCTCGCGGTTTCACCCGCGTGGTTCCCGTTCCCGTGGGAATATCTGGATAAAAAGTATCCTATGTGTTATGCCAGGTTATAAACCATCTGTACGCCGAATTTCATGCAAATCCATCCATCCGTTGCAGCGGAAGAAGCAACAAATATACGAACACACATACACACAACCTTTCGCATTTATAATAGGTACAAGGTAGTAGGATTTGTGGTAGTGAATTTCGTGAAATGTGACAGAAGTAGGTGTAACAGTGTGACAGGTAGTCGGGGAAGCGCGCAAGCGCGCACCTTTTTGTAAGTTTAAAATCGATATTAAAAACATGATAAATTATTATTATTATTATATGTGACATATTGTGTCATTTGACTATCAAAGGTCATTTGGATATATCAAATGCCTTCTAATGAGTATTTACTGCATTTATTTTATAGTTATAAAATTATGTAATACCTGACCCATTTTTTTCAGAATATAGTGTTAAAAATGCTCATTACTATGGTGAGATGTCAAATGTTACACATCATATGCGCGACTACTGTAGGGCTCGCTCGTTTTTTTATGCCTTGGACGGCATTTTCAGCGTAACCGGACTATCGAGCTCCTCTAACGGAGTATGAAAACGTTGTGATGTTTCTCTAACAACTAGAACTGCTTTTTCAATCACAATAACTCAGTTCCTGAATTTTCACAATAGTCTAAAAACTATTTTATTATTGATTATAATAAAATAGTTTTTAGACTATAATATTTGATTATATTTGATTATGTTACACTTATGATTGTTTTTTTTGTCCATGGACATGAAATTTGGAAATGGAGTCCAGACGTAAGGACAACTGGTGCAGCGAGAAAAATCTGTCTGTGTGAATCCGTTCAATTGCAGCTAAAGAAAAGTTAATCAAAGCGCAACTATAGTGGAAGTATCTGAGTAAGCCAAATTAACTTCAAAAGTATTATCGGAACTCGGTTGCCGGAATGCCGACACTGAAGGAGGTTTCGTTACACATTCCGCAAGCCCTACCTATACTGCATACTCAACGAGGTATACAAGTAATCAAACCCGCAACCTTCTAGAATTCCCATACTAGACGAAATGATAATACGTTTTTGCGATGTTCGTATATAGCAAAATGAAATGTATGCGACTTGGAAATGAGTTTAGCAAGCTATTTCCAGCGCCAGTGCCATTAATTATCGATGCAATTCAAACTTTGATTCGACGCTTAAGGCGTACATAGACAGTGCTAACTCATGGGATGATTCATAAATGCATTTAACTGATATAGTGTACTAACTATAACAAGTGGACTATCATGCATCAACTGAAATTGTACAATATGATCGACAAATGCATCCAGTGACCTAGGCTGGCAAATTACAAAAGAGATAGTGATAGAGAAACTTTATGCGTAACTTAATATCCTTTATACGCGTGAGAACGGCTAATCGGATTTGGATGAAATTTTGCACATAAGCAGACTATAATCCGAACTACAAAAACCAAATTATTAAACATTTAATTATTAATAATAATAATAACAAATTCTACCACAGCAATTCCAATGCGAGAGATAATAATTTGGTTTATTTCAAACTTTAAAGTTTTGTAAAGTAAATTACCAAGCATTTCAAAACCTACATAAAATAAGGAGGTATATTTAAACGCCTTACTCTTTTAAATAGCAAAGTCATAGCGCATACACCAATTGTCAATAATCTGATTAAGGCGTAAAAACGAAACTCTTGACGTTAGTACTTTTGACTGACAAGTTCTTTGAGTTTTTAAACATCATGGGAATAAAATCTGCTGATATTCCGGAAAACAAAACACTATAAAACATGAAGATTATAAACTACATCTACGTCCATAGAATAACCCTCCTTCTGACGCAGTCGGGTAAAAATTGGCCATATCATTTAAATTCCGTAGACGTTGTAGTTCGTTTAAAGAATTTTGATCGAGTGGTCGATCTAACAGTTTTTTGGGGTCAAGACTACTAATAGCTAACCCGCCATTTTTGGGAGTTTGCTGATTGCTTTAAACGGCATTTTTAGCTTCACCGGGCTTGTCTGGGGGCGGCGAGAAACTTAAAGGTTCAAGACATGAAAGAAAAGAATCCTTTTCATTCCGATAACAGGTTGCTGTGAATAGCCTAACCCTTGCGAACGAAGTCACAGGCAGCAGCTAGTCAATAAAACGTATATCACATTCACGTGATACGATACTGTTTTCAAAAGTACACGTATTTATGATATGTTATGTAAACAAACGCAAGTAGATAAAAAAAAAATGTGTACTGATCGTTCCAACTTAAGAAAACAAATTATGTATTGTTCAGAAAATAGCCTACTGTAGTAATTGTAATTCTAATGTATGTTTACTTGTAATTGAAGTTGTAGTTGTAGTTTTGTTAAGAGTAGAAGTAACATCCTATTTGTGTTAACCTTCCTTCTGATATTGACGTACCCATTAACGAATTTACGATATTGTATAAATTGCCTTCGAAGGCCGTTAACGTCAATTGGAGTAAACGTCGAGGAGTACTTAATTGACGTAATTTATTTTGTCATTAAACACACTTTTTATACCTAAGTTATCTGTTCCTTTTACTATTAGTGGGCTCTCTACTAATTTAAACTAAGTTATACTCGAAATAATATACTAAAGTAGTTTTAGTTTAACTGTTTAAAAATAAAACAAACAATTAGTAAAACCTTAATTTCTTCAATAAATGTTCAACGATGTGCTTAACACAATACAGTACAGTTACAATACAGTTTGTAGTCTGATGAGCAGGCGTACCTAACCTTCACACATTTTGGCAATTTTGAGTTTGTAGTTAACTTAATAAGACACTTTTTATTTAGACGGTAGCAACTGGTCATTGTTATTAAGATTACAGTTAATGTTAAGAAACCTAAAAAAAATTTTGGCTTCTTTAAGGTGTTTCCACTGACTCCCTTTTTGACTGACCCAATTTTTCAATCCTATAAGTTTTATCCAACGAATGACATTGTCGAGGCCTATGTCCAGCAGTGGACTAATATAGGCCTATGATGATGATGATGATGATGATGATGATGATGACATTGTCATTGTGACATTTTTTAAAGAGAATCTGTGATTATGTGAAAATAATTCAATTAATAAACTTTAACTGACGATTGAAAAATCAGCCCTAACTCACTAAATAACAAATTCTTCGTACGACTGCTTGCATCACAATAATATATTTTTATTAATAACTCGTACATACTACCCGCCCGCCACCATTGTTACTGTTTTGATAGACAGCGCCGCGCGTGGTGAAAGATGAAACTAATTCGAACAAAACATGGCGCGCAAATTTGTGAACGTCGCCGCTAATGCCTCGAGTCATTTTAGAATATGACGACATTTCACAATATGCCTTTGGCAATTTGCAAATCGGAATACGTTCGTAATGGCTGACGATGTCAGCCTGCAACATACACACCATATTAGTGTTGGCCTATATGTCTTTAGTACAAACAGAATAATAAATTTCATTACCGTTTACGGACTTTTCTTGGTGATGATTGGAAATGAGGGTATTATTTGGCAAACTTCTTCGAGATAAATTGCAATTGCTGTACTGGCCAAATACACGCAAGCAGCCAGCAATGTAAGAATGAAAGTAAGTACATATTTTTTATTACAAAGTCTGCCAAACTGCGAAACAGTTTGTCGGCGGCAGCTCTCGATCCAATCCATGGATCCATCGAATCCATGGATTATTATATGATGGTACATGTGACTATGTCTTTTATAATCTTTTTATTATTATTTTCTATTCTAACTTATTCTATTATAATTAAACTATGCTTAATCGCATTAACGGATGTATCAACTGACAGACGTCACATAATTCCGGGATCCAGTCCAGTCAATGCCAATCCAAACTCACATTCTATCTTTTTTAATTTTTCATTGCTTAGGATATAATCCGTGTAGCTTTAATAAAATTACGGTTGAATTTCTACCACTGGGTGACCACTAGTTAGAGTAAATTGGCTCCGATACGACCCACCCTGCTGTAAGATAATGGATCAGCTCGGGCTCAATAATACAAATATTTGCTCTTAGCAGGATTCAAACCTTTTAGCTTCGTAGCAAGTTTTTCAATACACTTTCTAATAAAATTTATTCATATATTTTTACGACAGCAGATTTTTTTAAATTACCCAATACTTTTCTTTAATGAAAGAAATTATTAAAAGCGAAGACGCTTTTAATACCGAAAAACATATTTTTATTGAAAAACTTAAATGTTACTATCTCGTCTGATTCGCATCATACTTATCGGATTATTCATTCTACATACATACATTCTACATACATTTAATTAATACATTTTTATTTTTTTTATATATTTCTCAAACTATTCACGAACTGAGAATCAACAATAATAGGTATAAAATGAGAATTCAGTTTAGGAAACTTATCAAAAAAAGTGTCGAGGGCAAACGCAATGCTGTTTTATAATTAAGAATCTTAGCTAAGTAGAGACTAACTATTTAAGTTAAGCTCTGTTTATATACCTACGCATCAATGTTGTACATTACAACAATGTAACTTGTCGCTTCGTATGCACTTGCTACTCTGTGTAGGTTGCAATTTAGTTAACAAACTAACCACACGGTGCCGGTGGTAAATTAAACTAAACACAAGTGCCTATCTTGAACCGGAATAGTTTGTATATATAGTTGTTTTTGAACAACTATCTCTAAATGAAATGAGAGATGAGCTCAATGGCGCTTTGGTAAACGCGCTCAGTCTGCGATCGCTGAAGTTAAGCAACTTTCGCAAAGGCCAGTCATTAGATGGGTGATCAAAAATGTATCATCTCGAGCTCAGCCAGGCTGTTTTATCATCTAAATATTCTTTGACTATACAGTCAAATATATATATATATATATATATATTATACAATAACCTTTTTTAAGTAAAGAAGACTTTACATGTTTAAAGGTAAATCTAGTACAGTACTTGGTATTTTATTGTAATAGTGTATACCTTGCCCCAAGAAAGAACCAAGAACCTTCTGTAACCTGAACAGTGGCATTACAAGTTTTGACTTACTTCTATTATTTACTTGTATGTGTGTGTTGCTTGATCGCGTTTTTATGGAGCTTAGCACTCTCCTTATTTTGTGCGTCTGTGTTGTTCATTTGTTTTATACCTTCGCTTCCATCTTATCTATCTTATCCACAGAACAACCAATAATCTTATATCTATTGACGACTTCCTTGGTCGAGTGGTTTGTACACCGGTTTTTATGGTGTCGCCATCTCTGAGGTCCCGGGTCCGAACCCGGTCGGGTCAATTTAGAATTATTGTTTTTCTAAATTGTCTCGGGTCTGGGTGTTCTCTATGTATAATAAGTATGTATTTAAATATTTTAAGTATGTTTATCCGTTGTCTAGTAACCATTTAACGAGTTTCATAACGAAGCTTCTCTTGGGCTAGATAATTAGTGTGAGTGTATAAAAGTTTATTTATTTTATTTATTTTTTAAATTTATTTATTTTTATCTTAGTGGGGCCCGCTGAGGTTTCTCTCTCCCAGTAACACTTCGACCCATTGGGATCTTTTGTGCAATCTCATCCTTACACTCTTCCTCTTCTGTAAAGATAGATGCCATAAGTTTGACAACGTCCTTAAGAGCGAAGAGCCTGATGTACTCCGGTTTCGGATAGGCCGACCCCAGGAGTCCCATTTTTTCCTAGCCAGACATTCGCAGTCACACAGTAGGTGCTGCATTGACTCCGTTTCCTCTCCACATGCCCTACACAAATCTCCTATCTATACTACTATACTACTATATAAATCTGTAGGCTGTCTGTACATGCAATTTTTCTGACAAATTTTGGGATAAATACTATTCGTTTTACGACTCACTGACGCCAACTCTACGATTTTTGAAATTTTTGTCTGTCTGTATGTCCTCTTATAACTCAAGAACGGCTTGACCGATCTTGATGAAAATTTGTATGTAGTAAGAACATGAGATTATGCAAATGATAGGTTATAATTTTTTTTTTAAATTTTATTTACAAATTCTCGCACAGCGAAGCAGGCAGCTAGTCTATACTAATATTATAAAAAGGAAAGCTTTGTATTTTTGTATGTATGTTTGCAACGAATAAACTCAAAAACTACTGGACCGATTAAAAAAAATCTTTCACCATTAGAATGCTACATTAGCGCTGAGTAACAAAGGCTATATTAAAAAAAAATTTTTACCCGTGCGAAGCAGGGACGGGCCGCTAGTGTTTTATAAACATAAAGTATTGCGAGTAATTATACGTGTTCCAGCCTTAATGAAGTACCTAAATAAACTTTTTCGTGCTAAGTTAGTAGCCTTAATTCCCGAGTGCTCCCTTAATAAATGTATGGACAATTGCGTCAATCAGTTGTTCTTATGCGACGTAGAATAGGTGCCCAAGGATAAGCAAAAGAACTACGTTTTTCATTTTTAATTATAGCTGCTGCTATCTGTATAAATTAACTTGTACGGGGTAAACCCACAGTATTAAAATCTACTTTCTATTACTTTTAAATTTTTGCATCCATCAGTGTTTATGAAAACATTAGATAAGGTGTATTGGAGCTTATCACACTAGGTGGGTTGCCTAGGATGCTATAATCACCTTTTTATGAGGATTTAGGTGTTACTTAAAGTCTACTACTATCTAAGTTACGTCATCCATGGTTTTCCGTAATCGGCATGGAAAAAATAAATACAACTAATCGTAAAAATCCCATTTAAGCATTTAATGCCGAATAATTCGTCATTATTTATTTCTGTCATGAGTTCATTTCAAAATTGATGACTTCATATATGAGGTCGTAAAACAAAAACCTATCCTGTCCTTAACATTTATAGGTACTTAATGAAATGGATTTTTATTTTACGACTGAGTTGATGGCTTATTTCAGTGGGTATGAATATTGATGCGGGGTATTAGGATTAAAAATACAACCTCCATAAAAGTATTCGTGTTTTGTAGATGGCCACTCTAAGAGATTAATTTACTTTTCAATTAGTTAAGTAAATAGAGGTATATTTTTTTTCGTTCCATAAAGCGCTTAGCCATCGTCGTACTTGATGGTACATGAATAATATTAAGCCAGATTTATTATTAGCTTCTCTCTAAATACCGTGTCATATGGCTCTAATCTAAGTTTCCGACATCACCCTAATTCGCAGAATGTCTATATCGGACATGACTGTGTAATATTCCTAATTTTTTCTGAAAAAAAATACAATTCGGAAAAACAGAGACGAACTCGCACCCACTGACGGACCGGGTCAGTTCCAGTACCAATTGGCTATAGTGACTCTGTCTGTGAATATTAGTTTAAATTTTTTTTATCAAATGAGAAGAAAAACTAATAAATAACCTCCCGGAAAAGCATTTAAATTGCAGATAAGGATCATAAAAACACAGAATTCATCATTAGAACCCGCAAGACTTTCATAAATGCTGTTTAAAGTAATCTGTCCAATCGGCACTGGGCCCGCGTGGTGGTTTGTGACCCGTTCACCTTACGAGCTCGTGATTACGAAAACCTTATAAATAAATGGTTAATCACGCTGAAGTCGATAGCAATTTAATATATCTTGAATTCTAGGCAACGTTTAATTACTTAATCAATTAAATATTGCACACTATGTAGATTGTTAGACATTATATAGGTACATTAGGCTTCAAAATCTTAGTAGATACATGGACACTGTTTATAGGGTGAAGCAATTTTGAATTGAATAAATTCTCGGTCCCCTTAAGGGTGACCAAATTTAATTATCTTCAGTTCCTTGTTCGCGTTAGTCTCGGTCGTTAAACTGTCGGCTTAACCTACATGAAACTACACTAAGACATTCAATCATAACTCATAAGACAAATACAAACTCTAGGCATTAAATAAACAACAATAAAAACATTGTTAATTCAAATGAATTTCTTGTTTGATGGCACTCCCTGTTTTAACCAGTGTCTAGTTTTCAGGCAGGTTTTGTCTTTTTGCGATACTCTTCTTTACACGTAAAGAGGCGTTATGTTCGCACAAAATAACATACAATTTACCACATAAAGTTTTATCTGTCACAATTTTTTTTATTACATTCTCTTGGGAGCATTGTTTTTGATCGGGGACTCGGGATAAAAAATGACGTCAAATAATAGTCTATAGCACTCCCGCGCCCTCCAGATGTATCCGTGCCGAAATCATATAAAACCATTGCTGTTTTCATGTGAAGGATCGAAAAACAAACCCGCTTCTGCGTTTAAAATATTTTAGGATTTGCGGATAGGATTAATTCCCAATTAATTTCGCGATGGAAGTTGAAACACTGGGAATATAACCACACGTTCCTATAATGCTCCCGTTGTATTGTGTTATGTAACCAATTATCGTATCATGCGGAGTATCAGAAGTGGGTGTGAACCAACAGAGTTTACCACTTGAAATAAATATTTAATTAATCAAAAGCTGTCATATTCGTGTATCGCGTATCGGTATGATTTATATTAATGTTTTTTTTTGTGCCAATGTCAAGTCTGGGTTAACTGTTTTTGTTTTGTTTATATAATTTTAACGCAAATTTTGTTGCGAATAAATTACAAAAACACAAATGTTGAAAAAATTTCCACGAGCAGGATTTGAACCTGCACCCTTCTGACATACCGGGTCAGGTGCTCTTCCAATCGAGTTATCGTGGTTCTAACCAGCCCGCCGAAATTATTCAACACTATTTACTTTGGGTTAATTGGTTGATTAAATAGCAAACTAAAACGGCACTTTTATCTTTATTCAATTAAAAGTTTAAATACCACCCGTTTGTCCTGAAATTTGTTACTACGTCTGAAAGTGTTTGGATATTACAATCTTATCTTAAAGATGATAATTTTGCGATATAATTACCAGCCCCCTGACTATGAACTCTTATAGCAGTATTATTGCAGTTGTGGAAAAGAGACGCGAGTATATTCGCCGCTACACGCGTCTCGCTCTCACAACTGCATTAATACTACTATAAGAGCTCGTGGTTACCCCCCAGTACACGATATACGGTAATAACAGCTTCATGTAATATCCCGTTGTCGTTGTGAAGTTTAGGCAAATATAGTCTATCTTTGAAATGAAACAACTTTTAGAAAAAAAGAAAGAAAGAAAAAGCATTTATTCAGTATCATAAAACAACATTCAAACAAATTAATGTTCTTTTACGGATCTACTCGTGTTTATTTTACAGATTAGTGTTATTTAATTTTGTTTTGACGTTTCGAACCCTTTGCATGATCCTTGCGCACAAGGAGACTAGAGGTGTTGGTCGTCTCATAATTAATTTGCGTTTAGTCTTACGAAAAAGCTTACACGAGTAGTATCTTTGATCTTCGTTAGGGCTGGGATTTAATATGCTATATGAGATCCCAGGCCGGTATTACGACCATCTTTTATATTTAAACTTAGATGTTTTTTAACTTATAGAAAGCTATAGTCTCCCTATTAATTCCGATTACTTCTAATAACTTTATGAGTTTATCCTTAGAAAAAAATCGAATGCTTTAAAGTTCTTAGTTTTTTTTATTGATGTCTATAATACAACAACAGTTAGCAACTCAAGCTATATTGGGATGTGCGAACATCGAGGCCGACCTGCACTTCATAAATCAAGGGTGTAAGCCCTCGAAGGCGTTGTCCCGGAGCTATTAAGGTCTTAAGACAGCCTTTGTAACTGTAACAATGAACGAGCTTGAAAAAACTCCCACTTATTAACACAAATTGAGACGGGAAATTTGGTGGACGAAGCTGAGTTTTTTAGGCTAGCTTAGAAGCTAATGTGCTATGTAGTAATTTTTTTGTATATTACATAACTATTATGTGTTTTATTGAAATGAGAACTACAGAAACTGTTGATCTTGCTTAGTATCTTATTACTACTAAACATGCAAGAGTGGTATCATGTTATAGCAGTTTGGATTGCCTTTGTGGTCTTGTACACCATCTGTCTTATAAAAGGGTTTGATTCCCAGCGGGGGTTACGTGCTCGTTTGGTTGGTAGTAGTGCTTGTTTTCAGTGAGCTTGCTAGCTACCACCATTAAATCTAAGATTAATGCTATAAAATCTATGCCAGAAGCATTTTGCATTCCGACAGTAAAGTCAAAGTCATAGTCAAAAGTCATTTATAAATTTTAATTAAAAATAAGTATTTTGAATTTGCCAAACATTCTATACCTACTAATTCAGGTCGTCTACTTTTAGCTGTGAAGAAGAATGGGCGCTAGAAACAGCACCGATGACCAGACCAGAATATGATAAGATAACCAGTGCCAAAGCGCTTCCACCATTCACCACTCATCGTCACTCTTGACCACCGTGCCCAAAAGACCGCCACAACTAACTTACTAAAAATTACAGCGCATACACAAGGGATTTAATAAAATTTATTCTGACTGACAATTCCACAAAGTGAGTCAAGGGAAAGGCTGGTATGCTATGATGCTATTTAAAAGTTAGAATAGTTTTGCTCTGTCCAGTCTGGCTAGACTAAACTAGAATAGGGATTTAACGTAGTTATACATAATTTATTGCGTCTAGAGATTGGGCAAGCTAATAAGGTCACCGCGTCGGAAGCAAAGATGAATATGCATCTAGAATTAATAGCTTTGATACCTGAGACCAAAAACTCAAAATCCCAGTAATCTTAATATTATTTTATTTTCTTACAAAACACCCTTGATGTAGGCTGTAATTATAAATTCTGACATCTTTTCCTTTCCATGAACTTTTTTAATTATTTCCTCTTTCATATTTTAGAGTACTTTTTTTTCACTGTGCCTTTTTCGGCAAACCGTTGTTGTCAAGAAAATAATCTTCATGGCATCTTTGTTGAAGTATTTTTATATTATAAAGCTTTTGAGCCTCGTTCGCGCCGCTGTAATGTGTTTCAAGTTATGATGTAATCAACTTAAATCGATTTTTTAGCATAGATAAGTAAGCTTATGAAATCTGCGTGGAAAATAAAAGATCCCTTGTCATCCACTGATTTGGAGTTAGAGGTATAGAACACTTTTGGAAAAATATAATATTGTGCGATATTTAATATGATAATATTATGTAGCCTTACAAATAAGCAGAGAATAAGCTTCAAATAGTTATTCCGTGTTTTGTCTCTTTTACTCTAATTTGAATTGAGTTTACATGAAAGGAACAAATACGGAATAACTATTCGCAGCCTATTTTTTGTTTATTTGTAAGATCCTTAGGGTTTCGATCTACGGTAATCAGCTAGCTATACCGACACATGAGTTACTGCTAAGTACGTCGAAATGTACCCTATAAGTCTTATCTTTATGCACGAATGCATTATCTCCTACATTAAAAAAGAAATGGTGATGTTTTGCAATAAAAGTACACTTTGTGCAATATGCCGATATTGCCAGACCTCTCTTCTTTAAGGTTCTCTGAAATACTTTGCTATCTGTTACTATTTCAAACTTTATTCCATGCAAATAGTGATGTAATTTCTTTACGCTTTATTTTATCGCTAGCCTGAATATGTTTATTCTGAACATCAGTTTTTTTACGACTGATATAACAGTGAGTAGTTCAACGTTACTACTTTGTTGCAATAAATTGTTAAATAAAAACGACTGTCGGAAAACCTTTTAAATACTGGTATTTATAAATTGTATGCAATTTTTATTGCGAACAAATTATAAGTGCACCTGACCCAGAATGTCAGAGGGTTCAAATCTGTCTTGGGGACATTGATTCAATACTTTACCGAAATTACTATGCGAAACATGTCTATGTATAACTGGAAGGAGATACACTTGAATACTGTCGCTTATATAAAAATACCACGCAAGTCGAAAAATTGGATTCCAATCAAATATAAAACAGCACATAGCCATTTTTCGACTTGTGCGTTATTGCTATATAAGCGACGATACCACGTCTTAGAGCAACGTTCAATACGCACTATACAATACACAACGTTTGGCGAAGCCCGAACTGAGCAGTCGGTTAATCAAGGTCGGGAACCTTCAAAGGGACGTCGCTGCTCCAAACCATTACAGCCCTTAAGACAGTCTTTGCCGATATCATTTTGACCGTGCAAATCCTTTTGTCTTGTATCCTTTTCCGACCAGTTGGCGTCGGCCGATACGATCTCGATAAATTGTATTGTTCGGATGAATTGAAATCGCTGGAGATCTTGTTGAGTGATATTTATTGTGGTTTGTCGTGTCAGTTTTGGTTTGAAGAATGTACGAGACGCTTTTAGCTTTTCCTTTTCTTTCCTTACGGTTGCATTGAGATTTGTCATGAAGTCTCCGTGGGGTATTGTAGGTATATTTAACAAATTAAACGTGATTTTTATTATTTGGAGTAAGTATTAAAGTCGTTTTTTATATGAAAAACCGAAACAAAATACTTTGGTGCATTGCCTTTTCATTAAGTTGTAAGTATTTTTGTTGTAATAAAAATATAATATATTTGTATTAGATTACCCTAACGTATATACATTTTGTACAGGCATACTCTTCATGACCTGTATGTAGAGCGTATGCCTGTTTAAATAAACTAGCTAATAAAATAAATCTATTTCTTTATCTATAAATCAGAAACCAATACTACAGCAGCCAGCGTATTCTGTATTTTCTGTATGCATTCGAATAGTTCACAAACTAAACAAAGAGCATGTTGCCGGAGGCTACTAGAACCTCAAGAAACACGGCTTTGTTTCTAGCGTTTTCTTATAAATCCGTATGCTGCCCATCGTTTAAGACTTGTTCCATATGTTTTGTATAGAACGCTATAGCAATATTAGGTGCCACCTTTGAAATTTCAATATAAAATCATAAATCTTGATGCTTTTTGATACGCAACCTTCAATTCTGAACATAGAGGTTTCTTTCACGTTGGCAACGGAAAAGCAACATTCCTGATATTCCTGATGTCCAAGGGTGGAGGCCAAATCTCAACCAAACCTTTTCCATTATCTTGGGACCCACTGTCTTCGTCACATGAAAGCTGAGTAGGTAATAATAGCCTCTATTATACTGTGTTTATGTTGTATCAAAATATGGCTGAGCAAATAAAGCATTTCTGGAGGGTTAATATTTTGGGTCAAGTACGCGACTTCGTGCCTTTATTAGAGAGCTGAAGATGTTGATGTTAGGAGTATATCGACCTAAGTTAGGTCTTTCGTTTATTATATCGGTAGGAAGTATATACGGCCTACCCTAGTTTAGTCCCTAGTTTAAAGTTATGACAAAACTCGTGAATATCATTGGAAATCTAAGAAGAGACCTTAATGTCTTACTATATAATATTATGTAAAGCGATAAGCTTATTTTTGCGTAACAGATAACGATGACAAAGAGATAAATGGAACACTTTGATTAAACCATATTATCATACGAAAATCAGCAAAAAATTACCAAGTTTTTTTTTTGTTTTCTTAATTGTTTTTGTAGGGCTATTTTTATTTCAGTCATAGAATTTACACAAGTTATTTTAATCGTCTATGTAGTCTGGTCGGCAAATTACTAGTTCTAGACCTAACAGTCACGAATTTGATTCCTACCTATAGCTTCCAAATTCGACCTTATCGTCACTTATGTTAGTGGGATGAAGGCCAAGCGTTGTCGTGTAAAAACAAAACAACAGCTCTGTAAAATAGAAATGAAGTAGAAAGCGATATTCCAAAAACAAAAAAATACAATGCACAAATATATTTGGCTATGCGAAGCGTCCGCTTATGTACGTCCGTAAGCGTTACTTTTAATATCCGCGCTGACGAGTTTTTGAAATCTGAATTTATTTTAGCGGCAATGTAGTGATCATACGAGCTATTTTGCTTTACCGGCAGGAAATACAAAATTACGGATGACACAAACCGATGTGCGTGTCATATGTTGTAAATGGGCTCACGGCGAGGTGCTCAGCGTTGCGGGATAATGGCTCTAACGGCCAGGAAATAAGGGCCCGGATATAGTGACTATTTGCAAATGTCCTAATCCTAATGTTGTGTCTTCATGCTACAAAGCGTTGCCCTAAAATAAATATACTGAACTGTTCATGATTGAACCAACAGACAAGCTTAGCTGTTACTAAATTATGTACAGCTCACTTGTTACTGTAGTACAGTAATTTAGTAGATAAAATCTTGTATTTTGTAACTATTATTCATATTTGAACTAGAGCTGGCACATTACGTTTATTTTTTGAATTTGAGTTCATTGAGGTAGGATAAAAGGAATGCCTGTAAAATTAAAACTCTTGTTCATTAGTAAAAATAGTTATTGAATAAATAGTCAAGTGGGATTAGGACCCACGACGACGCCGACGATTCTTGAAATATTACCAAAAGAGTCGTAATTAGACCAACGTCGCAATATGAACAATTTGTTCTCTTGTTCCGTTCCTGACATATTTTACGCTCTGACAAACAACTAATATAAGAAAAAAGCTCATATACTCGTATTCCGGTACAGTTTTAGACAATACGATGCTCCCGGGAGCCGCTCGTTAATCTCCGGTGAAATTAAACACGGCTGAGACATTGTATCGCTTCAGCGAAGCTGGCAGATCCTCACGATCCCTTGAATATAAACGTCTCATTTAAGCCCAATCCTGACCTTTATGACTCAGCATAAAGCCAAAGATTATCATTATAATAAGTTCCTGGTCGCAGTTTGTTGTCTTCGTCTTTTGTTTCGGTGTTCGCATTTTGTAATTACTGAACCGTGATACAATAATGACATTGTTTGAGCTTTCATCATCAACATCATCATCATCATCGACGCCGTATTCACGTGCCACTGCTGGGCTCAGGCTTTCCCACATCAATAATAGCATATAAGGAGCTCGAGTCATGACTCACTTCGCTGGCCTAATTCGACAATAGGCATGATGACAGTAACCAAAATCATGTGTTTATCTAATGTAGCAGAAATAATACATTTTTAAATAAATATTTATTTTCATATTCATAGGGAGATTGTTAATGTATTTTATAAAATAAAACTACAAAATACAGCAATCCGTCATGATAAGTTGAACACCAATGAGACCGAATTACGTCATAACTATGTACGCCGATGCAAATGTCACTTTATTTCATACGAATTTCGACTATCCCGCGCTGTTTTATTGTTTTTACCTGCATTTATAGCGTATTTCGTGGCTCCTAGCGATCAGTTGTCTAGTTTAGTGTTTTTGGAAGAAAAATCAAGTCATGGAACAAGGATTTACCAAGGCAAATAGCTCTAATTTGCCTAGAGTTGATTTGTAAAATTGTTAGGTTAATGTATACAAGACTAGATTCTGATTAGATTGTTAAAATTTCACCTTCATTTTACACATTATGTTTAGAGTAAAGACTTACGTCAAAATGATCTTCACAGAAATAAATTGGAGAATTTAGACATACAGCGGATGGATCTCTTCGAGCAAGATTAAGCCACATTTTCCGCACTGTTTTGTCGTGTGGAACGAAAACAAATAATTTGTTCGGAGTTTTTATTGATGTATTAACGCACTGAGGAACCGCACACCACTTATATATACACTTTGGAATTCATACTTAACAAGTAAAACAACGAATTTGTCTTATACGGTCGTAATCTAATACCTTTAAACGAACAATTCTTGTATTTATACAATCTGAATCTCGGAAACGGCTCCAACGATTTTCATGAAATTTAGTATGCAGGGGGTTTCGGGGGCGATAAATCAATCAGGTTTCATTTTTAGACAATTTTATAAAAAAATAAATAACATCCAGGTACTGTTTACTGTTGAGTTACATAAAGGTGACGTCACAAGCAGTTGCCATGACACTGAAGAGCGTTTTGGCGCGAATTTAAAAAAAAATAATTGTAAGCCTTTTTTTACCAAAAAATCTAAATTTTTCACAAAAATAAATTTTTTTTGGAAATATTAGATGCATTAGAATGTTATAGAACAGTTTTTCAAAATCAGTCATCATGCCTATTACCGTGAGCAACGGCTATAAGTGTATTCCAGAGCGCGGAGAAACTGGAGATATTTTTCATTTGGTCACTAGTGATCCATCATTGAGTTTGCTTAACTAACAAGAATTTTATGCGTCCGAACTTCACTAGAATGATCTTTGCTAGACGTCATCATCATCATCATCGTCATCATCATCATCATCATCATCATCATCATCATCATCATCATCATCATCATCATCAGCCCATATTAGTCATATACTAGGCATCTCCAAGTCTATGTCACTGAGCACGATACGCGGCTACTCTATTTATTTTGTGGAGAGTTTGCTGGCCTCTGGGCTATTTCATCGTCACCGGACTTTACGGCTACTCTCATCCAGATCTCGCAGCCACCTTGCGAAGATCGCCGCTCATCCTAATTGCTAGACGCCACTTCTTCTCACTATCTTCTTTATAAATAAAAGTAAAAAGTTAAATAGCCTATATGCTATCCCATTGCTGGGCAAAGGCCTCCACCATTGACATCAAGTCATCGCTACAATTGATGGGTATCGGCTTAGTCACACCACGCTTGGTAATTTATTTATTTATTTAAACTTTTGCAACATAAATATTATATGGCGGACTTAATGCCTGAGGCATTCTCTACCAGTCAACAATAGGGTAGTGCTGAGATAATAATTGGTAGGTGCAATCAGGATATATTATAAATAAATTAAATGTAAGTATATAACACATGCATACATATTATATATACATAAACATATATGTGTATTGTAAATACCTACGTAAACTACAGTAAATAAACATACATAAAATACATAATTCTAATAGGACGTTATTGAGATGATTCTGCCATGATTCTATCAAACAAGAGCTCGCGGACTTTTTCTTTTAAAGCATCACGACACGTAGCCATCTTGATTTTGAAAGACAGCGCGTTCCACAGGAGAATGGATTGAATGTGTGTGTGTGGTCTTTCCTCGTTCGGATTTTTAAGTGGGTGGACGTGTTTCGTGTTTTATCTGTAAAATTGCTTATCTTGCTACGCAATAATCTATTCAGTTCTAAGTAAATAAGTGTTGTGTGTGTCTAAAGTCGCTTAATAAAGGTTTCAGCCAAAATCACGCGCATTGCTGTTTGCGACCGCAGCCAGCGAGCGGGGTGTCTTCTTTCCTCACCGTTACGATAAGAGAGGCACTTGCCATAATTGCCCTCTCTGTCTGTCGTCGCTGCTCGTAACTCGTTGTGTTGTTTCGTGCGCTTACGCCTTGTGACAAAGTATATTAAACTACCTACTGACCTACATAAAAATGAAAACTTGTCAAGCTTGCACCTTCAAAACAAATAACAAAGAAGACCATTTAAAATGTGCAAAATGCAATGAAGTATATCATATCTTATGTCTTAATATAAACCCAGAAGATCTGAATCCCAATTTCGCCTTAAAATGGTTATGCCCTTTATGCATGATGAAACAACCCAAAGGTGATAACTCTGAATGCTTAGTTCGCCCATCCACACCGAAATCGATGGCGGAGGTTTCTTTTAATGTTACTCGCCGCAAAGCACCTAGCAAACTAGATATTTCCGCTGCGAATAACAATGTGAATATGTGTGATTACGTGCGGCGCTCGGATTTACGTGACTTGCTAAGGGAAGAAATGTCAAATGCGTTAAAACCACTGAACATGGAGATGAAGGCCACTATTAATAAAATGGCTGAACAAATTGGAGATTTTAAAACATCCATCGAGCATATGAGCGATAAGTTCGACAAAATATCGGGGGGGTTTGCTCAACAACAGCAAGAAATTGTGATTTTAAAGAAAGATAATATGAATTTGCGTGCCGTGGTGGACAGTCTCACCAACAAAATTGCTCAACTAGATCAACTGTCACGATCGTCTGCTTTGGAAGTACAATGTGTTCCAGAAAAGAAAGGTGAAAATGTCATACAACTTGTTAAGCAGCTAGGCCGTGCCGTTAAATGTAACATAGCCGATCAAGACATAGCATACTGTTCTCGTGTGGCGAAACTGAACCCTAACAGTGCAAGACCGCGTACAATAATTACCAAATTTAATTCACCGCGTTTAAGAGACTCGATTTTGTCGGCCATTACCCGCCATAATAAGGAACACTCGCAAGACAAGTTGAATACCCACGATCTTGGGTTTGGAAATGAAAAAAAATCACCGGTCTTTGTTTTAGAAAACCTTTCTTATGAAAACAAACAGTTGCACCTCTTGGCTCGCCAACGGGGTAAAGAACTCAACTACAAGTTTGTCTGGATTCGTGGAGGCAGAGTCTACATGAGAAAGAATGAAACCAGTGAAGCTATTTTTATCAAGAACGCATCAACACTCGATAAACTATAGTGGCTTTCAAAGTTACCTTGTTTCATTAGAAATTGTTTGTTATTGTTATTGTGTGTGTTGCGAATCATTAGAATTAATAATGGTGCTATGTATCGTTTTTCAATATTTTTTCAGTAGGGCAAATTACTTATTAGTAGTAAATGTATCTTCTAGACACATAGCGCACAGACAACCAGGTAAAGAAAATTATTTGATAAAAACCACTTGTTATTCTATTGTTTTGTTTATTGTCTTAGAAATAATTGAACACAAATATGCATGTAAAAACTATTTAATGTCATCTTTATGGCATTTTTATGCCATTATAACTTACTCACGAATGGAATGTGTAATAATAAATGATTGGACTAACCTGTGCTTAATCAATATTGTCACAATCCCCATGTATTGCGACAAAATAAGAATGAAATTTATATTAAACAAATTAATAGTATTATGTGCCTATGGCAAACTGAAACATAGCCAGCGTTTTAGTGTTCTAGTTAATCAGCAACAGTCATTAAAAGTTACAAAATCTTTTAAATCAATTATTGTTTATGTTGCAATTATTAAAAACTCATACAAAGGTTATTTTGTTACGAATAATACATTAATGAAGGCTAACCACTTTTCATTTATTTACTTCTTACAATCGTCACAGAAAATACTACCGATACACTTTATATTAAAGGCGTTATGGTTTGGTGCCTGCTATTTTGTTCCTATGTATTTCATATATGGATGGAGGGTTGTATTAATTAATATTATGGTCAAGGTTGATGGGGTGGTGTCTATACATTTTGTTCTGTTACCTATCAAAGAGTCCTACGCATACTGGCATAAAATATAATAACAAAGTTAATGATATTATTATGTACTACCAAAATGTACGGGGACTCAGAACAAAATGTTTAGAACTTTTTAATAATGTGGCTCGCAGCGACTTCGACGTCCTGCTTTTTACAGAGACTTGGCTTCAGGATGATATATCTAGCTCAGAATTATGCGACAACAGATATGATACCTTCCGTATGGATCGTAATTTACAAGAATGCAAAAAAAAAACAGGTGGAGGAGTAATGGCATGTGTTAAGGGTACAATTGGTGCGCAACAGAATTATAGTTTCTCGTCTAACTGTAATACGGAGTTGCTTCATATAACTATACCAGCACATAATATTGGAACAAAAAATAATTTAAATATAATACTGGTATACCTGCCTCCTAATCGTACTGATATATCAGCACAGTTAGAGGAAGTAAAATTGTATGTCATTGGTCTGGTTGAACGGTTGCCGAGTGAGACATTTCTTCTGGTCGGAGACTTTAACCTACCTTGTTTACAATGGCATGACGGTAGGTACGTAGTACTTAAGAACATGGGAATAAATATGCAAAATGCTGCACAGTCATTCATTGAAGATATGACGTATACGGGTTTAATACAGTACAATCAAATTTTTAATAACAGTGGACGCTCACTTGACCTTATATTTTGTAATATACATTCTAACATAACTAAAGCTACCTTACCTCTCATAAAAGAGGATGTACATCACCCATCTCTACTCGTAGCAATTAAGGATTTATTTATCAAGCTTTTAGAAGAAATTAATGTCTCGCATCGTAACTTCCATCGCTGTGATTATACGGCTATCAATGATTTCCTAAGTGGGGTTGACTGGGACCTGATTTTAAGCGATGTCACTGTGGAGTTTGCTCTGGATAGATTCTACAAAATTTTGGATGACTGTTTTAACCGTTTCATTCCAGTAATTAGAATAAGTAATGCTAGAAAAAAATATCCCGTGTGGTATAGCTCTGCTCTAATAAAACTGATACGCGAAAAAAGCAAAGTCCACAAAAAATTTAAACTCTATGGTAACCCTCGTGACTATGATACTTTTGCAATGTTACGAAAGCGAGAACATTTATTGGAAAAGCAGTGTCATAATAAATATATGTCTGGCATTGAACTTAAAATTAGCCATCGTTCAAAGGCTTTCTGGTCTTATGTTAAGTCTAAACGTGGTGGCTCGCAGTATCCAAAGCAATTCACTTATCAAGACAAAGTATTGACAGAGGGCTTCGCAATTTGCGCAAATTTTAATACGTACTTTCATAGCATGTTTTCGCATATGGTAACTCGTAACGCTGGGTTATCTCGGGCCGTGAACGATGATAATGCTGTGGATGTACTGACGGGTATAGCTGTGACTAAAGCTGAGGTGGAAAGATTGCTTAAAACCCTTGATGTTAGCAAGGGACCTGGGTGTGACGGGGTTCCACCAGTATTCCTAAGGAATTGTGCTGAGACTTTGGCTTATCCTATATTTTTACTGTTTGATAAGTCTTTGAAGCAGTGTGTATGTCCTGTTTCTTTTAAGAAGGCGCACATAGTTCCTGTTCATAAAAAGGGATCCAGGATGGATATATGTAACTATCGTCCTATTTCTATCTTGAATACCTTGAATAAAATGATCGAAAGAATCGTATACGATAAAATTTACCGCCTTATTATTCAAGGTATATCACACCATCAACATGGCTTCCTCAAACGTAAATCAACCACATCAAATTTAGCCGAGTTTTGCAATTATGTTCTGTGTGGAATGGAAAGCTGTGGTCAGGTTGACGTGATCTACACAGACTTCGAAAAGGCTTTCGATCGTGTTGATCACGCCATCCTGCTCGACAAGCTCTTTAATCTTGGTATTAGAGGCGATTTGCTCAGGTGGATCACATCATATCTCAGTAATAGATCGCAAGCTGTAGTCGTGGGAGGTTTTAGATCTGACTTTATTGAGGTTCCTTCAGGAGTCCCACAGGGATCGCATCTCGGTCCTCTATTTTACTGTGCCTACATTCACGATATTCATCATTGTTTCAGTCATTCTGAACACATACTCTACGCTGATGACAAGAAGGTATTCATGAAAGTGGCATCGCTTTCTGACTGTGAACTCATTCAGCGCGATTTGGATACTCTTTACGAATACTACAAGCTCAATAACATTAATGTCAATATAAATAAATGTCAATCCATTAGTTTTAGTCGTAAAAAACAAATTATCAGGTTTTCTTATAATTTTAACGGTACAGTTATTGCTAGGACAGACTCAGTAAAAGACCTTGGAATTTTGTTGGATTCTAAAATGTTATTCTTGAGCCACGTCAACTATGCTACCAATAAAGCGTACCGTAATTTAGGATTCCTTATGAGAACATTTAAGCCTTTCAGAAATATTCATAGCCTTAAAGCAGTCTATTATGCGTTTTGTCGAAGTATTCTCGAATATGCGAGCCCCATTTGGAACCCCCAGTACATCACACATATAAATAAACTGGAAAAAATTCAAAAACGCTTTATAAGGCATTTAAATTTTAAAACCTCCAGACGAAGTCAATCTTACGAGGTTGACTGCAAACACTATAATCTGTTACCTCTTGATTCTCGTCGTGACCTACTTGACTTATGTTTACTTTACGATATTTTGGAAAACAACCTAGACGCACCTAACCTTCTTTCACTTGTCAGTTTCTGCACTCCCAAATACCGTACAAGACACACTCCGTTGTTTAACGTACCGAATCACCGTACCAATTACTCGAATAACGCTGTTATGACCCGTTTGCCCAGGACATACAACAAAAAGTTTCAGCATATTGATATATTTAATACGGGCAAACGGTCCCTAAAAAGGAAAGCATTTATCTCGAATATTGATCTCGAATAGTGATAGATTCTAGTAAAATATAGCATATTAGTGTTTCATATTAGCGATTTTTGTTTGTTCATTTTTTATTTTTATGTGTATGTTTGTGCAGGCGCCAGCACATCAACCTATCTGGAGCTGTCGGATTTCTTCAATGGATGTTCAACCATATGTCATATGCATAAGGTTCAGGATCTGTTGGGGAAGTTTTGCGGCTTGTGGTGGTCTGGTGTGCTGACGTGTGTGTGTACGTACGTGCATGTATGCACATAAGCATGAATGTGCGAGTTTCATTGTGTCCAAAATATATATATATGTATATATATGTATAAAGATGTGTATTTTTGTTTGTATGTTTGTTTGTAGGGTTTTGGTCTGTGGCTTAAATTTATTCGTGCAAATGTAAGTTATTTAAGTCAGATTGTATACTGATTATTGAACACGAGCATATTATGTTGTCAAGTGCCTTTTGTTGTTCTTAATATGTACCTAGTTAATGAATTATTCTAAGTTGTGGAATTCTCTAATTGGCTTAAGTAACATAAAATAAGTAAATTAAAACGTGTTTGTAAAAGAGCTGTTGAATTTCCTAATAAATAAAAAAAAAAAAAAAAAGAAAGTAAGAATGAACAAAACCAGATGATAATGGTAATAACAAAATTAAAAAAAAAATAATTAAAATTCAAGCTCGGGCTATGCGTCGAAAAATCCGAAACACACTAGCCCGACCTGGGAATTGAACCCAGACCCTTTGGATACCGGGCCGAGCGTTTTGCCACTCGATTACTGAGGCTTATTTTAAATACAAAGAACAACATCCTAAACGAAAGATAAGCTGTAACTACTTTATATATAAGTCACAGTCCGATAGCAGTAAAGTCTGCAGCCTTCCACTCCCAAGAGATTAACCGAGGGCCACTCTAAGCCAATTAGCTCCTGAGTTGACAACGAATGTGTGCACTGTAACGTAATTCAGAGAGAGGCGAGAAAAGGTCAATTTGATCATTTAAAACATCTAAGGCGCTCCGCAGACAGAGCAACTTTGATCTCCGTGTTGCGGCAACAGGTAACTATGTAACCTAAAGAAACTGGGCAAACATAGCAACTCTAAAATGTTTTTATTTTGTTTATATAATTTTTAACGCAAATTTTGTTGCAAACAAATTACAAAAACACAAATGTTGAAAACATTTCCACGAGCAGGATTTGAACCTGCACCCTTCTGACATACCGGGTCAGGTGCTCTCCCAATTGAGCTATCGTGGTTCTTACCAGCCCGCCGAAATTATTCAACACTATTTACTTTTTACTTTGAAAGCCAAAGGGCCCATTCCATGTCAACAACTACCGTCATTAACATCCGATCATAATATTTTTACAAATCCTGCTCGTGGAAATTTTTTCAACATTTGTGTTTTTGTAATAGCAACTCTAGTTGCGAGTTTCGATGATCGACAAAAATTTTCAGTTGCAGCAAATAGCAACTGTTTTTGTACTAGTTGTGTCAATTTGCTAGTTTCTCCAACTGGCAAACACTGTTTGCTGACTATGAATTTATAAAGTTTTTTTAGAATTTCGGCAACCGTGTATTGATGCTGCAACTGGCATGCTTTAACGACAACTTTTTTTAAAGTTGATAGCTTTTACAACTAAAGTTGCTATGTCAGCGTAGCATCTAAAGCCTTAAATAAAATACAAAGAAAAACTGTAATGTCTGTAATTTAATAACATGCTGTTAAATGGATTCATCCCAGAATAAACCCATAGAAAAGGGAGAGAGAAAATAGACTGCTATTATTATTTGCCCTCAACTTGTTTTGCATTGCTTATCCGGTATGAAAGGTACAAGGTCCAGTGTAATTACATATCTTTATATTAATTACAAAAAAGAGTAATACTCGTAATATTGTACTAATAAATAGTTAGTTATTTCACATTTTTCATAAGTATATTTACACACTAAAGTCTTAAGAAATATGTATGAACACCAAATGCACATAAAGCATATAATAATAACAAGACGCATAAGAGTCTATTCACGAAGTCAGACAAACTTTCTAACAACTCTACAATCTGCAAAGGGTTCGAAGGCGAGTTGATTCACACCACGTAAGTTCTGGGTCACTTAATAAAGCTGAATAAATTCTATTTGCGTCGTGTCCCGCTCACGTTCTCTTATTTCTCAGTAAACTTGGCGACCAGCGGAATAAAAAAAACCCACCAGAATCTCCATAATAATACCTTATTGACGCCAGCCCAGCACCTACGTCAGGAGTGTTGACACTTAGAACAGGGTTGTCGCTTTCTCGAAGTTCTATATTCCTAACGTCCAATAAGGGATCTGTGATTCTACCACAGAACGTCTATCTCAGTGGCGTGCGGCAAAGCGCTCGGCAAAAACCCACATTCGGTAAGCGTGATAATTAAGTCAATACGCATCAATTGTAGCGATGACTTGATTTCAATGTCGGAGGACTTTGCCCAGCAGTGGGACTGTCCTACTGGCTATAATATACACGATGATTTTTTAATCACCGTCCAAACCTTCTGAGATGACTCCCGTGATACAAACGAACAACTCTTACTATTGGACCCTAACTCGAAAATAAAATTCAGGTGTTCCATACAAAACATCAATATTCATTCGACCAAAATGTATGGAACAGCTGAATTTTATTTTCGAGTTAGGGAGTTGGTCCTATAGTAAGTGTTGTTCGTTTGTATCAAGGGAGTCATCTCAGAAGGTTTAGACGGTGATAAAAAAGTCACCTGTTTAATATATATATAAGGTCTAACAATATCAATAAGAGAACATTTAAGGGGAGCATCTATACATCACACTGAGCATGCTCACCAAATTTGGTCCAAAACTACAGGCTCGTTACCGAGATAATCAACAAAACATTATCATAATTCACCAAAAAATACACCCTTTCCAAACACTTACAGCTGCACTACACGCACACAAAGATAGCCGAACATTCCAATTGTGTGCGTGTATCTGTACACTATCATTTTATTGATGTTTGGGTGCGTGTTAGTAAAGATATAGCATATTTCATGATATGCATTATTTTAATTGATTTAGTTTGTTAGAAAACATAACTTTGAAAAATCACTATAAAACTGGAGCTCATTTTTTGTCATTGTATTCAGAATGATGTATAGATACCGCCCTTAAACGTTCGCTTATTGATTTTGTTAGACCCTGTACAACGTGTAACAAAAAGGTGTGGTCAAAATGAACTGACTGTTTTGACCTGTTTTGGGATTCTTGTTTGTCAGAGGGTCTATGTGTGCGTTGCTCGAGTACGGTGTGTATATTAAACTTATCTTCTGTGGGTTTCGATACGAATAGACGTTATTATAGTAAACACCTGTCATAACTGTAAGAGAACTTATATTCTCTTAGAGATCTATTCTAATATTAGCGGCCGTTCGCGGTTTCACCCGCGTGATTCCCGTTCCCGTGGGAATTTCGGGATAAAAAGCATCCTATGTTTTAATCCAGGTTATAAACTATCTGTATGCCGAATTTCATCCAAATCCATCCACCCGTTGCAGTGTGAAGAAGCAACAAATATACGAACATACATACAAACTTTCGCATTTATAAAATTAGTGTGATTATAAAGAGGAAAGCTCTATATTTCTGTATATTTGTTTGTAGCGAATAAACTCAAAAACTACTGGACCGATTTAAAAAAATCTTTCACCATTAGAATGCTACTTTAGCGCTGAGTAACATAAGCTATATTTATTACTAGAAAAAAAAATTGCTTAATGATAAATAAATAGAAATACGATTTGTTTGTTTTGTTGTCATAGAAATTGTCAAAGCGGTACGAAGTCCGCCGGGTCAGCTGATATTTAATAAGAACAATAATATATTTGATTACAACTATGGTAATAGTACGACAACCACAATAGATCAAAAGAATATTTGAATGGGATATCCGTATTTATGATTCTATAAAAAGGTTTATGAAAGAAGGTTTGAATTTCAATACTTTTTTACAAAGCCTAAGGTTTTGTTAGTCCTGTCCTGTGTCGTGTAAAAAACTATTGCAAACCATTACAAATTTGTTGTTAACATTCAAGCAACTTGTTACTTTCTATTTGACAAAACAGTTAAATTATTTGATTTTTAAGATCAACCCTGAACAGTCCCTGTATTTCTTTAAGTCACGTGCACGCAATAAGAGGCACAAGGGATGCCTACAATTGAAAATGTATTCGTACATTGCTATCGGTCATTCCATCTGTATTGAGTTTAGGGTCTAAGGGTAATTTTTGCTTGACGTTCAATGGATACAAGCTTTCAGCAAATTAAATATTTCTTGGCTTATTCACAAAATGTCAAAGATTTCGATGTTGACATGGTAAATGGGTCTTGAGATGCACAGCCTATAAATTTGCTACTGCTGGGCTCTGACCTTACTAAGCAGGTTATCCACTTGGAGGTGTAACACGAAATGTATTTGATACTATATCTACCTATAAGTGCGTACGTTTCGCCCACAAGTTTCTGCGTATCCAGGTATGACCTTTCGAATCCGCACTGCGAGCGTAAATGCAAGCCTATCTAAATATATATAAAAAAGATGTGGGGCTTTACTGAAACCTCCCGCGGACTTCTTGAGAGAATTTGAAAGTAAGGTTGCAATTTTTTGTTTCATTTGCTAGCACTCATGCACGTTCACTAACACTTAACGGTTAGTAATCCACCATTATTTCACATTAATATATGACTTAATTCAACACAAATTTTAGAAAATAAAACAAAACCGCAGTCTTGACTCTTCACTTTCCCGCGAAGAAGTCCTGCGAGTGCCTTTGTGTTCGTACAAAAATCGCCAGCCGGGGCGGGTCGCTTCGTGCACGCTTCGATTCTCTGACGAGTTGCAGCGGGCTTACACCAACGTAACTTGAACGTGCCATAAAGTATACCATTAGAGTTAAAGTAATTTTAAAACTTGTAAATTATTTTCGAAAATCGGCCTAATTATTATTTATGGTAAAATATTGTAACGCGCAATCTATACTAATACATTGTATCTTTGTATGTATGTTTGCAACGAATAAACTCAAAAACTACTGGACCGATTTAAAAAATACTTTCACCATTAGAATGCTACATTAGCGCTGAGTAACATAGGCAATATTTAAAAAAAAATGTCCACCCGTGCTAGTATACAATAAATAAGAAGATATTTTTTTTTGCTATATAATTAAATTAAACCTTTAGAATGTCTGCGTTGCTATCGTATGGTAGAAACAAGTCCCGAAAGAAAAAAAATATTTCACAATGAATGAATAGAACCACTACACTAGGTCACAAAAAACGAGCGAGCTTTACAGTAGTCGCAGATGTGTAACATTTGACATATCACCTTAGTAATAAGCAATTTTAACATTATATTCTGAAAAACATGGGTCAGGTACATCATTTTATAACTATAAAATAAATAATGATAAAGTCTATTCCACACGAAAGGGTTAAAATCAATATTACAATAGAAAAAGAATATAGAACTAACAATGACGTATATTTTTTTACAAATCTTAAAGAGAATGCAGTAAATACTCATTAGAGGACATTTGACATGTCAAAATGACCTTTGATAGTCAAATGACATAATATGTCACTTAGAATAATAATATGTCATGTTCATAATATCGATTACAGAATCTATAAAATGGCGCGCGCTTGCGCGCTTCCCCGACTTCCTGTTACACTGTTGGACACTTCCGTCCCATTTTACGAAATCACTCCCACAAATTGCTAGAAAGCGAGAGGAAAGATGTTACACATCAATAAAACTACTACAAAAAAGCCAGCGAGCTGAAAGCCTTGAAAGAATTCTGTAAATGACAATTTATGATGCAATGTGCTGCCTACAAATGAAGATTGAATTTCTGCATGGAGGAAATGTTAAAAAACTATAACAGTTTACATAATATCCGTATTGCGTGAGGTAAATTATTTGCTTGCCACGATATTTTCGTTACAAGCACCATTAAGTTGTTTCCTTTTCTAAATGGCTGAGGCGAAAAGCACTATTTTGAATTATGGTCGGCAATTAGGTATTTTAAATTTTAATTTAATTATGATTATAGTACTATTAATAGAATATGTTATATTCGCTAACATCATGTTTTTAATAATATAAAAATCTTTTCTTTATTAAAAGTTGGGTCGTATCAAACCCACAGAATGATATTGTTAATACTGAATTTAACAGTTTCTGGTTGGGAACTAGCTTAGTTTTTAAATGCCAGAAGTCAGCTTGTGTAGGTGCTTGTTTATATAGCCTTAGACTACAGAATAAAAAATAATATAAATAATAATAATTATAGTCAAGTTTAAAATGTATACCTTTGTCAAAGACAAAAAGCACATTTTGAGTTCTGCAATAATTTTAATTATAATTATATTGTGTATTTTTACTACTGTCATTATTATGCAGTGTAGTTTAAAGCTATTTCCACAGAATAAACATTAAAAGGAACAATAAACACGCCATCAGAACAAACATTTAAACAGGAAACAAGTTCATACCCGCAAAATATGTTCAAATTGCGTGCATAAAGCGACTCAGTGACTTGTGCGGGCGTTGATAGTCGCCATTTGTCTTGTCACTCTGAGAGCCGCTTCATTTACTACATGCCCTCAGCTCCTCTCAAATAGGCCCAGTTAGTCCCATATCGAAATTAACAACGAAACGCACTTTCCCTCAACGGGATATCATGGCCGTATCCAAGGATATCCAAGGCTATTTACCTACTTAACGTCGTAAAGTAAGGTGTAATCTAGTAGAGAAATATTGGCATACGAGCAGACACAATTTTTTTCTTTGTTTATTTTGGTACATACTAAACAGTCGCAATATGTAATTGATAATAATGAATATTTATAAAGCTTCGTAATAAGGAGGAAATGGGGCAAACAAAAAACAAAGACAGTAATTCACAATTAATTTGAGCTTTGCCGTAGTACTATTATTTATTCTGTGGCTTTGCCTATAGTTAACAAAATACCTAAATAATAACAATGCACCGCTTGGCCATTTATTTATGACTAGCTGTGCTCGCGACTTCGTCCGCGTGCAATAGTGACTTTCGGCAGCATTTTTAATTTTTTAGGCTCTTGTCTTCTTTAGGCGTTTCTCTTCCCGTTTTTGCAACATTTTTCACTGATGCTTCGTTCCTAATGGCCGCAGCGTGATGCTATATAGCCTAAAGCCTTCCTCGATAAATGGACTATCACACAAAGAGAATTTTTCAATTTGAATTTTTCAATTTGTTTGTTTTTCAAACAAACAAACTCTCCAGCTTTATAATATTAATAATAACTAGCTGTGCTCGCGACTTCGTCCGCGTGGAATAGTGACTTTCGGCAGCATTTTTAATTTTTTAGGCTCTTTTCCCGTTTTTGCAACATTTTTCACTGATGCTTCGCTCCTATTGGTCGCAGCGTGATGTTATATAGCCTAAAGCCCTCCTCGATAAATGGACTATCCAACACAAAAAGAATTATTCAATTCGAACCAGTAGTTCCTGAGATTAGCGCGTTCAAACAAACAAACAAACAAACAAACAAACAAACAAACAAACAAACTCTTCAGCTTTATAATATTAGTATAGATATAGATATAGATAAAAGTACATAATTCCTTCAATAAAGCGTCTTATAAACCTCCTAACGAAACACAAAATATTTTTTATGACGTTACGAGATAAGGTACCTCGGAAGAGATTTTACAATTTATTTTATCAACTGAGTATTAGCATCAAAAAGTTATTAAAATTAAAATTAAAAATGATCATCTTTCTAAACAGAGATTCCAGTTCGCATTCCATTTAAGCCGCGTTCCACCCAAAAATATATGTACTATTGACAGTTTGTAATTTTTGTTGCAAAAGGGACAAGAAGAATTTAATATCTAAAGTACGTACCTACTTTCAAAAATCCAAATTATGATCCAACTTAATATTTATAGTAGGTACTCGTGTGTAAGAAAATAACTTAAACAACATTATAATTGTCTATGATTTTTAGTATTGATTCAAAGCGTTAGTATTTTGTAGTTGAATTACATTTAGGCCTATGAAGCTTTGGCTATCAAGAGTTGAAAAATTTGATAAATATTGAAGGAGAGCAAAGTTAAGTCGAGCGAGTGCTGATAAAAAAGGTTCAATTTAATATGGAGGCTGTAAAATTGAATTCTTTATCGAATTTGGTGGGACGATACATACTTTAGTGTACGTAACCTATTTTGTGAGGATTAATACAGTTGAGTTTTTTAAATGATTAACACAGAACGAATAATATTATCATCATGTAAATACGAGACGTATTTTAATTATCACGTATATTTCATTACTTTTTTGTTTTAAATTTTAAATTTAAATGTAGATACTATTGTAACGGTATAACATAAAAGTGATACATATTATAGATTTTAAAAGCACTTATATGCAGCCCTCTATTACAAGTGTTGGTTAATAAAAAAATAAAAATATCTCTTACTCTCATTGTTTCTATATGACTCTAACTTACTCTAAGTTTCTATATAAACTGCATATTATATACCCGTGGCCGTTATGAAAAATATGTCATAGAATATCCTATATACGTACATATAGAATATACAACAAGTGCTTCAGTGAATGCCGGTTGCCTTTTCAGAATAAAAGAGTCGAGTAAACCCGACCCCACTTAAATCGTCGATATTGTCGGGAACGTGTGTTTGACGACAGCTAACTTTAAGAAATATACCATTAAAAGGAAAGCAATAAGTTAGTTTGCGGAAATCCGTCTTAAACCACCCCCAAGACTTGATTGATTGCCACAACTTTCTCTTTGTTTTCTGTACTTTTCTGGAGACGGATTTATTTACACTTCACTAATGTATTAAGTTCCTGTTCAAAGTCCAATTTAGTCCATACTAGTTTTGACTAGGCAACTGTTAACTCTTTTTAGATCATTGAATTCAGAAACAAATTGAGAGAAAATAACAAATTGATAGACATTTTTTTGTTTCTGAACTTTTAACTTACAAACAGAGGAACTAGACAAGCAAGGTAAGGTTAGGTTTAAATTGTTGTTTTAGTAGCCGGTGGTGCGCCAGAGCCAGATCTACTCTTACCAATTCTCTCTGTCTTTACCAACTCATTTTATGTCGTCACTGCTGGGGCACGAGCCTTCCCTATGGATGGATAAGGAGAACGGGCCATAAACCACCACGCGGGCCCAGTACGGATTGGTGGTTGTTAACGTCTGCTTATGCAACTGGGACCAACAGCTTTAGTCTTCTGAAGCACGGAGGAGCTCGAGATGATAAATTTTTGGTCACCCATCCGATGACCGGCCTTTGCCAAAGTTGCTTAACTTAAGCAACCGCAGATCGAGCTCCTCATTTAAGAATATTTTTTTAATACTAGGTACTAACCAACAACTACAAAAACAATGCGCAAAATTGGATGTATTGCCTCTGCATTGTGACTCCTATCGAGTTATACTTCGTGCCGACTTTTTCCTTTAATCCTATAAATTTTGATTGCATGCGCAGTTTTTGCCAGCTCCCAGCCAGCCAGCCACCCTTGATTTATGTTCAAAGTGTGTTATGTGTTTTATCCGCTTTGAACTTTCTCATAACGCAAACCTCAGCTTTAAAATGGAAATTAATTCGTTTATAGAAATCATTAACAAGACATTAACTTAGTTTTTGGGTATTGTTTATTACATATGGGTATATAGAGGAGAAGATTAAAATGTAGAAAAATGAACCAAAAGTAAATTAGCAGACAAGTTTTGTTTTTAAAAAAATTCTCGAAGCACAAGAAATACACGTCAGCCTTTGACTGACTTTGATTGACAGGGTCCCATGTGATGGACACCGGAGACGTGGCAGGCTAAAACGGATATGGACGACTTGAACACCTTTTTGCCGGGGTATTAGGTGGCCAAGGATAGAGACGTGTGGAGAGGGAAGGCTTTTGTCCATCAGTGGGACACAATATGAAAAAGAAAACAAGAAATTGGCTGAGATTAACGAAAGGTGAGACAGTCGCTTTTTTCAAGTTTAAATAATTTTAAATATAAATAATTTTAACACAAGATTGTGGAGGATTGGAGTAATTTTACAGATAGGCCGACTGACATATATTATTAGGACTGCTTAAACTGGCATTGTGTCGAAGGTCGGTTGCACCATCAAACTTAAGCTATATTTTGGTCGCTCATGTGATATGAAGTTAGATATAGATTTCTTAATTATTTAGATAATGGCTATTTTATTATGTGCCGTTAATTTTAATAACAATGTTTAGTGCTTGCTATTTAGAGCGTTAAGATGCAAGCCTAGTATTTAAGTAAACGAAGAAGATAAATCGAAGTCAAAGGCAGTAGCATGGATTGCCAACACTAGACTATCACGGGTTGATATTATGATGAATGAAAAACTATATCTATATCTCTCGTGACGGTGGACAAAAGAAAATAAGTTTAATTAAAATCGTTCAATGTACACAATGGCAGTGTTAAAACACTCAATCGGAAGTAATCAGTGCACAGGATTCGATTTCAATTAATGTCAACTGAACTTTATAATGGCGTCATTTGGGCATTCGTTTATTGCAGCGGGACATTTCAGAAATGAGAGGCTTCCCGTAATTGTTACTGCAATTGTAAATTGTTTTGCCGTTGTTATGGTGAAAACTTAGTAACTTTCGGAATGTCGGTCACCTAGATATATTACGAAATTTTACTCTTTTATTATATTATTAATATACTTACACAGTTATACATCATGACTAAGTTCGGTCACAGTGACTGGTATACAATGGATAAGAGCATCTAACTCTTAAGTCTCTTAACATTGTACTAAATATTTATGTTGACATTGTACCGGTTGTACACCATTGGTTTTTAAGCACCACACTGTAGAGACCTCGTTCCAAGTAAAAGCAAAAGCATGAGACAAATTAAAAGCCATTTTTCCGGTTTGTGTTGAAATGAAAGCTACAACTTTTTTACTATTAAAATTAAAATTCAAAATATTTATTCGGTGTAGAAGTTGAGCTGAGGTAAAAGTTATTATTAAATAATATATAAACAAAGGAACCTGTTCCAATGTTACCAATTACGTCATCAACATCCGATCTTAATATTTTAACAAATATCAAGGATCAGCTATGCAAGCTATACCTATTTACAAAATATAATGTGACTTCGTCATTGATTTTAGATTAAAGTTCTTATGTAATTAATCAGGTTAGATGACTCACGTAACGATCTAACCCTTCTCTTAAGCTCCATTTTGTTTCTAGATTAATAATGATGACCAAACTCATCTATCACTTTAAAGTGGACGGGTGTCCTAGAATTGTAAGTAATATAATAATGTCTAAACTTACCCAATATTATGTTGCTGGAAAATAAACCTTAATCTTAGTAGCTAAGTTCTTTAACTAGTTTGGCGTTATGGTTATAAGAAAATATCAGAGCAAGAACGTTCTTGCCACATTGTAATTAAAACATCTATAATTTATGAAGCGTCTGAAGTGAAGCGCCACATTAATATTTCAAGCTGGCTTCATTGTATTTGAGTTGGAAGTAAGTAAAGTTTTCAATTTTCAAACGCTTTTGTTTAATTACCTTACTTTACTTACCGTTTGAGCGACCACGAACCGCCAATATTGTAACAAATATAGAGTGTGTCCAAGTTGAATAAACAAAAACTATTAACAAGATAAAATATATTGTTTTATTAAAGGCAAATTACAAATTATGGTTGAAATGTCCATTTAAGTGTTGCAATAAGGGTTTAAGAAGTATACAGTTCTATGTAACACCAGGGGCCAGTCACACATACCTACTTTATGGAAATATTTACACTTAGTAAACAATAAATAAAAACGACGGGTTGCACTCCGGGAATGCCGCAGAAGTGAAAACTTGAATATTAACGTTGTGCATTTTTGATATTTTGGAATGGTTAGGGAATAATTTTGCACGAATTGCTTCAATTATTAGTATAAAAGTACTATCATTTATGTGGTACAATACAATATTTATTTATTGCGCTATCGTACACAAACATGACAATTTATATTACATTAAAAAGCACTCGAACATTCGCGCAAGCGCCCTGCGCCGCCTTAACGAAACAGCAGGCATACATACATTTTCGCCGCGCCGTAGAAAGAAAGGGGGATACTTCCTCTCCTACGCCGCGCCGGCTGTCATCCGTCTTACGAATTTTCGATCAGGCCACGTGTCCTGACGGTCTCGTGTCCTGGCGCGAATTTAACATTTTTTACCCATTACAAAAAAAGTGTACAACGTCGCTAAAGAAGTTTTCTCTTCAAAAAACATATTATATTTTGTTAAACAAAAAAATGTGTTGACTTTACGTTTCCGCGAGCGGTATTCAACCAGCACCTTTTGGTCCTAGTCGAGTACTTGTGATCAAAACTTTTTTTGTATCTATACTAATATTATAAAGCTGAAGAGTTTGTTTGTTTGTTTGGTTGAACGCGCTAATCTCAGGAACTACTGGTTCGAAATATTATTTTTGTGTTGAATAGTCCATTTATTGAGGAAGGCTATAGGCTATATTACGTCACGCTATGGCTAATAGAACGCGGGTGAAACCGCGGGACACGTAGTTATTTGTATGCAGAATCTTCTTCTTCTTCTTCTATTTACATGTGACTATTATCATCATCATCATCAACATAATCAACCCGTCTCAGTACACTACTGGACATGAGCAATTGCACAATGCATCCTTTTTTCGGCACTCTAGTACATATAAAAGTTTTGTACTTATTATAATTATTGTTAATGAAGAATGCCTGGCACAATCATCAACGTTATTCAGATGCTAATACATGCCACATAATTAAAACATTTTGAACACAGCGAAAAGTTTGTAACAACATTACCAAAAAGAAAGTTGTAATCTTTATTCGATAACTCAATTTGCACCCCTAATTCTTGAAGCGGAACGACCCGATGAACTTTTCAATCTTGCCCGTGTTAGGGTTGAGCCAAGGCCCACGGACTCATAGGTACTGTAAGGAGTTTATATGTAGCTCATAGTAAAAGCTAGTTTAATTTATTTGTATGTAAACCTCTTTAGTCTAGATGACTATTGGAATCATCGAATAAATAATTAAAAAGGTTTACAACGGTTTGACACAGTCGCAGACAGTAGGAGTCAAGAGCTAGACAGCCCGGCTAAGAGCCGGTACTCGGAGATCAGTAATGTTGTAATACAGTTTAATACACGAATTTATTAATACACGAAGTAAAAGTGAAGTCGTGTTATCATGTATTTAGAAGACGTGAATTACAGTTAAATCTCCTTTAAACTTGATGCTCATTCAATTGTTGTTAGTAAAAGCAAATGAAGATTCGGAAGCTAGGTGTAACTTTAGTCCATGTTTTGGAATAAGATGACGTTGCACTGTTTTGTTTTATTTTGCTAACACTTATGCACGTTTACTAACACTTAACCTCTCATAGGCGGCGAGCACTAATCTGTGCCCTCATCATCATCATCATCAGCCTACACACGTCCACTGCTGATATGTGCCCTAAACAATTGAAATTCTATTGTGTCTGTATTCACAGCAGACGACATATTAACGGTTAATAATTTAAAAGAAGATAAAAAAAATAAGATCTATGACTCTTCACTTTCTCGTCAAGAATAGCTTTATGTCTTCAATAGTAACGCGAGATCTCTCACTCTTTTCTCTATTTTTAGATGTTTACACATTTTACTTTTATTTAAGTACTTTCTCAAATTTCTCACCCTGTCAACTCGACGACTAAACAGTACCGGCGTTCTCCACTATAAAAGATATCGCTATACAGGTATAGGGAGTCATTAATATTAACGTCACATAAAATATGAGTGCCAACGTGGTGTCAACCCTACAGACCGTTGGTTTTGATGGATTTTGGCGCGCTAAAGCCGTTGTCAAACCTCGGGCTGACTTATTATTTTATAAATAAAGATTTATACAACATTTTCGTCACGCCTCATTTTGCCGGTTTCAAATAAGAATTCGTTTTTTATGGGTTAAACCCCAGGTTTAACCCATTCCCAAAAATTCCCAGAATCTAGATTTTTTATGTGAATCTCAATCTGTAATTTTGTCATAGGTACTTAAAAGCTGTATTTAAATAGTTTTTTTTTGGCGAAATGTATCATATCGATGAGGAGCTGGATGGCGCAGTGGTTAATGCGCCCGGTCTGCGAGTGCTGAGGTTAAGCAACTTTCGGAAAGGCCTGTCATCGGATAGCCCCGGCTGCATTAGCAGTCGTTAGCAACCACAAATAAAAAAAATAAAAAATAAAAATAAAAATAAAATAAAAATAAAATAAGAATAAAATAAAAATAAAATAAAAATAAAATAAAAATAAAATAAAAATAAAATAAAAATAAAATAAAAATAAAATAAAAATAAAATAAAAATAAAATAAAAATAAAATAAAAATAAAATAAAAATAAAATAAAAATAAAATAAAAATAAAATAAAAATAAAATAAAAATAAAATAAAAATAAAATAAAAATAAAATAAAAATAAAATAAAAATAAAATAAAAATAAAATAAAAATAAAATAAAAATAAAAATAAAATAAAATAAAAATAAAATAAAAATAAAATAAAAATAAAATAAAAATAAAATAAAAATAAAATAAAAATAAAATAAAAATAAAATAAAAATAAAATAAAACACTTTTATTTCAGACCATGGTCCATATTCACAGTTACCAAAAAAATCAAAAACAATAAAATTAAAAATTATAAATTACATTATATTATTAAAATTACATTATAATTCCATTACATAAATAAAAATAAAATAAAGTAGAGTATGTTAGTAACAAACAGACTTACAACTATGTTAGTAACTAAAATAACAAACACAACGCAAAAAACAACCCGAAGACTCACTGGCTCACATGTAAAACATGTAAACCAATGGCCACTGGGCCCGCGTGGTGGTTTATTGAACGTTCTCCCTTTGCATCCATAGGGAAGGCTCGTGCCCAGCAGTGGGGACATAAAGTGAGCTGATGATGATGATGAAAATGATCATCATCATCTCGAGCTCTGCCATGCTTTGGAAAGCACGTAAACCCGTTGGTCCCGACTGCATTAGCAGTCGTTAACAATCACCAATCTGCACTGGGCCCGCGTGGTGGTTTATTGCCCGTTTTCCTTATATCATCATCTATAGCGGGAACATACAAAAATGAGTTGATGATGACGGTGACGATTACAAAATAAAGTCGGAAAAATCGAGAACCACATAACGTGGTTTATTGGGAATTCAATAAAACCTTTAATACTTATGTGCTTTAATACGTTAGCCACCTAACTAAGTAATGGTTAGTTTTACTGTTAGTCTATGGGCGGAAAACGACTCTATCTAATAATTTTAATAATATATATATTTTAATAATAATATAAATTTAATGAATACTTTAGCATACCATTAACGATTAGCTTCGGTAGATAGGTTTATAATAGGACAGGTTATGATGATTGAGAGTGACTGGGGTTGAGTTGGATCCCTTTAGCGAGCGTAGTACGTTGAAATGTTTTATTGATTTTCGACCTTATGTGGGAAATCACAAAGTTCTGTGTGATACGCCGACAGTGCCTTGTAATAAGGGTTAACGTAAAAGCTATATCAGAAAAGTGATTGGCACAGATATGAAAGGAGCGAAAATAGCGCAGGCAGGTGTTAAAAAGCAAACTTCAATATTTTTTCAGCTCCATTCGGAATGCAAACTGACAATTTGATAATTATTAAACGATTATTATTAATTATATTTCTTGTAATAATATTTCTTTGGGATGAGCAAATGATGATGATAATGATGATGAATGATAGCGTTTTAAAAAAGCATTTGTTATTAAGACAAAACTGTCGCCCGGATTGCGTAAGGTATTCGTCTCGTTTCAAACGCAAATTTTATAATTTTTGTTATAAATTAAACATTGTGAATGTAAAGTAGCATAGTGAAGTAAATAGCCTAATTATAATATCCCACTGTTGGGCAAAGGCCTTCATCATTGTAATCAAATCATCGCTTCAATTGATGGGTATCGCTGCCAAATGCGGGTTGGTGATCACAAACCCGGGCTACACAGGTATAGCATAATATATTTATTTATGCATACCTACACCGTGACAGGTTAGACGACGGACGCGTTTAAGAAGGTAAACTAGTAACTTTTCTTTATCCCTTTTAGTTAAAAAAGGTTATAGCAAATTTTAAATCACGCAAGTTATTACGCGTTTTTAAAAAAGTGAACTATCGGCATGTCGCATGTACTACACGCACGAGTAAGGTCAACCACGAATGGAAAGAGCAGCCGGGTATGAAACACTCCAAATCCTTCCTAGGCGAAAACGCCTTAGGGCGGAGTAAGTTCATATGCGGAGGCAGCAGAAGGCAGGCCCGATTAACCATTAGTGCCTTCACAGGGCATTATGCCACAAAACAAAGGCTTCACAGAATGCACCTTTCAACAAATAGTTTGTGTATGTGTGCATGTGGAGAGCAATCCGAGTCAATGCAGCATCTACTGTGTGACTGCGACTCTCTGGCTAGGAAAAGAATGGGACTCCTGGGGTCGGCCTATCCGAAACCGGAGGACTTCAGGCTCTTCGCTCTTAAGGACGTTGCCAGACTTATGGCATCTATCTTTACAGAGGAGGAAGAGTGAAAGAATGGGGTTGCACAAAATATCCCAATGGGTCAAAGTGTTACTGGGAGGTGGAAACCTCGGCAGGCCCCACTAAGATAAGATTTTTTTTATTTTTTTATTTATTTATTTGTATAAAACGGTGAACTGGTGAACTTGCTGGCTTACAGTATACACCAACACGCCAGCAAGCTAAATACAATACTATAGAAGCATTACCCACCACCAAAAAAAAACAATAAAAAACTAAAACAATTAATTAACAATTACCAAAAATCATTAGGGCAAGATAAATTATGTCTAACGTATGAAATGTCATAAATCATAATACATTGTCCAAAAATTTCATGTCAAAATAAAATATAAAAATGTCAAAATTAATTCTCATACAAAATGTCAAAATGTACCTATGGAAGATAATTACTGCAACACAAATTACAAATATACAATGTCAAATAAAACATAAAAAATGCATAATAAAAAATAGCAAATATCAATTGTATCATACGTCAATACTTTCTAAAATTTTTAAAGCCTCTACATAAATATATTCAAAACGGTCGGCAAATATGTCGACATGATCACACTGAGCGAGCATATCCCCGATCAAGCGAAGGGCACGTGGAGTTGGTGCATTCCCGGCATACTTCGTGCGCGAGACAGGTTTGCGCAGCAATCTGGGCTGGCGGCGCGGTGCACTCACCACTACCCCATCCCAAGGGACGCGCGAGGGCACCTGAAGATTCATCTTAGACACCAAGTCACCGTCTAGCCTATGGTGTAACACCGCAATGAAATGGGCGAACAGTTTGCCTTTCCGCCTACAAGATAATGTGACGTGAAGATAAGATAAGGTCAACCACACGCGCAGCACGGACAACGCCTCGCTAGTCGCTTCGTTCGCCCGCGTAGTAAATTGTAAATAAGCAGAAAAACCATTTCAATTAGGAAAAAGGTAAAACATTAAGGTGGCGCTTTTTTATTTTAATGGAACAGGTATAGGCTACTTATACACCTCCTTTAACGCGTCCGTCGTCTAGCCAGTCACGGTGTATATAGGTATATCATCGAAAAATCTAGAATACACTTTGGCCGACCTGGGAATTGAACCCCGTACCTTGGGGTCAGGCCGAGCGCTTTGCTACTCGACCAAACAAACGTTGACATTTGACCTGAGCAAGTGTGATATTAACCAAACTCAAGTGTGCACGAGTGCAATGTAAATTGTGTTGTTTAACTAAACGACACCATTATCTACGTACATTGTTTGTAAAATAAAATCTTTTTATTGTTTGAACGCGGTGCGAGAGTAGGGTAATTCATTTAAAACAACAATGTTTTAAAATGACTTTTCCCGTGTCGAGATAACGGGTGTTTTTGCAGACCGACTGTCACAATATGTTGTTATTAGCGTCCGCTGTAAATGAAAATGGCTTTTCCTGAATGTACCCGAATGGGACAATTTGTCGGTATTCCAGCGATGTCCCGGCAAAACAGTTTTCTTTATGGCTTGCGACTTTTGTAAAATGTATTTAAATTAACTCCTACTGTTTACGCAGACGGGGACAATCATCAACCGAGCAATTAAATCCGCACTCTCTTTGGTTCGTTGGTGATTGTCCCCCTGCGACAACTATCAATATTCAATGTATTTTTAAATACTCATTTATCATAGATTTTATTATTTAAGTATCGGACAAGGAAATATTTCACGTTGCATTCAACATTACTCAAATGGAACTCTGGGATCGTAGAGCTTGTTTTTTTTCTTTTCAGTTTTTTCTCTTTGTTATTTATTTTTTATGTTAGCCCGGTTTTTACGAGTATATAATTGATTTTTATATAGTTGTTTTAGCAACTTTTTTTTCGGGTTTATGTTTTATTTTAATAATTTGTTATATTACTTGTCGGAGATAGTCAGAAGTTATTCTTTTCTTTGCGTGACCCTCTAGACAAGTGTCAAAACGCTAATAGAATAGAAATCAAATAGAATATGATTGTACGGGATTGACATAATTCAATGATACGTAAGTATAATGACGTTTATGTCAATCCTATACAATAATCATTCTATTTAATTTCTATTCTATTAACGTTTTGCCACTTGTCTAGGGGAGCAGAACAAGTCTGTTGCCAAAACTGAATTTCACGACAGGCTATAAAAGTGATATTTTATGGTATACATACAAGTACCGTATTAAACATAATAATAAATCCAAATAGGAGCTCGGTGGCGCAGTGGTTAACGCGCCCGGTCAGCGAGTGCTGAGGTTAAGCAACTTTCGCAATGGCCGGTCATCGGATGGGTGACCAAAAATGTGTCATCTCGAGCTCCTCCGTGCTTCGGAAGGCACGTAAATCCGTTGGTGCCAGTTGCATTAGCAGTCGTTTACAACCACCAATCCGCACTGGCCCCGCGTGGTGGTTTAAAAGCCCGTTCTCCCTATCCATCCAAGGCTCGTGCCCCAGCAGTGGGGACATAAAATGAGCTGGTGATGAAGTCCAAATAAATATAATTATATTAATCATCATCAACATCAACAGGATAACTTCGTGTTACCCTTATTTTAATGCATTAACAATAGAAGCAGGCGGACAAAGAAACAAAATAAGAACGTTCATTTGTTTCTTAAACTCATAATGTAATCTATATATTAATACGTGAAGCAAAAACTTTGTACCCCTTTTTACGAAAACTGACGGAGAAGTATGAAACCCTTTTAATTTATATAGAGAAGGAGTACCTACAGAATGTTATTTTTTTTTTAAATATGCATAAAAAATACATTAAATCAATAAAACAAACATTACACATACTACCATGCCACACACACTTATATGGGTTTGACACACACGCATATATAGGTATATACTCTTTTCAATAATGGAAGAGGAGCGGCCGAAATCTGTCAATGCCAATCCAAACTCACATTCTATCTTTTTTAATGTTTCATTGCTTAGGATACAATCCGTGCAACCTCCACTTACGGTCGAATTTCGACCACTGGGCGACCACTTAGTACTTCGAAATAGACAGTATAGTATAAAAATCAGTCTATTATTGTGTTTAAACGGTAGTATAACATGAAACGGCGGCGTCGGTTATTCAAACACACCATTAATTCCATCTATTAGACTAACGTGACAATCTCGTTGACCATCGAGGCTAGTCAGTGCACTGGCCGTGAAACTGCCAACTGCTCCACTGTTGACATTCCATAACAGACTCTATACAGCTCGAGTTTAAGCGTAAATTCCTCCACATGTTAATGGTATGCAGTAGGGTGAGAAATGCTAAGGTCAGATGGCGCTCTTGGAAAATTACGCCGCGCTAAGAGTTTTATTAAGGGAACATACCTGCAGATATAACAGACCATTTGCTGTTTCACAGGATCGTTTCAAGTTCGTTACTTGCAAACTTTTGATACGACGGATTTATCAAAAATGAAAATATTTGTGGAACAATGACGTTCAACGGATTTATTTTTTAAAATGGCTTTTGTTTTCGGTTACCCAATTGAAATTATGTTGTTTAAACGTGTTTCTAAAAGGGTTCAGATGTTTTGGATATGTATGCTAAAAAATGTAACTTATAGCGATGTCAGGTCCATATCTCTGTGCAAAAACAAATCAAATTTTGACAAACACACTTACTCATTTACTTTACAATATCCATATCCTATCCTTTCATTACACTATCATCAGATATTGTTATGTCTTTAATAGTGACATTTCAGTACGTGCTTTTATTTTGTTCTCTTTAATTCGGTACAATGCTGTATTCTAATCACGTAACTTTTAATACGGCTTTTTCAAGGTTTAGGAACTAGGAATTTACAAAACACAAGAAGTTTCGTACCAAAAAGTTGCAGAGTTGCAATCTATAGACAGAGCACGTTATTCCGGCACCTACAAAGTGGAGCTCACATAAGACGCCGCCGGGCTGCGGACGGTAAGCTCCGCAACATACTTTGCAGACCGTATTTGTAACTCTTCGCCGCCGCGCGCCGTGAACAACTAGGATAGCTACTTTATCTGTTCTTTTTTTTTTCAAAACAGAGAAGCATGGACATCGATTCTGCTTTGTTTTAAGCATTCACAATCGGGTCCCAGTTGCCTGATTCTAAAATTAATTTTCCCCATTTAAGAGATACGATTGTGAATATACTTAAGTAAGTACTCTTTAACCACTGGGGCTGGCTACCTTACTTATCATAATTACTAATAGATTAATAACTGTACATAATTTGTTTTCTTTGTACAGTTTGTTTTTTTGGTACAGTGCTGTCTTGTCTGCTTCTTTCTAATCACGTAACATTTTCCGTGGAATTTTCAGTTGACTTAAATACTAAATACAAGAAGGTTCCTACCCAAAGTTACTGAGTTGCAATTCTATAGACAGAGCACGTTATTCCGGCACCTACAAAGTGGAGCTCCACGTAAGATACGCGGGATGCGGCTGGTAAGCCCCGCAGCATACTTTACAGACCGTATTTGTATCTCTCCGCTGTCGTAATCAACTACTTGGAAAGCAATACTTTATTTGTTCTCTTGTGTTTTACAACGGAGAAGCGGTTGAGCACCTGGAATTCCTATCTCCTAATTCAATAACGTTTCAATAGTACGACGATAGTCTGATTTGGACGGTCACCTCAATGTCCGCGTGGTTAAGCTCGGCCCGATGACCGGAGGTCCTCAGTTCAATTCCTAGGTCGGGTAAAGCGTGTTTTGGATTATCCAATGCAAAGCCCGTTTGTGATCACAAACCTGAATTTGGCAAGCGTGGTGATTCAACAAATAACCATCAATTTCAGCGATGACTTGATTACAATGATGGAGGCCACCACCCATCACTGAGTCAGTATTTAGGCTATTTACTTACTTATTGTTTTTATCACGATTTGATTAGGAATAAGGAAAATTTCTAAAGTCAGGCCACGGACACAAAATGTGGTGTTTTGAAAAAAGCAGAACGAGACCCTGATGGTAGGTCGTCACCTACCATCATCTTACCGTCGTAAACATGGGATCAAACTTCACCTAGAATCCTTTCCTAAATATCTAGGGTTTGAAGTTAAATTTAATATACTGGTATCGTGTATACCAAAAGCTTTAATCAAAATCACTAGGCTCCCATTTGGTCTCTTAATAAAATGTTAGACATGGACATCAAAAGAGCTACTTTGAAGTTCTATGAAATTTTTCACTTACATAAAACAAATTAAAGTTTTAAAAAGATTTCTTTGAAATACGATAGCTTTAACGAAGTTGATATAGCAGATTCGCCAAAGACAATAGAGGGATTTGCTTTGAAAAAGCTTACACTTCGGTGGCAGAGATACTGCTTATTGGTTTACAGTTCTGCTTTTCTCATTTTATATTCTTTGTTTTGAATGCAAGAAAAGCTGGAGTGGATTAAATCAAAATGTTGTAGCGGAAGTCAAATATTTCCTATGGTTATTTTCAGAGTTTCTAGCGGTAGTCAAATATTTTCCCGCGCTATTTCCAAAGTTTTTAGTGGAAGTCAAATGTTTTCAAAGTTTCTAGCGGAAGAAAAATTTTCTAGTGGTCATTCCCGAGTTTATAGCGTCAATAAGTTTCTAGCGAAAGTCAAATGTTATCTAGCGGTCATTACCGAGTTTCTGCTAAAGTGAAATATTTTTTAGCGTTTAATCCTTAGATTCAAGCGAAAATCAAATATTTTTAGCGTTTTTCCTGTGTTTCTAGCGGAAGTCAAATATTTTTAGCAGAAATCTAATATTGTCTAGCGGTTACTGTATTTTTTTTGTTTGAAAAGTGTTTATTTTAGATAGGCTGCTGACGGATTCAGGCGGCTTTTTCTGCGACATCGGACTTCTTTGGGGTCAGCGAGAAATTTAAAGAGTTATATGAAACTTTTTCAAACCCTTGGATCGAGACACTGTCAAAGTTTTTCTAGGGGGAATGCCTCTAGAAAAACTTTGTCTTCGTTTACTATTGGTTTGCGAGGGGTTCGAATCGGATCGGGACCTTGGAACCACATTTGCAAGAAAGGTAATTAACATTAACGTATTTATTTAACGGACACCATGTTATAATTTTCTACAGATTTTTATTATTTGCCTAAAATGGCTTAGTAGAGTTTTAATATGTGCTTGCGTAATAGTTACAAATGCCTTACACTGCCTTGAAATTTGATTTTAGCATTATAGTTTCCTGTCATGGACTGAAGAATTTCTAGGCGAAAACAAAAATTTTACTATTTGGCGCATCATACGCTTGCACCATACGAAATCTACAAAATTAATTACTTGATTCCTGGTTGACGACTTTGAAATTGTGCATACGTGGTTTATACACTTGTGTATAAACGGTACTTCACCATTGGATATTTCCCTTTTTCTTTTCTTTCTCCGTTTATGTTGTCAGATCGTGTAATGGCAAAACCACACAATCTGACAAGTTAACATCGTCTTGTGTCTCGCTCGAATGTCAACCTGCCACCTAACATTTGAGATGCTGCTACTTACCATTTAGCAGTCAGCTTACTGCTTAACATAACGTCTGTTATTGTGACGTCTGTTTATGTAAGTCTATTTAATTATATACAGCTAATATCTAATTTAAAAGTCAGTATTTGATATAAATGTTAGTAGAGGTATACACAACAACGCTCTGGTTATCTTAAATCCTTATGATATAGTACAATAAAAATGTAAATAAGCAAAAACTTTGTATCTAATAATATATATATTAACATTATATATTATTAGATACAAAGTATGTTATGTAAGATCTAATTACAACTATGTGTATATTATTTTTGATTGTACTGTGATACACTCCAACCTAGGCCGTGACTGTAACTGTTAATTTTGTAATTACCATATGCAGGGCCTTATTAGTAAAAAGCGTCCTGGTGCGTTTCATACCGTGGTATGAACCACTCATGGTATGAATCGACGAAAGACCCGTAATATCAATGATTTACTTATCCCGAAATAAGCAGCTTGTTCTACTTATTTTTCTTTGTAATTTTTCTTGAAATTTTTAGTTTGTACTTACTTTTTAAAGAACGGATTCTATCTATCGTCATCTATCTTGTTCTTGTTAAATTAAAACTCTATCCAATACATCTCGAATAGAAAAAAATAACGTATCCCGCATACATATATTGTTTGGTAAATAAAGTGATTGATGACAAACTGTGAATAACAATCGAAGCATTTCCACCAGGAAATCAGGACCAATACACAAAGAGAGATCTCGACGCGAAGTCGACGTCGCCAGCAAAGGCGAGGTAATCTTCAGGGAATGCCTTAATATTTTCCATGAAATAGGTGAAAGCATTGCTTTATATCTGGCAAAGTATTTTGATACGCTTTTAAGGGTTTTTATACGTTCCTGTGTGCACATACTTCAAAGTTCCAGTTTATTCAAACAAATATGCCTATTTTTTCTACGCTTCAAGAAAATACAAAGCTATAGTTAGCAAAAAATACTTGTTAAGCGCAGCGTGGGCAGGCCTCCAACAAGATGGACCGACGATCTGGTGAAGGTCGCGGGAAGCCGCTGGATGCGAGCAGCACAAAACCGGTCGTTGTGGAGATTTTTGGGGGAGGCCTTTGTCCAGCAGTGGGCGTCTTTTGGCTGAGATGATGACCTATAGCATTGTGAATACAAAATTCAAATTAAGAATATTTTTTTTATTGTTTTCTAAAGTTTATGCGAACACTACACATTAAAATGAAACAACTTTTACGGATCTACTCGCGTTTATTTTACACATTACTTATGTCTGTCTCCCTTTGACCACGGACCCTGCAAAGGGTTCGAAACGTCTGGATAAACATTAAATATGTAATGTGTAAAATAAACGCGAGTAGATCCGTAAAAGTTGTTTCATTTCAATTTTTTTATTTATTTTTTAATGAATTCGATATCGGACTTTTAGCTACCTATTAAATTTCAGTACACACGTATACAAACGTTTTTTAAAATGTTTTCTACTAACTATTTAGATCTTAAACGCATAGAAAGTTTAATTAAAATTGTCTTATTGGTTTAAAAGGATTTGAGGATTTTTAAAGGCCTTTCAAGTACCTATTACCCTTTTCTAATCGGTACCGATGAAGCTTCATAGAGTACTAAAGCTAAAAACATACCTTTTTAGCCACGGTTACGTTATCAAGTTACCCTTTGCGTGTTCCGTGTTGTTAATTAATATGGGTTTCCAATCCTTGAATTACAGGATTTTTAGTATTGTTTTTCTACATGTGAAGGCAACAGATTTCATATTATGTAGAAAATACCTAATTATAAGATAACTCATTAACCATTCTGAGAATTAATTAATACAAAGTAGTCCCACTGCTGGGCAAAGGCCTCCATCATTGACATCTAGTCATCACTATAATTGATGGGTAATGGCTTAATCACTACGCTTGCCAAGTGCGGGTTGGTGCTCACGGACCCGTAGGCTTAGCCAAAGTAACATTAAGAAAACGATAGCGAAGTTCGAAAAGAATAAAATGTATGGGATTGACATAAGCCGTGCTAAATCACGTGGTCAATCTTATGTCAATCCCATACATTTTATTCTTTTCGAACTTCGCTATCGTTTTCTTAGTGTTACTTTGGCTACCGCCACCATCGATTTAGAATACCACCAATTCCATAGCCCGTTCAGCAGCGCCATCTAGTAATAACATTCGGAACTAATAATGTTGTGTTACGTGTGTAAGGAGTTTCAGCTCCAATTTGTAAAATCCGCTGGATTTACGCAACGTGTAGGTATGAGGGGAATTTAAACTAATTGCTCTCGTGAGGCAGTTATTAGCACCACATAACGACCACTTACTATAATATACTTACATTCAATTATGTAATCAAGTTGTTATATTAGGTTGGAGGCAAGGCGCGTTCGAGCTACGATCGTAAGTTAAGGCGCTGAGTTAAGATGGGTTGACATATTTAAAAATATCAAGCTTCATCACACTTCTAAAGGCATGGTTATCGGAGCGTTGAGCTCTACACTGGAATCCTCTTTCAGCGTTAAATTTCTTATTTGAAAATGGGTTCGACACCAAAAACCCATAGTTCAACTTGACAGTTGTCAACATTGACTAAGAAGAACTGTTTAAAGTCCTTATAATATTAATAATTATATAACTGTTAAGAAAGCAATTGCCTCCAGTAGAACTTGGCCATTTTAATAGAGCGTCTTATTATAGTTAATAGTTGAAGTTTAGGTTAGGTTTGGTTTATTAAACAAAACAAAAACATCACAAAGATTATAATACAAATACAACTTAGTTTAAGTTGTAAACACTCGTAATAATACATTTTGTACCTATCTGTTGCAGATCTATGAAAAAACATGTTCAAAACAGGCAGCGCCAATATCCCTTCGTCAAGCCAAATAAATATAAACATTTTACTACAAAATAAATTATAATTTAATATTAAATTAATTAAATTATATTAAAATTTGCAGATATACTTAATCTTATACCCTTTGATCTTTAGAATCGCAATATTCATTTATTTACAAGTGTGTAGTGGCGAGCGCAAGTGCGGGCGTGACCGGATATTAAAACTCGACACGTCTCCATTTTCACGACCTTTATTCCGCTATAAAGCGTTTTTATGAACTTCTGTCGCTCAATCGTATCCGCAGCACGAACCGCGGAGTTCTATCGACATCGATTTTTGAGTACCTACCTATTGCGGGTTTTATTTGCCACTAGCTGACCCGGCGGACTTCGTACCACTTTGACAGTTTCTATATCAACAAAATAAACAAATCTTTAAATAGTTTACGCGTGAAAGCTTAACAAACAAAAAAACGAACTCATTTTTTTAATAATAGGTTTCCTATGTCTTTGATTATACTCTTGAGAATATGTGTACAAAATTTCATGATGATTAGTTGAAAAGTTTACGCGTGAAAGCTTAACAAACTACAAACAAATAAACATATTGACTTTCGCATTTATAATATTAGTTGGGCTTCATTAACTGCAGCGCTATTCAAAATTAAAAATTAAAAATTCAAAATCATTTATTCAGTTTAGGCTACAAATAGCTCTTATGAACGTCATTTTATGCCATCGGTTCGTAAGTCTATCTACTCTGGGCAGGAGATCTTGTACTGAGAAGAACTAAGCAAAACAGCGTCGAACCCGACGTTGAACTCGCTCATAACTTGCAAACGATTTTCAACTTACTTTTAAATAGTAATAAAGTCTACATTCGTTTGCAAGTTATGAGCGAGTTCAATGTCGAGGTTGACGCTGTTTTGCTTAGAGAGTAGCACTGCTGGCAACATTACAACTCACTTCGCTGGAAACCAGGAGGCTCCTCTCCAATGGTCTACTCGAGCTTAGGTTCTAGCCATTAGAGGCACCCTCGGCTCGTTTCACTCACGCTGCCGATCCAAACGCCTCGGAGAATCATCCCCTCTAGGAACCCATGGAGGGTGTTTGATTACTAAGGCTTGAGGTAGGTTAAGTTTCTCGCCGCCGCTGCTGGTAATCCGGTAAACAGGCATCAGCAATCTTTTTCAACAAAATGACAGTTGGGAGAGTTTTTGAGTCCTCCTTGGGGGAGGCCTTTGTCCAGCAGTGGACGTCTTTTTGCCTGAGATGATGATGATGATGATGACAGTTGGGAGGCTCTGTTTCATTCATACGCATTCTAGGTTTCGTAAACGTGATGGAATGTCATCAAAACTCGCAGTAAGTATTCAGCTAGTGACACTACGACAGTTGAGAAGTATATGTGTGTGGTGCGAGGCCGCATTGCAAAGTGACGGAGGTCAATAAACAAATGATCTGTTTGGTACGCTTAACATATCTAATACTAGGCTATATACATAATACACTTTCACGTTCCACGTTCCATTATAAAAAAAAGGATAAATACATACGTATAGCCATGGAATATAAATTGACAGAAGATATGATGACAAAGTACAAATAAAAATGATCTGTCTGGTAAAACTAGGCTTTACACTTTTTACACTTTCACGTTCCACGTTCCATTATATAAAAAACATACGCATTGCCATTGATTGTTGATAGAAGTTATTTAACCAAAGTACTTATAAAGTGCTTATAACTATTGGATTTGCACGAAAGATCACGATGGGTCGAAGGGCTGAAGAGGGAAACAATAGCAGGCCCCACTAAGATAAGATAAGATCATTGAACTCTACCGTATAGTGTTTTAATAATCTTACATACATCTCAAAAGTAGCGCCATATCGCTTGAGTCGTCTGATATTTCCATTTTATTATAAGCTTACTATTGGAATATTCATATTGGATTTCAGAAACCTCCTTTTAATCGGTCTAAGCATTCGCCGACGGAGTATCACGTTTTGTGGTTAGTTTTAGTTCAAACATCGATGAATCCCCACAAAACTTTGTGTAGAATATAAAATTCATAGTCCGTTATTGGTTCGGCATTATTGGAACCAAGTTTCAGTTTACATGATGAATTTCAAATAAACCTTGTTGAGATTCGATGTTTACTATTCATGTCTTTTTTTTCGTATGTTATGGCTTCTTGCGTTCTACATTTAGCCAGCGTCAAAGTTATTTTTCTTAGAAGTTATATAAATGAACAATATTTCCTTTGTTATTAAATAATGATGATGAATCACTTTTCCTGACTGTACAAATTACACTGAATTAGTAGTAAAACATCTGCTATTATTCTTCGGGTCAAGTCTAAGCGGGTCGAGTGGGCGCGGACCCGAACAATCCACGTTTGTTCAAAGTCAAAGTCAAAGTCAAAGTCAAATATTCTTTATTCAAATAAACTTTAGAAAAGTGCTTTTGAATCGTCCATAATTTTTTTACCTACTACCCATTCAGGACGTCTATTTTTTAGCTGTGGAGAAGAATGGGCGCAAGAAACTCCACAGCAGTTTTACATTATATTCGATTTAATTTTAGAAAATAAAACAAAATCGCAGGGTGACTATTCACTTTCCCGCCAAGCCACTATTCGTGTTATTATCACGGTATGTCGTATACTATCATTAGTAGAAGTTGAAGAAGAAGAATAAGAAAACGTCGAAAATTTAATCAACTATGTTTTCTAGTAGATCATCGGCCACAGTTTCAGATATTGTACTGAACTGTATAATAATTAACTAATACAGGTATGTATTAATCAACTTCCTTTGTAGGTTACAAATGTGGTTATAGCGTTCTTCTTTGATATTAACAAAACATAAAAAATAAATCTTTTTTACAAAATAACGTATGCCTTAGTTTTATGTCAGCCATATTCAGACAAACCCTTGCCCTATTGAATAGTTACTAACGTCATCACTTTCACGTTACCCGATTTCCCATTCTCACCAAGAAATCTGCTAATGCAAAATTAGTTTTCAAAACATTAAAACATAATTAGGCGGAGAGATGACGATGAAACTCCAGTAACTAGTTGATCCCTGAAACCTCGCCTATATGGAACAGTTCTATAATATTAATGAATCTCATCACAACAAACCCGAATTCGTGAAATAAATCAAAACTACAGTAGGTACGTGTTCCAAATGAAATGAACAAAATAATAACGTTTTCATTTGCTGGCGTTACTTGTAGGGTTGGCGCGTAATACTCTATACGTCATCTGCAGACACATCAATTAGATGGCATTCATTAAAAAAAGTTTTGTTAGTACTTAGTTGTTGTTTTTCTAAAGTAAGCACCACAACGTCTTTAAATTAAACACTTTATATGTATCTTTATTAGTATTTGTTTCACATATTATATTAGCCTGAATTCCTGATGATTGAAATCCCTTGCAGAGTCTATGGTCTTAAGAAGTGTAATTTTATTTTATTTTATTTTATTTTGTTTGGGATAACAAACAGTTATACAATATATATAGGTAAGTATACAAAGTGTTTTTTAAACTAACTTATTACTAATTGTGTAACCAACAGCGGTATCCACAGATTACCTTTAAGTTTTGAAGCGTACTGCGTACTTTAAAAAATAATGAATTAAGTGAAAAGCTGGTTTCAGTATGAAATGGTACTCATTAAAAATAAAAAAATAAAAACTGGTAGGTATGTAAGATATCTTTGAGGTAAAAGAAAGTTTTAGTTCATAGTCTGGTATGGTAAGTTGGAAATTACGGGTTTTAACGATAATTATATTGTGCCTGGGCTGGGTATTAGTGTAATTGAACTTAAATTGATTATTATTATGACTGGATATTACTTTATATACCTAATATGAAAATAACAGAAGAAGGGGCTGGTGTTTGCTTAATGTGACAATAATAATTCATGTAGTTTGAACTTGAATGAAGCTGCCGAGAGGGAGAATATATCTATCTCTAATATCCAGTGACCACGAGTTTCAAGGTTACCTTTTGTATAGTCCAAACACGTAAACATTTTGTACTACATTTATTTAATTATAATAATTCTAAAATGTTGTTGAATAAAAATGTTGAATCGGATATGGGTGTTTCTGACACGCCCACGATCAGTTCCACTCCTATGAGGGTAGCCGCCATCCAGTAGGACCCTCGGCAGAAACCTACTACCAACGTCTCGTCTGTCATTCAAGAACATCTCAGTAGTTTGTTGATAGTCTGATTTTGACATTAGGCCTAAAGAATGGCCTTCATACGATTGTGAACATTAATAATCGTAACATCGAGGCCTAAGCACTTGAGTAAATATGTCACCACTATATTTTTAAAACTAAACGACAATGTGTCGCCAACCCTGAGTGCATCCAAGACACGAGTCAGAACGTGAGGTTTATCCGGAATGGATCGTTCGCCTTTCTCGCCAGCACTAGTGCGGATATTGGTTTCAGTTTCAAACTATTGCAGTTTTCAAGTTTTGATGAAATATACCCGGCGCAAACAGACTTGTTTGAGCTACGCGACTCAGTTGCACGATCTTGTATCTTGTAATAGCCCGAGCTGTTCAGCACGAGAAATGCTTAGTTAAGCCAACGAACGTTTCTAAGTCAATTTGTTATTCCATATTCAAGATATGGGGTTCACGCAAATCTACGTTTTAAATATATTTGAAAAAGTTTGTGTGTCTTTAAGAAATTGTTTGAAATCCCTATTATTCTGTCAACGCTTCGGGAAAATTCCATTTCCGGTATGTAATGGCTTTAATAATACTTCTGTATGTTTACTGATTTTAATTTTTCTTTGCATTCTTCGATTTCCATTCTTGATTTCAATGACGTAGGCCTTTGCCCAGCAGTGGCACAGTATACTATAAGCGATTTACTTTTACTTTACTTTATGTTACTGAAATAAGACGCTGAATTCCTTTCTTTCCTTAAGCTTTATAATTTTTCTACAGTATTTCTAAACAGATTTCTTTGACGTAAATATTATCCAGAAGCTGGAACATAGAAGCAACATCGAAAAGCAGATGACGAGTTATATTGTGGCAAACGGCCGTGTCTACATTAAGATTATTCGTAACGCCTACCGCCGTTCATGCATTATTCACCGCCCCTGGGCGCTTCGTCTGTGCCGGAGTTCAGTCGCACGAATGTTTGCTTGGAGCGCTGAAATAATCTACTGTGATAAATTATACTGCGAAAACCTGTTGCGAAACTTAAGAAATGGTTGGAGCGAACTTTAAGTTTGCAAAAGAAATCACGACATTTTAGTACTTATTCAGAATGTTAATTTTTATCTTTTTAGGTGGTTGGTGGCTCATTTCACAATCTTGATATTTCAGGAATTTTCCCTGAAGCTCCTTCCAGATAGATTAACAAGTATAAGTTATTTGGTATATTGAGCTTATTCTTAAGGCACGTACAAGTTCAAATGCCGCGAAGTTGACTAAACTTAAAGTACAAATAACTTATGGGATGAAAATACTTGTCTAAAGAGCTGCTCTTTGTATTAATACAGTTTTATAATGCTTGCAAGGTGAGTGTTAAATATGTATGGATATTTCTAATACCTAAAATGCAACACGCCGACGTCTGTCGACTTCTTAGCTCTGAGCTCTGGTCCGCAATGCTACTATTGGTGGTCACGACCTTCAGGCATGAGGTCTCGGAGACAAAGAAGAGAAATACTTTAGTAACTACGTACATTTGTCTTGGTATTGGTATGTGATGAAGGGATAAAATGCAAGCAGCTAACTTGCCTGTGGGCCAGTGGGCTCGCGATTGAGACTTCTTTGTAGAGAGTTGGCTGATTGCCTCACATTATAATGCATTGTAAGCGTTACCCCACTTTAAGAGTTGCAGTTATAAATCGACGGAGCCGCAGGAGAAATTTAGTCATCACAAACAAATTGCCAGCACTTTGTTGACTATGATTAAGCTGATATTTGTCATAATGAGAGTATCTTTATCTCGAGTTCTTTAAGTTATGAAAATGTGACAGGCGTACACAACTAAGCGAAGCATTTGTCAGCGCGTAATTTATGGTGGAGTTTCATAATTTTATTTAACAAATACCAGTTATTCGAGCATAAGTACTTGATGGGGTTATAACGTTAATTAGAAATGTATAGGGTAGGAGAGTATTCTTACATTTGTGAAACGTCGTGTGAAACATAATGGATTAAGTTCGTCTTTTAAACGTATTATTGTTTTATCTAGCAGCGGATAAAAAAAATGTAGTTCATTTTTAATATAAGAAATGTTTGACACTGTTGAAAATGTTAATAAAATATATAGATGTAATATATATAATTCGTACATAGGGGAGTGCGAGCAAGGTGGTGACCATCACCTCCGCGACGACGGCTAGAATGGGTCCAGCAGCTCATGAAGAAATAATTGTAAGTAACTGTAACAGAATAAACTATATATTTTACTGTGTTTACAACAATATAAAGGAAGTAAATAAAATTAAACTTATACTTTTTCAACTCTGTTTAGGTATAAAAAAGATATTCCTACGTGTTTACTTTCATCAAAAACGCTCACAGATCCTTTGATCTAAGCGTGAAGTGTAACGGAAATATACTAACAACATAATTTCGAAGTAATGCTAAATTTGGTTTACTCTCAATCCAATTTAAACTTTGGAAGTTCACAACGAAAGCAAAATATCATCAAAACGCTCGTAGCTTTCAAGTTTGGGTCAAGGAAATGAGATAGAATAAATAAACGAAAATATTGTGTTAGCTAGACATTTTATGGTTTAAAAGATATAATTTTATAATTGGTATTTTTTTGTTAGTCATCTGGCAAACGAACATACGGCCTATCTGATGGAAACCGACCATAGCAGCTTATAGACGCTTGCAACACCAACCAAGGGTATAGCTCATGCGTCTTTGAACCGGAAGCTGAATGCTCTTATCTGACCTGTAATTTCTGTAGTTCTCATGACGTCACTTCACAGGATCTAGTACCCTTCAAACTGAAACACAACGATTCAAACAGCTTAAATACTTTTTTGAAATTCTTTATAGGCAAGTATTTGACCGGGGTCCATATTGGCTCACATAAAATTCTAAATCCTATTCTTTGTCTTACTACCGATTTGTGTTCATAATTATCACTCTTCATAATTTTATTTTTCATATTTTTTTCATACATACATTTTTATTACTACCAACGGAGCTCATAACAGTTAGTGATCATATTTTTTTTATTAATACTGTTACTACCAAGAATCAGTTTAATTTTTTTTTTCAGATCTTTTTTCTTCTTAACATTCAATGATCATATTGCTTTAATTAATAATGTTGTTACTAAGAACATACTTCACTCATAACGTCGTTGTTCAGAATAGCTTAGTTTATAACAGACAATTATCATAATTGTTGTATTAAGGCAATACTAAGAAAATATTTTAACTCATAATGTAATTTTCCAATAAATTAGTAAATACGAATAAAAATAGATTAAATAATAGTATGTTTTTGTACCCTACAACTAAAAGTGAGGTACAAAAAATCATTAGGAGCCTGAAACCCACAAAATCAGTGGGTTATGATGAAATTCGAACTGATATTCTTAAAATGTGCTCATCAAAAATTTGTGTTCCCTTGGCATACATAATCAACTTGTGTATGGAAAAAGGAAGTTTTCCAGAAAAACTAAAACTATCAGTAGTAAAACCTTTATTTAAAAAAGGAGATGATAGTGATATGGGTAACTATAGGCCCATCACACTTATACCTGTGATATCAAAAATATTTGAAAAAGTGATGGCGACACGCCTTTACTCTTTTATTACCAAGCAAAACATTTTATACAAACAACAATACGGGTTTCAGGAAGGTAAATCGACTTCACTAGCTTGCTTCTCATTAATCAAAAAAGTTACAGAAGGAATTAATGACAAGATACCAACAATAGCAGTATTTCTTGACATGTCAAAGCTTTTGATCACGTAAATCATGAAATACTGTTACAAAAGCTTTATGACTATGGTGTAAGAGGAATAGCACATCAATGGTTCGCTAACTATTTGTCCAACAGACAACAATGTACTGAAACAACATGGATTAAAAAACCAAACACGAGTATATGCAAGATCAAAATACCGACAAATAAGTAACGGAGTTCCCCAAGGTAGCATCTTGGGGCCATTGCTATTCATTCTATATATCAACGATCTTCCCGATATAACTAAAAATGATTGCTTTTTATTTGCAGATGACTGCACACTTCTATTTAAAAACAAAAATATCGATCAACTTGAATATGACATTAATAAAACACTTTGTGACATAATTAATTGGATGAATAAAAATGACCTTAAAATCAATATATTAAAAACTAAAGCTATACAATTTCATACATACAAAGCAAAAAAACTTAATATTGACATACACTACAATAATAATAAAGTTGACATCGTAGACAGCACAGTATTCTTAGGTATACATTTAGATGAACACTGCAGTTGGAAAAAGCACATAGATACAGTCTGCACTAAAGTAAACAATTGAAATGAAACAACTTTTACGGATCTACTCGCGTTTATTTTACACTTTACTTATTTAATGTTTATCCTGACGTTTCGAACCCTTTGCAGGGTCCGTGGTCACAGGGAGATCCGTAAAAGTTGTTTCATTTCAATGTGTAATGTTCGCGTAAACTTTAGAAAACAATAAAGTAAACAAGTTTGTATTTGCACTAAATAGAATCAAAAATATTGCGTCTTTTCAAGTAGCTTTACAAGCATACCACGGATACGTTTCTTCCTTACTGCGTTACGGCATAGTAATGTGGGGTAACAGCGTAGATTTCGAAAGAGCTTTTAGATCACAAAAAAAGTGTATTCGTGCCTTATGCGGGATAAAAAAAGAAGAATCTTGTTCACCTTTATTTCAAAAACATAGAATATTACCTCTACCGTGCATGTATATACTAGAAATATGTCTGTTAGTAAGGAAACACCCAGAATACTTTCCAAAATGTAACACTAGTGTGTTCGTAGAGTGTAGATCAAATATACGAGGTTCGAGAAAGAATAAATTGGCCATACCCAAATGTAAATTAACTTTATTTCAAAAAAATGCTTACTATATGGCTATCAAAATATTTAATAAACTACCGTTGGACATTATTGATCAGCCACTAGAGAAAAATGTATTTAAAAAAATGTTATTTCAATGGCTCTTACAGCACAACTTTTACTCCATTAGTGAGTACATGAATAAAAAATTATAATGGTTAGTCTATTTATTTCTAATTACTTCATTGCAATACTAATTTACAAATTTTAGTATCTACTTAGATTAATAATTTTTATTTCTATTGACATTTTATTATATAATTTATTAAGCTAAAAATTTGCATTTATGTAGTTATGTATATGTTTTATAAAATTTTATACTGTATTGACATTTGCATGCCTACAAAATTAAGGCAGAATATTGTTGACCCTGCTCAACATTGTCGCTCATCTCAATATTGTATACTAGCTGTGCTCGCGACTTCGTCCGCGTGGAATAGTGACTTTCGGCAGCATTTTTAATTTTTTAGGCTCTTTTCCTGTTTTTGCAACATTTTTCACTGATGCTTCGCTCCTATTGGTCGCAGCGTGATGTTATATAGCCTAAAGCCTTCCTCGATAAATGGACTATCCAACACTAAAAGAATTATTCAATTCGAACCAGTAGTTCCTGAGATTAGCGCGTTCAAACAAACAAACAAACAAACAAACAAACAAACAAACAAACAAACTCTTCAGCTTTATAATATTAGTATAGATTGTATTGTACACAATATTGTGCAAATAAATGTTTGAATTTGAATTTGAATTTGAATTTAAATCCATAAAAGTAAATATTGAAAATAATTTTAATTTATAAGTAATTGGTAGGTAGGTTAGGAAAATACCTAGTAGAAATTAACATTGTCTACTTTTCTAACAAAAAATAGTTTTTGGCGCTTCGCCGGCCGCTGCCGCGGCACGCTCGCTTCGCTCGCTCGGCTCGCGCGTTGTTGGGGTCACAGTTCTAACCTAACCTATCCTACTTATCTAGTAGCACCTCGTTTCTGGTAGCACTTTCATTTTCAGTGAAATTGCATTTTTAACTTAACACTTATGATTAAAAACTATATGAAAATGAATAAATTAATATAAAAGAAATGTATGAATATAGACATTATGATTTTCAATAATATGGAGAAAAACACTTATGATTAAAAAAAATATAAAAACAATTATTAGAACAAAACATATTTATGAATATTATAGTTATTTATTCGAATGATTATGAGTTTCGATCATTAGTTTAAACAAATTTATTAAAACAAATATTAGTAAAATCGAAATGTATAATTAGTGATATTATGAATTTCAATGATTATATTTTTTAATATTTAGTTTTTAAATTTTTTATGAAGAATGATCATTATATTTTAAATGGTATGAGAAATATTTTCGGAACTCCGATGATAGGAGTTGAAAAGTTATGTAAGACAATGCGCACCCATTTGACCGCAATCTCGCCTGATGGTGATCGATGATGCGGCCTAGGATGTAGCATACTTGCCTAGATAATGCCTGTTCACCCTTGCCTTGAAAATGTCCAGGTTGTACTTTACAGAAAACAGATCCGCAGGAAGGGAGTTCCACTCCTTAGCTGAAATAGTCAAAAAAAAGAAACAAAGAAAAAGACAAAAGAAAAAAAAATACATAAGGGTATAGCTCTTAAAGCTGAAGTTTATTAAATGCGCCCGGTCTGCGAGTGCAGAGACTAAGCAACTTTCGCAAAGGCCGGTCATCGGATGGGTGGCCAAAAATTTATCATCTCGAGCTCCTCCGTGCTTCGGAAGGCACGTAAAGCCCTTGGTCACGGCTGCATTTGCAGTCGTTAACAACCACCAATCAGCACTAGGCCTGCGTGGTGATTTATGGCTCGTTCTTACTATCCTCCCATAGGGAAGGCTCGTGTCCCAGCAGTGGGGATATAAAATAAGCTGATGCTGAATTACAAAAATAAGTATTAGAAAATTTTACCAATTGGACCAAGTCAACGGATTTAAATGTCGTCTGAAACGCGTAGGAGTTTGAGATTAGGTCAATTTGGTCACCACTGACCTAACTATCCGTAATTGTGAAAGTTGCTTCTCTTATTAAATTAATTAAAAGAAAACCCAAAAGCGCAATCAGATGCGCCATCGAGCTCCGAGATTCGATTAAAAAAATGTAAGTGATCAAACTAATATGCCGAATGGAAATCTTATTTTTACAACACAGGTCAAGCGAAGTGTTACTGGTATTTCAGCAGCATTCCAAATAGTATTGATGCGGTTGGAGCACATTTGACGGGTATTGACGAATGCCTGGTATTCCAGGAGTCCACGCTCCGCTATCTGGTTTCATAAATCAAATTCCTGGCTACCCTGCAAGTCCTTCAGACAAGTTCAAGCACTCAACTTCTGTACCGCCTTAATTAACATCCCCGATGTTAATTGCGAATTCTGTTATAAATATTAATAAGTCCAAGCACGATGGTTTTAAATGTTTTAATGGTAAACAACGAGTGCTTACATTTTATGAAGGAATAAATAAACATGAAACATTTTCGGTAACAACCACAACTGGGAAAAATAAATATTTGACTGTGCTAGCACATGTTAAGATTGGGGTCTAACCCAACTCGCTAGTCAACTGAAAACGTTTCATAATTACCAAAACGTTATTTACTAATCCAGCCTAAAAAATAATTTAACTATTGATTTCTAAAGTTTATGCGAACACTACACATTGAAATGAAACAACTTTTACGGATCTACTCGCGTTTATTTTACACATTACTTTATTTATTGTATATCCTGACGTTTCGAAACCATTTGCAGGGTCCGTGGTCACAGGGAGACTGAGGTGTTGGTCGTCTCATGATTAGTAAGTAGCTTGTATACCCTCATTTAAATTTAATCAGGTTTTCCGTTTTACGCAGAAAGAGCTTACCATCTTTTGGTCTGGCAGTATGGTGTTGGAGCTGGGATTTAATATTTTGTATGATAGGATCCCAGGCTGGTGGTAGACTCCACCTTCTCTATTGAAATTAGAATGTTTTTTTTAATTTCAATAGCCTCGCGTATTTGTGGTTTATCAAATCTGATGCAATGGTTGGGCCCCTCTAGGGCATACTGCAGTCTTATTTTCGCGCCTATGTTTGACGTCGGCTATATGTTCTTTAACGCGGGTTCCTACACTTCTCTTTGTTTGCTTGATGTAAGAGAGCCCACAGTAGCAGTCCAGTTTGTACACGCCTGCATCTTGAAGGAGTATGTTGCACTTTGTTATGTTGAACAGGTTGTAAAAATTAGTTGATCTTCTTCGGTGGTTTGAAGTAAGTGTTGATTGAAACTCGCTTTAAGATATTTCCAATCTTGTCAGTGACACCTTTCATATATGGAACTTCTGGAAGTACAGCAGGTTGGCGCTCGACTGTGGTTGGTTTATTGCGTTTTCTGTGACGAAGCAGTGGTACTTTCAGTTTATTATCCTGTAGTACGTGCTTGACATGCTGAAGCTCAGCAGCCAGGTGTTGGGTGTCACAGATGCCGCGTGCTCTCTGAAACAAAGATTTCCCTACGACAGTGGGCTCTCTTACATCGGGCAAACAAAGAGAAGTGTAGGAACCCGCGTTAAAGAACATATAGCCGACGTCAAGCATAGGCGCGAAAATAAGTTTACTCAGTACATAATAAATCACCGACTTCCGTGGAGAAAGGAGGTTACACATCGTTTTTTCTTTTAACCTCAGTCGCGGTTGACCCTCGAACCGAGACACGAAACAATGGCCAGTATCAGCAGACAGAAAATATCAAAGCAAAGCTCTTTGGAACGGCGAAGTAGAAAATATCAACGAAAATACGATTTCCTACAAGTTATTTCGGATCGTCTATGGTCGTGTGCTCAAGTGAAACTTTTATTATACGGTTTCACTTAAAAGACTTTCCTTTTTCTTTGAGTTAAAAAGTAAATATTCACTAACTGCTTTTATTGTTGGACATTATATTTATTTTATGGCCCCTCATAAACAAGTTGAACTCAACTAAGGGACGATAATTTAATCTTTGTTTTTCCTTCCACTTGGGTAGGTACATACACTTCGCCTTTGGGTTTCGTCACCTATTGAAAAGGTTAATAATTTTAACTATTTTATTTTGCCTCGCTATAAAAAGAACATTATACAAAAACTGTGAGATTTACAAATTGTATATGTAATAAAGGGAAGTGAAGAAGCAAATGTACTTACTTATATTGTTGTTATATAAGTTATAATGTGTTTTTTCTAAGGTCATTCAGAGTAGTCTTAACTTGGTCTTGGCGTGTTTAGGTCAGTCGAGCCGTTAAAATGAGTTTAAACTATTAGATTAACAGCTTACACCTATTGTGGTATAGTGAAGTATACGATTTCAGATTTGGACTTCCATTTAAAATTTGACCCTAATACTATGGAGAACATACTAGAAATTGGTCAATACTTCTGTAATTTTGCTTAATTTTCATGTTTTTCCCAAACTGATTAGAATTGGGTTTGGGACTTGCCACATAGTTGGTAACTTTGATTTTTCAATCCAATTTAAGTTGTTTCAGGCCCATCCAAACGGTTCACAATCAGTTCTTTAAGAAAAATATATTGAAAAAAAGCCGTATTTACCAATTTGTCTGTGAATATTATTCCAACCAAGAACAACTTTTTTGAGTTTCGGCGAACACTAAAATAGAAAAGCGAAGCAAAATAAGGGAGAAAGCAACATTATATCTTTCAAATTAAATAGGAACTTATTTCACGTTTTAATACGGTTTAACTTAGCACTATTAGCAAATATTTTTGCGTTTGAATTCGTCAGCGAGTTGTCGCTTGCACTATCATCATTACCATCTAAACCGTATCTTCCAGTTTGTATGGGAAGATTATATCTGCTAAGAATAGCTTCTTTTGAGTTTCCGCGAACTAAAATAGAGAAAAACGTAGAAAGACTTGAAACATTATGCCATTCAAATAAAACCGGAGCTTACTTTACTTCGTTACACCATTTAAATCAGCACAATTATTAGCAACAACTTTTTCGTTTGAGTTGCTCGTTCTTCAGCGAGTTGTCGCTTGCGCTAAATGAATTAGCCGCCGCAAAGCGACGGGCCGCCCGCGCGTTGAATTATTCAGTGTGTGTGCGAACCTTTGGCCTGAGCCTACTTAGGGTTGCCGGTGCCGCAATACCGGCAACAATAGCTTTTTTATTCCATAACGTGCTTGGCCTTCATCTCAGCTAATGGCAGGTGACGACAAGGCCGAAGATGGGAGCGCATGTACCGTTCTCTCTGACTACTGGCTTTGTTATTTGGTTCCGTCGCAATATAAGAATGCTGACAAAATTGTTGTTATAGCGACATACCTACTTAGATAACATGAGGAGGTAGGACTTAAGAAACTGGCTCTGTTGTTTGGAACTGTCGGAATTCAACAATGCAGCCAATATTGTTGTTATAGCGACAGGTAGTTAGTAAAAAGGTAGGGCTAACCTTTTTACTAACTACTTTTTACGTGTTTTATCTAACTTTAGGCCAAGTCGAGCAACAAAGCGGCACGGCCGGGCGGCCATACCATTCTTTTCTCGAAACAGTTCAGGCCAATTTCGACCCCCTATAACTTTGTTGTGGGTAAAAATAGGAGCCTGAATTCAGTAACACGGTATATTTCAAATTTCATTTAATTTGAACCTGTAGTTTAAGAATAAAATTATGACTAGTCACAGTTTTTTAATTTTGTCACTCACTTCACTAACTGACCGATCATCAAAACTCTAAAGCACTTCTAGTAGACATAGAAGCTTCAAATTTAGAATACAATTAGTGTTTAGTGTATAAATCAAGGAAAAACTAAAATATTTTGCAATTTCGGTCCAGTTTTCTAGATAAACTGCATAAATAACTTTGTAATCCCATATAAATATATAGGATTACAAAGTTCTTCAGCGCTTCATGGTGTACTGCTAGACACACGCCTCTCTCCTTATCTCTGCAATCTTCTTCCAATCAGCCCTATCGCTAGCATCTTGTCCTGATCGGACCTGTCACTGGTTTTAATGTCGCTGGAGCTACGGGCAGGTTCTGCTGATGCACTGCGTTCCCGTTCCAGCCTACAAAATTAACGCATTTGCTTCAGCTTCAACCATTACGGCAACATAGATGGCAGCCCAAACATTTTTAGTTTTAATATATTGGCAATATCAATATAATAGTCCCAATATTGAATAAAAAACGTAGTTTCACGAATATTGTTTCATCCCTGGGTTACAATGTTTATACTTTCTTGATTACACACGAATAAACGTGTTTGAACTGTCAAAATATTACAGTAATATCATAATATTACAGTTTTCATCCCTTGCGTGTGTTTTTGTAATGCATTCGTGCTCGTTTTTATATTTCTCTTATAACTAACTTTTATCATAGAAATTTTGCTTATTTAGCTTTGTTTTTCCAATTTTTCTTTTTATAAATCATTTTATAGTAAAAGATCCTTTTAAAAGTTGTGACTTTTTTGTGTTACAGTTAAGTAGTTCGAGATCGAATTTGAAATGCAATATTTATATGGTAACAATACTAAAATGTTAATAGATGGAACTTGATAGATAAATGTTTGAAAGGGTTGCGATGGGTTATTGCGTAGTGACATTACACAACTGAAGGCCAGTGGTGGCGTAGTCTGTGTTGTGATGTGTTTCATTCGGCAAGGAAACAAATTGGTACCAATGTATAGGTCAAGTTCGGTGCGCATATAAATAAATGTTTGGTTACTTCAATCTGTTGAACAAGTATGTTGGAATACTGTGTAGAATATAAAAACTCAATTTACAGTAGGTAACATTGTACATGTTTCAGCTTATATTTTATAAAAGTTATAACATAAACAAAAATACTTTTTTATAAAACAAAAATTACATTGAACAAATAACTTTATTCTCTAATACGCCCAATAAGTCCCTTTAAAATATTGTCTTATGTCACATAAGATAGTCGTAGGTCACGATCAAGTTTAACAGGTTCCCTGTCCCATATATCACATGTGATACATAACAATTGATTATCTATTGTTTTAATTTTTGGACAGCGAAACTGTTAATATTATATTTAACCGATATGTAACGTATGCCATATTAAAAACATATCTAACGGAAAACATAAGTTACCAAAGTTCTACATAACAACCAAAAAATATTGTGACTCAAAAAAGTCGAGTAACCTTTCCGTCAGGTTCATTAAAACTTCCTTTTCCGACATGCTAATTGGATATACGAAAAGCTTAAGTTAAGTTTGTTTTGGGGCGAAAATATTTTTTTTTTTTCGGAAATTTTTGCTTCCTAGAAGAGAAGTGTATGCTGGTAACCCTACTCATATTATACCTAATGTAGGTAAATAACACAACTCTAAAAATATTCCGCCGAAACGTAGGTAGCTGACAAAATAGGAAAAATCTTCTAAATAGGTAGCCTCGTTGACACGAAACATTTCACGCATTTGAGTTCGTCGAGGCTTTTCGTCGTTTTTTCTTTGATAGAGGTGCTAAGTTTGTTTTAATTCAGCATTCCATCACGTTAAATAAACTGAAAATTTATTTGGCATAGTTTTAACTCCTCTTATTTGTAACCAGGAGACGCTGCTTTAATGCCAAACAAAAGAAGTCAACTTTTTTGGCATTTTCATATTGGGGCCAAAAATGTATGTAAATAATTTTATATCCTTTTCGTTTTCATTAATATTAATAAATTATGTATTTATGTAGGTATATTTATATATTTTTTATTTAAGTATTTTATGTAATTGTAATTTATAGAATATTTATTTATGTAGTTTGAATCTTTTTGTTACACAGTTTTCTACTTTTGTTGTCTCTCAAAATTTGCACCTCCCATGTCATTTCTGCACCACCCTATGGTTGACTGGTAGAGAATGCCTTAGGCATTAAGTCCGCCATGTAATATTTTGTTGCAAAAGTTTAAAATAAATAAATAAATAAATAAATAATATGTTCGAATGGCAAATTAAATTCGTTAAATCTCAAAGTGTGTGTGATCTTTGCCTAGTGCGAGTTTCGTCCCCTATCCGATCGAATTTAATTTAGCTACTATTTGTACCGGATCAAAGTAGCTGTACCTATTATAGTGACATACTTGTGAAACCAAGTATTTACTAGTAGGCCCTTCTTCGATCCAATACAAATATAGTGGTTAGCTTTAGTCAATCTTAAACAGATACTCAGCACTTTAAGCCCTTGATAGGATAGGGTACAGAGCCTCATTGAATCAGATTAATTACTTATTGCTTAATTGCTTATTGCTTAACTCAAATCTGAGGAAGAGAAGAATAGTTTTAATAGAATTTTATTCCTCTCGTTAAGAATGTTATGTACCGAATTGTTAACATGCTTAACTAGAAGAAGCGTAGCTAAAAACATATTTTTTTAAAATCTTTTATCCTTCTTCCGTCCCGGTTGTTGTCGTGATATTGCCTTCTTGAAAAGCTATGGTCCATAATCCTATTTACTATTGTACGTGTGGGAAGGCTTGAGCACAGCAGTGGGTCGTTCATAGACTAAAAAAAATGTTTAGCTATTCCTCAATTATAAAGTTTAACAAACCCTCAGCAATTTCTAACACCATTGAAAGTCAGATTTCAATAGATTTGCATACAGTTATTTTGGGCGAGACAAATATTTAGGTGTTCGTAATGCAGTCCTAAACCAACAAATGGCGAATGAGCTCCGAACGGGCTCCATATAATTTGCTAACGTAATTATCCTTTCCAAAGTGGTATCCGTTAGTTTGCCTTTGACGATGCGCTTTAATTAAGTAGCTATTTGCTTAGTCCTAAGGCAATAATACCGATGGCTGTGCGAAATGTCAACCTCTTAACGAATTTGATATCGTTGCTGAGAATACGCTCTCGTTTGCATGTATATTGGAAGTGGAGGCACCTACGCTTATACAATACTAGCTTCTGCTTGTGGTGTCGTCGGCATTGAAAGTCTGTGCAGAAATATAAGTAAGTAGGGTAGTGTCGGTAAAATTTTAATGAAAGTCTATGTTATTTATAGGCGTCGAAAACTGCTACCACTACATATTATCAGCCTTATTATTTTTATTTTTATTTTCTTTATTTATTTTATTTCTTAAAACTAGATTTTTACAATATTTTAATATAAAAACAATAATACATTTTAAAAACCTAATCCTAGAGTACCGCCAGCAGCGGGGCAAGGCCCAAGCTGCCGGTGGTCAGGGCTGCAGAGTGAGGAACCTCCTGACAATACGTGCCGTGTCAAGGAGTACTGCTTTCTGAATCTGACCCTTGATCCAACCATCAAGCGAGAGACTCTTAAGGTGTCATTATTATTATTCTCTTTATTCAATATAAATATCTTAAGAATTTTTTTTGATAATTTTTTATATAAAAACATATTTACAATGTAAAATATTATAAAAAACTTAACTTAGGTTGCCACCGGCAGCGGGGATAGATAGGTTAGGGCTGCAGAGTGAGGAACCTCCTGAACGTGCCATGTCAAGGAGTACTGCCTTTTGCATCTGACCCTTGACCCAACCTTTCAGCGAGAGCCTCTCTAGGTGTTGATCGAGGCTCTTGGCTAAAACCCCGTTTGCCGAAACGACTATCGGTACAATAATGGTTGAATTATTATTATTGTTATTATTTATTATTGTTGCCGCTTAATTTTTTATTACCTAATCTTATTTTTTTAAATTTAACACAAATAATAATTAAATACCTTAATATAAAACCTTAATCTAAAAGACCATCACGGGCCAACCCCGGTTCAAAGGTTCCCTTTGAACCTTGTTGTATTGCCAGAAGGAGTCTATGAACCAGGTATGACCCGAAGCGGCTATTATACCCACGATCGGCTAAAACATATTATTATATTGAAATGAACTTTTACTAAACTACTGGTGTACATTCTTTATACATTATTTTATCCTGACATTTTGAACACTTAACAGGATCTATGGTCTTAGTGAAGGTCTTAGTAGTGGTCCGGGGACTTTTTCAGTAATGAGAATAACTAATAAGGAAGTAAAGCAGGCAATAACTTATATCTCAAAAAATATGGTAAGTCCCTAGCAGTATACTATTACTTATTCTGTGCCCTAGCTTCGTTTTGACAAGAAGGAAGCACAAACAAACACACTATTGCATTTACGATATTAGTAGGGTCTTTGTTACACGAATTTCAATTTAGAATTGTTTGTAGTTAATAGTTAATTTGAAGTTAATAGTACTTATGTATATTACCGGTATTGTTGTAATACAACGTTTCAAAATACAAGATATCATGCTGTGTACACTCGTTTAGAATTACCGTCTAACTAATAAGATTAACCAAATATGTTACTGTACTCAGGCATTGATTGTAATCTGTTTTTGTACATATAGAAACAAATAACTAGGCTAGAGCTGACTGTTCTTGCTTAAACAAGGCAAACTATTAAGGGTGCGCCGTCCATAAGTGACAAGTGTCATATGTTTTATTTGAAATGTCGTCGTCCATATTTATTTGACGCCGCGCGGCCATACTAATTTTGTATGGGGAATTTAAGGTGCTTAATAAAAAAAAAATATTTAAATAACCACTTGATGAATCGAAAATGTAGTCTAGCAATTTGTAGTTTATCCATTGATGATTGTTTAGACAAAATCAGAGGTACAATAATTTAGATAGACTATAAGAAATCTACTAAACGCCGCCACTCGTTTTCATGATTTTTGCCCAACTTTAAATGATATTGTAGAAAAAACTATAGCGTGTTATGAATTTATGGTTCTGACAAATTGTAAACACGTTCCCTATAATATTAAATATATTTTTTGTTTATTTAATACGATAGTATTTTCAATTATATCTACTTAACCGTAACTGCATTTTTGGCATCTTTTTGTCGGCGCACCCTTAACTTCTCGGTACTTGCCGTTTGTTTGTACTACCGAGTACAGAGGGGCTCCTGAGTCAGCCCCGTGGCAGTTTTCTTTAGGAGGAGTCCCCTTATTGAAGGAGTTCAATTGAGCTTTTTGTAGCTAGACGGGGAAAAGAGAGTATATACTCGGTACACTGCTTTACGTATACGCGTAAGACAAAATTTTATATAGCTAAAAAACGTAAGTTAATAATTGGTTAGTGTGGCTCGGGTGATCTGCCAGTCACAAACGCGTTCGCTCAGATCGCTCAGTTCATGTGGTCACTACCTTACCTACTTGTCTAAGTCCATGCTTTAGTTATACCGACCATGAGTTCAGGAACTAAGCTCAATTCTAATTCGCTTTTGCCTTGTTAAGCTAGTTTTAATGTGAAATGCTTTATTTGCTGTTCTGGCTTTAAAAAGTTTTAAGTACTTATTTAAAACATATGATATTATGACATATGAAAATTTATGAAAAAATAATAAGAGTAGCTTGATGGCACAGTGGTTAACACGCCCGGTCTTAAGTTAAGCAACTTTCGCAAAGAACGGTCATCGAATAAGTGACCAAAAAATTTGTCATCTTGAGCTGGTTTGTCCCGGCTGCTAATATGGCACAAAAAGTGCTAAAGGAGCACTTTTGGTAGTCGCTTTATTTTGATAAGACCAGTTGCGTTTTAGACCACTTGCGATTTAGACCAGTAGACCAGTTGCGTTTTAGACCAGTTGCTATTTAGACCAGTAGACCAGTTGCGTTTTAGACCAGTTGCATTTTATACCAACTGATACTAACTCTTGTTACCTACTTTTATACTCGTAGGTACAGTTAATCGAGTAAATACCTAAATAAGGAGGTAAGTAAAGTTTCGTAAACAATGAAACTTTTATATAGTTTCTGTAAAGAATAGTACATAATATAAACCTATCATGTGTATAAACTCAGCGTCTGATATTTGCGTCTCCAATGACATACGAGTACATGGATGCTGTTCCAATTCCACGAGCAAACATTCAGCAAACGTGACTTCAGTGCCTAAGTGATTCCAAGAAAAAAACACTCAGGGGCGGATCAGTTACCCCGATAAAGAAGATTAATGCTCCAAGTCCTATTGTAAACTTACGGAGAGAAAATATAGGAGAAAAAGTCACTTTAGTCGCATTTTGACTGATAGTGTAAGGGCCGTATTACATAATTATTATGGGATATATTTGGAATTGTAATGTGGCTTAAAGGAAAAAAAGGTGAAAGGGTTAAGTGATACCTACAATTATTTCCAAAATAAATTAAACCTTTTAGATTTGTCACTTAAGGAAAATATTAATAAGCGAATATGAGAACGAAGGTTCTATTTAAGTATGTATTCATGACAAATCTATAGGTATTAAAATATGAACAGACAATTTCTATTTCACAAATACAAACTTCGTTTTCAGCTCGATGCGATACGTTAGTTTTGCATATTTCACGTACCTACTCAGCGCTATTTTCAAAAGGATTAAATATGACGACATTTATAATAACGACAATAATTTATAAAATAATTGATAATTTTTTTTATGGATTTATATTATAATAATTCCTTTTCATTGTTAATAATAGAATTGTTTTTGATTGAATGTAGATTTTACTTTATTTTTATTTTTAAGTGCTATGATGTTTATAAATATTGAATATAGATTTTAAGAATTTGTTATTTATTATAATAATGTTATATAAATTTAATTTAACAATAGTACCGTAATTTTATATAATGTACTTGCTGTGCCCTTGCAGGGTCATGTTTGTTTCTTTTTTATCTTTTTTAACATGAATGCAATAAAGAACTCTGAACTTTGAACATATTATTGGTAGTGTTGTTGTGTTTGAGGTGGTCAGTGTATGTACCACTAAAAAATAAATAATATTTTTTTAACCACCGAGAAACTAACAGCCGTCCCAAACACGTGTAAGACATAAACCTAAATGAATGCGTTTAGAAATGCGGAACGAATATATTTTTTCAACAAAAGTTGTGTTATTTGAACTAAGATAATAAAGTTAGAAAGACAAAGAACATGCCGACAAAAAGCCAGTCGAAGTAAAAATTATGACCTATTCATTAGACGCGATAGTGATTGGAAGGATAAGAAAAAACTTAGCAGATGTTCGAAAGTGCCCTAAGTAAACAAAAGAGAACTATGAATTTACTTGACCATTGAACACAGGCCGTGGGAAAAGAAAAAAATTAAAAGGATAGACATCGCACATGCGTTTCTAGTGAGGTTTCTAAGAAACTCGGGGCGGGACGTTGTAAACTATACTTAAAGGAACTCCCACAAATAACGTAACCAATTAGAAAGACGTATACTTGTAGATATTTTAAAAATTACAGGAGAAGGGAGAGCAACCGAGGAGTGGTGGAGAGTGCCTGGCAGCGAGAGCGAAGGACAGTCAATGGCCACATCTCCGAGGGTGGACAAGCGAATTTTGATACGATTGCAAAATCGTTAGAGTCTGTGAAACTTTGTATAATTATGTTAGGAGTCAGTGTAATTGTTTTCCATAGTTAACTAAAGATAAAGTCTGTATAGAGTAACTCAGAGTAATACATTATTGTGCTATCATTGAGGGAGAGCGAGAGCTGAATTTACTCGGTAAAGTTAACATTTTATTGTATTATTATAACTATAGTTTTGTTACATTTTACCACAGAAACTTTCACGACACAAGCTAACTACAATTAACTTTTGGGAATTATCACATTTAATTCAGAGATTGATAACGAATTTACTTCAATATGGAATAATATATACATAAATAAGGGGCATCCTAATATACGGAGCAACTATAAGAGATTAGCAATAATGCTAATCATAATACTATTGGTAATGATAGTGTGGTGTATTAAATATAGTAATGATCGATCCAAGATTCACACCGTTAGATTCCAGGAGAATCACGATTAAATGCATAAAACCAGGTGGTAGAATGAGAGTAGTAAAATGGGATAAATCGGGAAGGTAAGTTATACCCTAATGTATTACACGTGGTTTAGAGAAGAGAACAATACTTGTGTGTGTGTCGAGAGAGTTTCTTGTACTACATAGATTGTGCATGTTAAGTCGTTATAAATGTAACTAGGATTGGTCTATGAGGTTTTTTGTTTAGCCGAATGGTTTTTCCCTCATCATCGATGACCTAGGAACTCAACGGCTGGCCATGTAAAGTCTAACGATTTTACACGGTCTCAAAATAATGAAACAGTATCTCCTAGTATAATGAGTAAATAATTAAACTATTGGCAGTTCTATATTAATAAATTAAGTGTCTGCCTATGTCTTGAGTTTTATTTAATAAGGTTAAGTACCTGAATCATTATAATTAGTACAGCGGCTAAGATTGAGGAAGGCCCAGGTTCGATTCCTGGCTGGATTGAGAAGATATTTTAAAAGCTTACTGTACTTTATTTAATTATGTTACTTACCAACTGAGAAAAAGATAAATATACCTGTGGTCTTTGTTTAACCCAGCAGTAGAATTAGTAGCTGAGTGTCATTGTTATAACCTTTATTAATATGGCTTTATGGCTTGGTTCACTCGATACACGAATATAGATATTTAATCAATCACATTTAATTTTATGTCAACATTATTATGGACAAATGGCATTTTGACAGCGCACCAGACCCGGAGTGTCATGGGGTACGGGTTCGATTCCCGAAAGTGCAATCTTTTCAATGTGTTATGAGGCACGGGTTCGATTCCCGAAAGTGCAATCTTTTCAATGTGTTATAAGGCGCGGGTTCGATCCCCGTGTGTGAAACTTTTTCAACGTATGTCTCTTTAAAGCATTTAAGTTGAATGAGAACACAGATAGACAATAAATAGATAAGCTGCAAAGCTGGATGGCTGGAAGGAGAATTGATGCAGGCATCATAAATTCGTCATAAAGGAAGTTTTTATTGTAAGATCAGGGGCATAAGAGATTTGAGGAGTACATAGGACTAGTACAGAGATTTGTGATATTTGGGAGAGCACAATTATATTTATTATATTGAGAGTAAGGCAATCGCTGCTATGCGAAGCCTGAATTATGTTAATTAAACCAGTGCACTGTCGTGGCGGGTAGTGGCAGTCTGGGGTGTCACCAAATACACGTCCCTGTCTCAACCGATCCTTATCGCTTTGTAGTCTGGCCAGACTAACACACTATTTATTTGAGAATAATAATGAATAAATAATAAATCCATGGAAAAGGGGGCAAATGAAATGAGAAAAGAAGCGCTCAGCGCCATGTAAATGATATTATACGCTTCGCAGTGAAAGTTAATTACGGTTCCCCCATCTGGCTATGCCAGCGGCTCTGCCATCAAGTAGGAACCCTGACATCAAGCTGGACTGGCTACCGATCGGAGGGGGGCCCTTAGCCCTCACGGGTACAACACATCGATTCACGCGATCCTATCACTTGCTATGGCTAGTCTATAACTCTTAAATTAACACAATGCAAGCACTCTCTAAGAGTGGTTATGTGCACTTATTTCTGCTCAAAGATTAGAAACCTATCTAGACTTACTAGAAGGCTGAAGGCCCGCCATAAGTAAAGCAAGCTAGGTGGAATGGAAAGATGTTTGTGCTTGGTTCACTCGATGATGCATTGGTATAGACATGCGCAATGACGATTGGAAATGATTCAATCAAGATAATCAAGCTCTCCTATAATTTAGAATCTCTGTACCTGGCAAAGCATACTCGATATACTTATAACTTATACTAGACGATCACAGTGTGGCTTGAACCACCACATGTTCCGGCAGCTAGAGATAAGACAGCCAGTGCCTCAGTAGTTGAGGATCCCGGGTGAAGTGCGCTTCCACCCTCGGCTTAATCATCATATAACATCAGGTGAGATGAAAGCCACGTGCGTACCCGTAAAGAACAAAAAGGGAAGAAAAATGTTTAAATATATATATGACTTGCCTAAGGTGGGACTCAAACCTTCGATATTCCACAAACTTAGCAAAAACTCTTCCTACTGTGCTAACGATACATTGGTGGCATTAGTTTCCCCGTCGTTTCAAGATACGTTATTAAACTTACATATGGGTAATCGTCTTTTTTCAAGAAGGTTACTCTTATCAGTTTTAAAACTAATTTTCAAATGAATGAAAATAGAAAAGAAACATGGCTCTCTAAAATAAAAATAAAAGGCCGCATGTAACTACTTTTAGAACATTACCACTACTTTACACGTTTTTAATAAATATGACGAAAGTTCTTGCCAGTTTTTTTATTTCTAGTGATACATAAACAACAGTGAATAATAATTACTTCTGCGCATGAAACTACTACTCGTATAAGCATTAAGACCAAACGGCATTCCATTATCCCCGCTCAGCGGAGTTAAGCTCAGTTATTCACTTTGCAGGCGGCTGTGTCCGTCATATCCGTCATAACCCTTAACAAGCCATTCGACCGTAAGTAGTAGAATGACGTTTTCGTGTTACGGTGCCTGCGTGGCCGCTCACAGTTCCTTGCGAGCTGCGACCTCCTTTCATTATTCAGCAATAGATCGGTGATAGCGAAAGGCAAAGGTTGGAATTGTAAAGCAGATGCAGGGATTGTCTATGATGTCCATAGAGTGTCCCCTTTATAGGGAAAATTAATATGTAATTACTTTACTAAGAATTATAATCCGACTTTAAATCATTACGTATACAAAATAAAGTCCTGATTGTTAGTATGCTACCAACATCTGTAGTTTTTTCTATTATTTTTCTTGTTTTTGCATTTAATTGTTTTAATATTAATTTGATTTTACCTACATATTCGAAACAAAAGATAATGAAACAGTGTTATTTAGAAATCGAAACGACAAGTTTATTTTTGCATCCTACACATTTCGCTCACTGACCAACTCCCAATTCCCAACTACAAACAGCCGTTGGGTGCGTAATGTTTGGACCTAGGAAGCTGATTTTTTTCCCAGAGGTTCCCTTTATTGTGACCAGAAGAAACAAGGAACCGCGGTCGCAGGATACTGGTGTTCACGCGGTCGCTAGTGATCATATTTTATTACTGTTGTGTAGTATGCAATTATTGAATCCGTATGTGCCTTATACATATAAAATTAAAGTCGATATTTCATAGTAATATTATATTTATGCTCATGACTGTACACGGTATTTGTATTCAAAATACGCTCGTCCATGTGAAGTGAACAATGGCTTTTTCTGAAATAATTTGCTGGTTCACTAAGTTAATTTATTATTGCGAGGACTTTACTTACCCTTTAATCATAAATAATCTCTTGTAATTGTGTTTAATGTGAATGGTTATCGAAGCGATGGCTGACTCATGAGCCCGTGAAGGGTGGTTGCTGAAACAATAAATCAAATTTCTAATTCGGAGAAAGTATCGAAAACAATTTCTCTCTATTGGAATTTTTTTCAACATTTATCTGAATATAGATATTTACGCAATCTATGTTTAAAGTTATTTTTAGATATTCATGAATCTTTCTTTTTCTTCTTGTGAAGGTAGCCCATTAGGAATATGCATTACTATTTATACGTATATTATTATGTAAAAGCGAAATACCACTTACTGACTAACTAATAATTACCTCTGGACAAAAGTCCGTGTTTTGTCGGACGCAAAGGATAGCACCAACCCATCTCTTCCCGTGGGTGTCGTAAAAGGCGACTAAGGGTGCTAAGGACCCCCTGCATATCGAAAAGCACCCTGATAAGGTGGCTAATAAACCACTACTATAGAATTCCCAAGAAGGGTTGGTGTCAGGCATCAGGCGGCTGGCCGTAAATACTTCGCCAAAACCTTAGCAAATTGAACAGAGTGAGAGTGTAAGAAATGGAAATTTGTGTCGACCTGAAGTAACATGGAACTAGGGCAGGAAGAAAAAGAAGAAGACTAAGTAATAATCACAAATTTTACAATCGTTATGTTTTATTTTTAATGCCAAATTAGCGATTTATTTCTAGGCGCGACATTACACCTTTTTTCATAACATTAATTCTGTCGTGTCGACTGCTCTAACACACTATATTGTATATATTTGTCTCTCTTTTGGGGCTGGGTGGCAAATACAAACATTTTTAAAGAAGATCGCCAGTGCCGCGCAACACTACGTGTCATGCGCGGAAGAATTTGAAAAGGAAGAAAAATAATGTCAATGTGTTTCGCTGTCGCTGCCGGCCGGCTCGGTTTTAAATAACTATTAATTATGAATATGTGAGTGTTTAGCGGATTTTTGGGGTGAGTTTAGGGACAGAGATTGAATTTATATATATGTTTTATTCCGGCAATACACATCTTTACTCGGGACTTCAAAGGTAGCGAATCATAGGCTTAAAACTTAAAAGCTTTGAACCAGCGCACGCGGGAAATATACCGAAATTCCTCCTGAATCAGGTTTAGGAAAGGTATTATTCACCATTTGGTCCTTCGAGCCGGATTTATTTACTTCTGTGCTCGTTTTGAGCTTATGGTTCGGTACTTTTGAACAGTTCTTACAAGAAACACATTTTTTGCGGCATTGTTGTTGGTTCGAACGGTCGAATCAGACATCGTTATTTAAATAGTTTAAACGGCATATCTACACTACACACAGATTTAGCGGTAAATATTGTGTTTGTAAGTGCTAGTTTCATGATATTTATTATATTTCACTTTCCTCCCATATTTAATTTCCTGTCACTTGTAAACAATTTCTATGGAAACCAACACACGCAATTTTCACTCGGCGTTGTATTTTTTGAGTATGCTTGGCATTAGGAATGAAATGTCAATTTATTAAAGTGAATTTAATGTGGTTTCTAGAATATTCGGTTGACTTTGACAGATAAAACAGTTTTGTACTTTATCTTTGCGGATAGTGTACCTTAATTTCAACGTACATGTTACCGGTAGGCTTGGCGTAGCGGTACGCGTCACTCGTGCTGTACGAGAGGTCTGCGGTTCGATTCTCGGTCGAAAGACACTTCTTGTATTATTGTCATTTTAATATTTTGCTAATAAGCGGTGCGGAGTATTGGCTAGCGGTAGCTAATATTATATTTGTTAAAAATATAACTTCTTTTAATGTTTTTAATATTGATAATTTTAATTGTGTTAGATTATCGTGCTTGGTGGGATTTTGTTTGATTTATTTAAACTTGTTTCTTCATTTATCGGTTAACATGGCGGCAGCAAGGAAGGCACTGTTAACACAAATGAAGTATGACATGGCAGCTCAAAATATTGATTTGTTGGAGGCTCTTGCCAAAATTACAGATCTATCATCGGATCAGAAAAATGAATTTTTAGTGCGGTTTCCTGATTTGGAAAAAACGTTTGAAACTTTTGTGGAAAATAATTTGGAATTACGGCTTCAGGGACCAGAAGAAGATGATCTCGAGCTGCAAAAGCGAGCCTACGAGATATATAGTAATAAATACTATTTTATTAAGCGGAAATATTTCGAACTGATGGGGAGCGGTCCTACATCAGATATCGGTGATTGTAAAAGTAAAGGCAGGTCGCGGGCGGTGCTACCGCGCTTACAAATTCCTACTTTTTCGGGCAAGCTCGAAGAGTATGTGCCGTTCATTGAATTGTTTCAGTCATTAGTAGGTAATGACCCGTCATTGTCGGACACAGAAAAAATGTACTATTTAGTAGGTTCATTATTAGGAGAACCGAAGGCCTTAATTCAACACTTGTCAGTTACCGGCGATAATTATTCGATCGCAATTGATTTGCTTAAGTCACGGTATAACAACAAGAGATTGTTGGCGGATAGATTGTTGCACAATTTATTGAGTGCTTCACATGTAAGTACGAAAAATTTAAGCGGGCTTAAGGCGTTTTTAAACACTTTAATGGAAAATACCAAGGCATTAGAAAAAATGAATTTTCCTGTAGATTCATGGTCTTATTTATTGTTCTACATAAATTTTCAAAAATTAGACGGCTATTTGAAAAAACATTTTGAGGACAAGATTGTTGAAAACAAGCTGCCCACTTTTTCGGACTTAATAAAATTCCTAGAAAATGAGATTCGGATCTTGGAGTCTAGTATCGAGCTACAGGCTAGCATAATGCCTGTCAGGCGCAGCGGACCAAGCCATGCGGTAAGGGCTCATGCGACTTTTCAAAATGCAGCAACTTGTAAATTGTGCGGGAAAAGTGGACACTTCATTGCTAAGTGTGACCAATTTTTAGCAATGAAACCGGCAGTGAGGAAGCGCCAAGTAATCTTACTGAATTTGTGCTTCAAATGTTTGAACGGTCACAACATTAACCAATGCACTTATAACAATAACTGTTATAAATGTAATTCGCCCAAACATCATTATTTATTACATTTTGACGTTTCTACATCAGTGCCAGAACGTCAACAGCAGACGGTCGCGAATAGTGTTTCGATGGTTCGGGTATCCCGTGAACCCGTTATGCCGGCTTCAAGCGGTGCGCCCTCAACCAGTGTTATACTAGAGAATGCGGCACCTGGGACTACTGGGCTGATGGCTTCACACGTTAGCGAGCCAAGTATGTACCAACGCACTGTTTTCCTTGCAACGGCGGTAGTGCGAGTATTGGATCATAGTGGAAATTATCAGGAAGCACGAGCGTTACTAGACGGCGGTAGCCAAAGTACATTTATTTCAGAGGCGTGCGTGAATAGATTAGGTTTAAAGCGGTTTAAATCTAACATTGTAACAGTCACGGGACTGAGCGGCACTTCTGTTAGCGGTTGCAGGGGTAGGGTTAATTTAACCATAGCTCCGAAATATGCGGATCAACCTGTTTTAATGACTGGTGCTACGGTATTGAATAAAATTACACATAATTTACCAAGTTTTTCTTTGTCACCTCAGTTGGCGGAAAGTTATCGGGGACTTTGTCTTGCGGATGAGCAGTTTTACCTCAGTCGGGAGATTGATATTTTAATCGGTGCAGATCTACTCGGGGATATATTACTAAGCGGCGGATGTCTTAAGATCAATGATCATTTACCTCGAGCGATGAACACGGTGTTCGGTCACGTGTTGACAGGTCCGGTTACTTATACGACTTTTAATCGACATATTTTTCTCAGACCTTCTTCTGTAACACAACCACAGACCAAATTTTGGAACGCTTTTGGGAAGTGGAGGACATTCCGGATAGGGTTGAGGACCCTAAGGCCATGGAGTGCGAGACTATCTTTCAAAGTACTCATCAGCGGGATGAGACCGGAAGATACTCGGCACGCTTACCGTTTCTGTCGGTTAGGCCTTCACTTGGTAATTCGGTACCACTGGCCATGAAACGGTTCTTGGCGATGGAAAAGCGGCTTCACGTCAATGAGACTTTTCGTCAAAAATATGTTGATTTTATGCGGGAGTATTTGAGCACAGGTCATATGTCTCTCTGTGATGGTAAACCAGAAGACTATACCTCAGGTGCGGGTTATATTATTCCGCATCACGGAATATTTAAAAGGGATTCAGAAAAGATAAGGGTAGTTTTCGACGCTAGTTGTGCTACCAACAACGGAGTTTCTCTAAATGACTGCTTGCATGCGGGACCAAAACTGCAACGTGATATTGCGGAGATCATTTGCAGGTTTCGGTTACACAAGTATGTCTTCACGTCTGATATCAGGATGATGTTCAGACAGATCTTGATTGCTGAAGAAGATCGGCGATACCAGCTCATTTTTTGGAGAGAATCACCGGAGTTACCTTTACTTCTTTACCAGCTCAACACGGTGACATATGGTATGAAGTGCAGTCCATACCTCGCGATTCGGGCGTTGAGGCAATTGGCAGAGGACGAAGAGTATCGACATCCGGCGGCGGCGCGTCTTCTTTGTTCCTCGGTCTATATGGATGACATTTTAGGCGGGTCAGATACTCCAGAAGATGCGAGCCGACTAAAGCAGGAGCTGACGGACTTACTACGCTCAGGCGGTTTCGAGTTGAGTAAGTGGACGTCTAACTGCAAAGAGCTTTTACAAGACATACCAGCGGAACATCTGGAGAAGCCTCGGGTCTTTGATAATGCGGACGGATCCAGTTTCTTCAAAATATTAGGCATTCAATGGGACTCTAATGACGATAGTTTCTCCTATCGTTTAAAACTTGACGGGACAGACGGCTGTTCCAAACGGTTAATTTTGTCAACATTGGCTAGGACCTTTGATCCTTTGGGATGGATCTTTCCTGTGATATTTCAAGGCAAAGTTCTCATGCAGCGGTTGTGGCTATTAAATTTATCATGGGACGATGTACCTCCTGCTGACGTCATCGCGGAATGGAAGGGTATAGTGAGAGACTTGCCCACAATCGCTGAACTGCGGCTAGAGCGATTTGTTTTAAACGATGCCAAGTCCTGCTCTCTTCACGGCTTTTCAGATGCATCAGAACTCGGATACAGTGCAGTGATTTATTTAAGAACTCAAGGACGGAACGGTGAGGTCAAAGTTAGTTTGATGATGGCCAAATCGCGGGTGGCCCCAGTCAAATCTCAACTAACTATACCCAAGCTTGAGCTTAGCGGTGCGACTTTGTTAGTACGATTATTTAAATACGTTGTGGAGGCTATCAAAGACGAAGTGGTCGTCAAGGAGATCTTTGGGTGGTCTGATAGTACCATCGTTCTTTCGTGGTTGCGGTTATCTCCTCATTTACTACAGATCTTCGAGGGTAATCGGGTTTCGCAAATAGTTAACTGCGGATTGAATATAACTTGGCGACACTTGCCTTCAGAGATGAACCCAGCTGATGTTGCGAGTCGCGGTTGTCGCGCGTCAGATTTACTTGGTCATCCTTTGTGGTGGTTACCAACTTGGCTGACAGGTGATGCCGAAACCTGGCCTATAAATATAATTGATAAGACGGAATCTGACTTACCTGGTTTGCGGAAAACAAAAGTCAAGGTTTTCACGGAGATAGTAGAAACCGACTCTATATTCAGTCTTTTCAGTAGTTTAAATATGTTACTTGCGGTCGTAGCATATTGTTTACGGTTTGTTCACAATGCTAAGAATCCTTCCAGGAAACTAGTAGGAGCGTTGACGGCTGCTGAGCGACGCTTTGCTTTAGAGCGTTTAATTAAATTGATTCAAAATGCAGAATTTGCCGATGATGTTAGCCAGTTGAGGGAAGATAAAGTATGCTCTAAGCTGTTGCGTAGGCTCGGGCCTTTTATTAGTGATGACGGATTATTACGCGTTGGAGGTCGCTTAGAGCATTCGAGTCTGTCTTTTGGTAAGAAACATCCACTTATTTTACCAAAACGTCACCCTCTCACTGTCCTGATTGTGGACCATTTCCACAAAACATATTGCCATGCGGGTGCTACAGTTTTACTGGCTATATTGCAAAAGTATTTTTGGATTATTTCGGCGGGACAAGTAGTTCGTACACGTATTTTCAAGTGCATGAAATGTTTTAGAACTAAAGCTCGGCCTACGGAGCCGATGATGGCAGGACTGCCCAGTGACAGGGTTAATGCGACTGGAGTTTTTCATACCGTGCAAACGGATTTTGCCGGTCCTTTTATTATTAAACACTCGCGGGTGCGGAAGGCCAAAACGTTAAAGGCGTATCTTTGCGTTTTTATTTGTTCTTCGTCTAAATGTGTTCATTTAGAGTGTGTTACGGATCTTTCGACTGAAGGTTTTCTTGCGGCTTTGACGAGATTCACATCACGGCGCGGTCTTCCTAGTGTGATCCGTTCAGATTGCGGAACCAACTATGTTGGTACGAGTAGACATTTAAGCGAGGTTCAAAAATATTTAACTTCTCGGGATGTCCAGCAAGGGCTTATTAACGAAGCGGCTAAGCAAAATATATCTTGGCGTTTCAACGTTCCTGCAGCGCCACACTTCGGTGGTTTGTTTGAGGCTACTGTTAAGTCTGCTAAGACTTTATTGCGGCGGGTCATAGGTGACCAGGTGCTAACGTTCGACGAGCTAGTAACGGTATTTACTAGAATTGAGGCGGTCTTGAACTGTCGTCCGTTATGTCCCTTGACTCAGGATCCTCAAAACTTTGAAGTTCTGACACCTGCTCACTTTCTTATAGGTAGACCTTTGCTATCGGTTCCGGAGTATAACTGGGAAGACATACCCGATTCACGTTTAAATCGTTATAACCTGATTCAGGCTATGTGTCAACGTATTTGGAGGAAATGGAGTGAGCAGTACCTGCACTCACTTCAAATGCGAAGGAAATGGACATCTCCGACAGATCCACCTAAAAAGGGTGATCTTGTTTTAATTAAAGAAGAAAATGTGCCGCCACTCAAGTGGAGATTAGGTAGAATTAAGGATTTGCTGCCTGGTAGTGACGGGGTCGTACGAGTTGTAAGACTAAAAGTCTCAACAGGCACGATGATGCGACCGGTTGTTAAAATTTGTAGACTTCCCCTAGATGATTAGTTGTAAAACTGTTTTATTTAAAGGTTATTTTAGTTATACGGTCGCAATTTTGCGGTTATTGCAGCATTTATGCGGTATTGTTATGTTAGTTTTGGGTTGATAAAGGCTTCAGCCTTTCTCGGGCGGGGGAATGTTTTATTTTTAATGCCAAATTAGCGATTTATTTCTAGGCGCGACATTACACCTTTTTTCATAACATTAATTCTGTCGTGTCGACTGCTCTAACACACTATATTGTATATATTTGTCTCTCTTTTGGGGCTGGGTGGCAAATACAAACATTTTTAAAGAAGATCGCCAGTGCCGCGCAACACTACGTGTCATGCGCGGAAGAATTTGAAAAGGAAGAAAAATAATGTCAATGTGTTTCGCTGTCGCTGCCGGCCGGCTCGGTTTTAAATAACTATTAATTATGAATATGTGAGTGTTTAGCGGATTTTTGGGGTGAGTTTAGGGACAGAGATTGAATTTATATATATGTTTTATTCCGGCAATACACATTGTTCCGTTTCCAACGTTTAATTGTTCTTCAATTCTTTGAATCCGCGCGCCTTATTATTAATAATCAATGCAGTGTCAAAACGCAGTCCCGAAATGGTGCAACTCTGTATGTTTGGCCAATGAGAGCGCTCGATTCAATCGGCGCGCCTTGTGTGGTACGAACTCACGAAGAAAGTGGCGCCCACTTACGGGACAACGGCTGGTTTCTGGAAGTAGACGGTAATCGAACGAATCCACCGCCGCGCGCTGCGTCTGAGCGCGACCGATTTTATAAAGGAAAAAATTGGATTTGGTGTTCAAATTGACACCCTGTTGAGTCTACCGTGTGTGAGACATTATTGAACTATCTATCTATAAATTGTGGCCGGCCGGATTGTGTCCGAGAAGTAAGCAGCGAGAACCATCACGTCTTCAGTTCCTGACGAGCTACTGGTGAGTACTTGCACAAGATCTCTTTGACCACATATCCAAGTTGTACCGTTTATTTACCGGCGAGTATACATATTTATGCTCGATCCAGACCGTACGTAGATTGACATTGCATTCCTAACCAAAACCGCGTTCATCTAAGTACATCTTTTTGGTGCCGAAACCCGGGACTTTTAGGTACATTCCGTCGGCCGACATACCACTTTAGCTCGTAATTGTAACGAAAACATCATTTTTTATGGTTTATATTTTATTTATACTAAACAACAAAACAAATATCCAACAATTACGAATCAATATTCGTGTTCGACTTTGTTCCATTTTGTCCACTACCCCACGTATCTACCTACATTCCTACCGCCATTTACTCACTGTTTCACCAAACTCTGTTCAAAGTACGAGCTAACCAAGTCATTTGTATCAATTAACAAAATATTATCTATCGTTTTTACCATTTGCAATAACAAAATATTATCTATCGTTTTTACCATTTGCAATAACAAAATATTGCACATTTTACCGCATCATAATTTTTGTTATAACAAATTGAATATAACGCGACTACTTATTTTCGATCGCTCGACATACCGTAACAAATCACATTATTATTTTTACCTCATTCAACTTTAACTTTGCAAATAAAATAAATCGTGTTATATCGTAATTTCTATAACGGATTATAAATATAATTTTATTTATTCGACCTTTAGTTAAGGTTACCGTAACCGTGTAAGATAACAATAAAACCTTTATATTTAACCGAGTTCAAATAATACAGCAAACCGTTCTGCGTTTTAACAAGATTCCTTATAGTAAACAGTGTTTAAGTTAAATCATTTTCTACGTATCAATTACGAGTTAGGAACTCGAAGTGCGGTTGTCGCGTTATAGGTCCGAATACGGAATCGACGTTATTTGCGTACCGACATCGTTGTTTTTATTTGCGAATTTCATTGTTTGTTGTACATTAGTGAACTTTAGTACTCAAACATCGTTTTAGTGTTTTAGCAAACACTGTTTTAATCATTAATAATGGCTTACCTAGCGAGACGTAAATCTAAGTCCGGAGTAAAGAAGTGTACCGAAACCAATTACACTGTCAGTAATTTGCCTAGTTTGCGACGTAAACGAACTATCGCGTATAACCGTATTTCGAAGGCTCTCGAATTGGGGAATTTAAGCGCAACCGATGCCTCCCATACCGAGTTATTCCTTTCATATTGTCAGGAGATACAAAACATTGCGGATAGTTTCCAAGAGGCACATTTCATCATCCTGGACCTTCTCAAGGATGAAGACGATGATGTGGATACGGAAATACAGGAGAATTTCGATACGATGTATTTTCGAGTCGTTGCAATCCAGCGTAAACACACACAGTGTTTGTCACAACAAACAAATAACAATAACTCGAGGCGAGATTCGCTAACGGGTTCGCATAGCAATATGCGCTTACCGAAGATTTCACTTCCGGTTTTTTCGGGTTCTATTAAGGAATGGCCCGAATTCATCGCGACTTACAATGCGTTGATCCATGGATCACACATGTTAAGTGATATCGAGAAATTTCACTATTTGGTGTCGGTATTACGTGGCGATGCTTTATCGTTAATTAGAACGTTCCCGGTCGCATGCGAACATTATTTAAGTGCGTATGATGCTCTCAGGTCCCGCTACGAGGACAAACGTGAATTAGCATTCACATGTTGGCGCGACATTTTGGATGTTAGTTTCAAAACTACCCACGCTCAGGATTTCCGACACGCGTTAGATACGATCGACGAAAATTTGACCGTTTTGAAAAAGTTGAAGTTACCTATCGAGCACTGGGACTTCGTACTTTGTTACAACATTTTGTCGAAACTCGACACGAAATTGAGACGCGAGTTTGAAGAAAAGCACACCGACATCGAGTTGCCACAATACAAACCTATTAGGGCGTTCTTACACTCTAAGAGCGAAGCTTTAATGCGCGATACGCACTTCACCGCCGTAACCAGTAAAACCGTTAGCAGTAAGGAGGTTTCAAATGCCTCACAGAAACCGAAGAGACATAACGTTACACATTCGCTTGTCGCTCCCACCGCGAACGTGCCTGTACCTAAGAAAGGTGACAAACATGTCGCTCCCACCGCGAACCACAAACCACCACAGGTTGCGACAACTTCCAAGGTCATTCGTAAGTGCTCTTACTGTAGTCAAGAACACCACATAACGGCTTGTCCCGGCTTCCTGTCAAAGTCTGTGGACGAGCGCATGGCTGTGACCGGTGAACGAAAATGGTGCTACAATTGTCTTAATTCGTCTCATTCAGTACGGGAGTGCACATCGATATTTTCGTGTCGGACATGTAAACGTAAACACCACACGCTGCTGCACCGGGACCACGCGCCAAGCAACCCCAACACCTCGGGCAACCAATCGCAATCAGTAGCCTTAATGGCTAAGGAAACAATAGCTTCGTCGAACCTGTCTACGAGTACAACCGTGCTACTGGCTACTGCCATAATTCAAATTCGTGACACATTTGGCGAATTTCACTCTTTCCGAGCGCTCTTCGATACCGGGAGCCAAAATAACTTCTTGACAGCACACGCAGCCCAGCGACTTAACCTAACGCCTAAAGCCGCTAGTGCCAACGTTCATGGCTTAGGGGGGGCTCCCGCCTTAGTCAATGGCATCGTCACGTGCCAAGTCGGTGCCAATAATCACGTCAACTTTAATCTCGAAATGTTCATCATACCGAGCATCTGCGGAGACCAACCTATCGCAAGACTGAATACGGATGGATGGAAGGATGTCAAGACATTACCGTTAGCAGATCCTGGTTTTGACATTCCTGGTCCGATCGACGTCTTGTTAGGTGCCGACGTTTTCGCCGAGTCGTTGCTCGAACAGCGTTTGAAAGGCAACGCGTCTCAACCGCGCGCCCTGAACTCTGTCTTCGGCTGGCTTCTTCTAGGGAAGTCTCGGCTCGCATCTTCTTCTCCATGCTTATTGGGGGTAGCCCCTCCGAGCATGGACGAGAGCCTAAACAGCATCGTTCAACGTTTCTGGGAAATCGATACCGTTCCAAATTCATCCCGATTAACCCCAGATGAGCATGTTTGTGAAAGTAGTTTCACCAACAACCACTACCGTGACGAGACCGGAAGGTATACCGTAGTCCTTCCTTTCAAGGACAATGCTGAGCCCCTCTTTGAAAGCTCGCGTGCCATAGCCTTACGGCGCTTCCATGCCATTGAAAAGCGGTTATCTCGTGATCAATCGTTAAAACAACAATATACCGATTTCATGACTGACTACATCGAAAGTGGTCACATGACCCTGGTGCCTGCCAAGGAGATGGGTCAAGGCAGGTACTACATACCGCACCATTGCGTTCTGCGTCCCGACAGCTCCACGACGAAGCTCCGCGTGGTCTTCGATGCCTCGGCAAAAGACGCGAACTCCAAATCGCTTAACGATTCGCAACTCACTGGTCCGAAGTTGCAGTCCAACATCGTGGAGATTCTTCTCCATTACCGGGAGCACGAAGTCGTCTTCATGGCGGACGTGCGCCAAATGTACCGTCAAATTAACGTAGCTGCTCATCACCGTGATTACCAGCGTATTCTCTGGAGGGCTCACCCGGATGAGCCTCTTCAAGAATATGTTCTAAATACCGTTACGTACGGAATATCTTCGTCGCCATATTTGGCATGTCGCACCATCCAGCAGCTGGCCAACGACGAGGGTCACAAGTACCCCACGGCCAAAACCGTCTTAACTTCAGATATTTATATCGATGACATCGTAACCGGAAGTTCATCACTGGAGGATGCATGCGACATCAAATCGCAAGTTATTGCTCCTTTCGGCCTCGGCTGTTTTGAGCTACGAAAATGGATTAGTAATCGACCTGAGCTTCTGAGTGATCTACCCTCAGAAGCGTGTCTTTCGGAAGCTATCACATTTACCGAAGCCGAAGACACAACCGTAAAGGTTCTTGGCCTTAAATGGGAGCCTGCATCAGACTCGTTCGTTTTCAACGTTCAACCGTCAAACCAACCATGTACCAAACGAACGATTCTGAGCGAGGTAGCCAGAGTCTTTGACCCTTTGGGGTTCCTATCACCTTTAACAATCCAAGCCAAATGCTTAATTCAAAAGCTTTGGATCCTCGGTGTTTCGTGGGACGAAACACCCCCACCGGAAATAGTCACACAGTGGAACGATTTCTCTCAACAACTTCCGCAAATTAAGGAACTCAAGGTTCCACGCAAGTTCGTTATCGAAGGTGCTCGCTCATATCAACTTCACGGGTTCTGTGACAGCTCTGAACTTGCGTACGGCGCCGTCATTTATCTACGTGTCCCAGAGTCCAATGGTTCTGTTCGCATTTTCCTCGTCTGTGCAAGAGCTCGCGTCGCACCTTTGAAGAAGCAGTCCCTGCCGCGCCTGGAATTGTGCGCTGCGGTTCTGCTCGCTGACCTCATGAAGTTCGTCAAGGACACGATGCGAATTTCTGTCCATGAGACCTACCTTTGGAGTGACTCTACAGTCACTCTAGCGTGGCTGCGGTCACCGTCTTCGCGTTGGGCAACCTTCGTCGCGAACCGCGTCAGTCATATTCAGGACACTGTTCCTACCGAATGCTGGAGGCACGTGCCCTCCAGGACCAACCCTGCGGACGTTTGCTCCCGCGGACAGCTACCAGCGGAGCTTTTGACTAACGAGCTATGGTGGGCGGGCCCCAAGTGGCTCTCTCAGCCCCAGTCTGAGTGGCCAACAGACATATCTAAAGGTCAGGCGAATGATAACGGCGTGCTTCCCGAGCAGCGCCGTACCGTTCTCGTCGCTGACCAAACCGAAATCGTCCAGGAATCATCAATAATCGATCAGCTGTTCGAGAAGTCTTCATCCTTAGACAAAATTTGTCGGATCCTAGCCTATATCCGTAGGTTTAACGCTCACTCACGTGATACCGATTCACGACCTGAGAGTCTCGTCATAACGGACGTTGAACGTCATCGTGCGCTTCTAATGATCGTCAAACACTTTCAGAACCGCTTCTTCTTCGATGTCATATCTAAACTGAAAGCGCGGAAACAGTTGCCACGCAACCTCCGCAAACTAACTCCATTCCTGGATGACCAAGGTGTCCTCAGGGTGGGCGGGCGGCTAGCTCGATCTGGCCTTGAGTTCGAACACAGGCACCCGGCATTGTTGCCCAGGAAATGTGTGCTAACGTCCTCAGTAATCGACTCCATTCATCGGAAGTACCTTCACCCTGGTTTGAACACCACACATTACCTGATCTTGCAGCAGTTCTGGATACTTGCGGCTAAGCGTGCCGTACGGCAACACCTTTCAAGATGCATCCGATGCTATCGACTCCGCCCGCAACCATTGCAACCGTTTATGAGCGATCTTCCTGCCTTTCGCGTTAACCAGGCGAAACCGTTTTCTGATGTAGGCGTAGATTTCGCGGGCCCCTTTAAAATCAAGCTCGGTCTCAATCGTGGTGCGAAAATCGATAAAGCGTATCTGTGCTTGTTCGTCTGTGTGAGCACCAAAGCTGTGCATCTTGAGGTAGTGTCTACCTTATCGACCGACGGCTTCATCGCTGCGTTGCGCCGTTTCGTCTCTCGTCGCGGCCGTTGTAACGTCATCCGTTCTGATTGCGGCACAAACTTCGTTGGCGCAGCCTCACAGCTGGCCGCATGCATGGAACAAGCATCAAACGCAGAACGGATTGCCTTTAAACGTAACCCCCCATCTTCTCCACATTTTGGAGGAGTCTGGGAAATTCAAGTAAAAGCCGCGAAAAGTCATTTATATCGGATTGTTGGCGATCAAACTCTAACATTTGAAGAGCTCACTACACTCTTCACCCAGATCGAATCGATTTTAAACTCCAGACCTTTGTGTCCTTTAAGCTCGGACCCTAACGATCTAAACGTTCTTACACCTGGGCATTTTCTTACACTGGAACCTCTCACAGCAGTCCCAGACGTAGACTACTCTGATGTTCACCTTCATCGCCTAAATCGTTGGCAACTGATCCAATCATTTCAACAACAGTTTTGGAGACGTTGGAAAAACGAATATTTACACACGCTAACTCAGCGGGCAAAATGGATCAAAGACTCAATACCGTTAACCGTAAATTCTATTGTCCTTATCAAAGACGACAATCGACCTTCTCTCCAATGGGCACTAGGACGCGTAGTTTCCTTACATCCTGGGCCTGATGGAGTAATTCGAGTGGCTACTGTAAAGACAGCGAGAGATCATCTTGTTAAGAGGCCTCTGGTAAAACTGTGCCCTCTACCATCCGAATAACCGTCCCTCTTTTAATAAACGTAACTTAGTTTTAAGGTTAGTATCGTAAATTGTAGCATATCTTTCTTCAATTACCGTTTTCATTCAATTTCGGGAAAATCCCATTGGTATTTTGGTGGGCGGAATGTTCCGTTTCCAACGTTTAATTGTTCTTCAATTCTTTGAATCCGCGCGCCTTATTATTAATAATCAATGCAGTGTCAAAACGCAGTCCCGAAATGGTGCAACTCTGTATGTTTGGCCAATGAGAGCGCTCGATTCAATCGGCGCGCCTTGTGTGGTACGAACTCACGAAGAAAGTGGCGCCCACTTACGGGACAACGGCTGGTTTCTGGAAGTAGACGGTAATCGAACGAATCCACCGCCGCGCGCTGCGTCTGAGCGCGACCGATTTTATAAAGGAAAAAATTGGATTTGGTGTTCAAATTGACACCCTGTTGAGTCTACCGTGTGTGAGACATTATTGAACTATCTATCTATAAATTGTGGCCGGCCGGATTGTGTCCGAGAAGTAAGCAGCGAGAACCATCACGTCTTCAGTTCCTGACGAGCTACTGGTGAGTACTTGCACAAGATCTCTTTGACCACATATCCAAGTTGTACCGTTTATTTACCGGCGAGTATACATATTTATGCTCGATCCAGACCGTACGTAGATTGACATTGCATTCCTAACCAAAACCGCGTTCATCTAAGTACACACATCTTTACTCGGGACTTCAAAGGTAGCGAATCATAGGCTTAAAACTTAAAAGCTTTGAACCAGCGCACGCGGGAAATATACCGAAATTCCTCCTGAATCAGGTTTAGGAAAGGTATTATTCACCACGTTATATCCCGCATCGGGCCAAAGTGAATTACGGTCCGAATTTATCCATGGTCGTGTGGGAAGACAAGTGCCCAGCAGTGGGATGTATATAGGCAGATAATGATTACGATGGTTTTAACTAAGTCGTTTGGAAGGCGTAATCAAGGACTGGAGCTACCAAGTAAAACGAATTTGAGAACAAAAGTTTATAATTATTACCTTGTCGTGACAAATCTACACTAAAATATGAATAGACAAGACAATTTATTTTCACAAAATTACAAACTTCATTTTCGTTCAGCTCTCGCGCAATACGTTTATTAGATTTGCATATTTCATGCACTCAGCACTATAAATTTCCATCAGAAAGCAATGCGAATTAGCATAGCATTGATAGTGGCCCAAATTTACTACAAACTCATCAGCTCTTATTTTTTCATTAAGGTAAGCGTACAGCCAAACACAAAAAATAAGTTACATTATCATTGCCTAAATTACAGTCCTATTATAAGCTTAAACGGTAACATACACTAAAATATAGCTGCCTACTTTACAAATTTGTTTAAAGGCGTAGACGAGTATATTCCGGTAAGTTAACATGTTCGATGCGAGCATTCGCATAGTCAGTACAGGGAGCCGAACCTCTCGCTCGCCGCTCGCTCACTGCTCACAGCTCCCCCCTCAGCCACGACGCGTCGGGTCAAGCTCGACGCGAATGGAACGTTAAGGTGGGTACGCTCGACGAGCCGAGCACGAGCGGAGCACGAGCGGAGCACGAGCCGAGCCAAAGTTCGTGTAGTGTGGACTGACTTACGAGTCTCGAACGAGCGCGCTTCGAGCGTTTGGCTCGTGCTCGACTGTGCTCCACCTATTGTCGGTTTTTTGACGAACAGAAAGGGATCTGCATCGCGCTCGCAGTCTTGACCTCTCAAAGTGGTTAACAAATCTAGATTAATAGATCTGTCTTTATATAAATTCTCTTCATCTTTGCTTTCCAGCTTTTTTAGTGACTTCGGCTATAATAATCGCTGCAGCAGCAGCAGCGGTTGCTGCAATAGCCAACTCGTCCATACCCGCCACGAGCCGCGAGCATAGTGCGGAAAACTATGTTCAAGGAGAGTAATTTTTGTAGGATCGTGTACGTCTACACTTGACACCGCGAGTAGAGCGGCTCGGCTCGTGCTCCGCTCGTGCTTGGCTCGTCTAGAGTAGACCCACCTCGGTAACTTTACGATGATCGCTCCGGTCAGCCGCCTCCATAATGCAACATTAATTAATTGGTCGATTTGCCTATGGTCTGATCAAACATTAATAAAACAAAAAGAAAAAGAGAATCGGCTCAAGTGAAACCGTTTCAGCAGCTTTTATCTAAAATCCGAAGTTATTAGCTTTTAAGTTAATGGCCAGTTAATGGCCAGCCGTAATAACGTTAAGTATGAAGTTACGTGTTCTTATTTCCGTACTCCGCTCATTTCGGTTGGAGTGGATAACCAACTATTTGTGATCGGCCACGATAACCCTTGTTTCAGGTCGGGCCCGTGACCTTGGTAGTGGTGGTTTACTTGCACGCGACATAGGCCTCACTACGAGTTTTCATCAGCTTTTCACCTCACGTGTTCTAAAGTCGTGAATATAGCTTAGCGTTGCGTTGCACATGCAAAACGTAAAGACATCATGACTACTTGGTACAAACACTATTCATTTCAAAAAGAGCTTACGACTTTATAAATGTTTTACAATAAAATATAAGGGGCTTTGTTATCAGTGATGCTATTGAAGGCTCTGAACCAAGGCCAAGGTAACTGGCGTGCAAGGTAACATAAGTAGTAAATAAGTAGAATACCTACTACCAAAGCGAGAAATTTGATAAATTAAAGCTAGTTTTTTACAATTTCCACTTTCAACTTCTGTACAAAAGGGATAGTAAATATAAACAGTGCGCCTAAACATAATTATTGTAATAAAGCTACTCATCTTTTTGTTTCAATTTATACGAGAATAACTGTAACTCTTTTTATTCTCAAAGTTGAACAATGGAGGCTCTTTGTATTAATAAAAACGTCTCTACTCAAAGAGTCCTTATCACAAAAAAAGGCTACAGAAATAACCAAGACCTTATCATAAGCAATTTGCAAATTATAAAGAAGGGGTTGAATCAGGGCCTTTTGTTTGTTATTCTCATCGCAATTCCGAAAACTTTATCGCGTACAATTTCAGCGAAAAAAAAGAATGTTGAAATGGATTCTTTGTTTAAATATTAATGCTGGCGTCTCCGCTCAGAACAGAGGTAGCCTTCCGTCCATTAGTAGTATTAAAAAGTCAACCTTGTCCCTTGTTCGGGCATCACAATGGTGCACGGAGTGAGCCTGATTACTATTGAACTTTTGCGACTTCCCTACAGGGAATAGACAGCTTAGTTTCTTATTGTATGCTGTAATTAAATTAAGTTTGACGTGAGATGAGATGCGGCATCACACTGATATCTCTGGTGACGATTTAGAAACGATTGAATTAAAACATTTATTTTAAGCTAATGGTAATTAATATATAACGGAGCATTGTAACGCTTTATATATGTCACTGGATAATTGTACGAGCCGTTAGCGAGATTATAAACTGTCGATTGATTGTGAACGTTACAATATGTTTCGTTTCCGACCTCGGAGACTTTAAGGCTTAATTCTTGGCATCATTTTATTTATTTAAAAAATAAAAGTAGGGGTGCAACATTCAACCCCCTAGCAATGGCAGCCATTTAAATATTTAATTAATGTCCACAAGACCGTGTACCTTAAAATAGCTATAGCGTCGGATGTAAATATCTTATGCTTATAAGTAGAAAAATATTTAAAAAAAATCTGTCGTGGCAGGTACCGAAAAAAACACCCCGTTTACCTATTCTAATTTTTTTAATAAATATAATGATGTCAAGAATCAACCCTTAAACCCTTAAAGGTCGGAAACGGGTCATATTGTATATTAATACGTCCAGAAAAAACTTATTGCCCCTTTTTAAGGGACTAAAATGAACTAATTACTTTACTACTACTACTAACTTTTACGGATCTACTCACGTTTATTTTACACATTACTACTGGTCTCCCTGTGACCACGGACCCTGCAAAGGGTTCGAAACGTCAGGATAAACATTAAATAAGTAATGTGTAAAATAAACGCGAGTAGATCCGTAAAAGTTGTTTCATTTCAATGTGGAGTGTTCGCGTAAACTTTAGAAAACAATATTATTGTAATTTTACTTACTGTCTTCCACTATAGAACACTCAATACCTAATTTATAAACAATTGATTATTGAGATTTGGTATACTTAGTTAAATTTCATTTGAAGAAGGCGCGCAGATAGATTAAATGTATAAATATGTGTTACATTACACTGTATAAACTTTGTATATTTTGTAAATAACGGTCGAATTTGTGCAACCACATATTTACTTACATATTTAGCAACGCATTGATGAACAACTTATTGATTTTAATGCGAAATTATCAATGTAAAAATATATATTTTGACACTAGCCATTTTTTAAAGCTGATTTACTTTAGACTAGCGGCCGAGTCTTCTTCTGCATCAACTACCGAATGCCGTGATCCCGCTGGAGTTTCAAACATGCGTCATTTTCCTTGTCTGCATTTTAAATGGACCCTCTGTGCAAATTTCAACTTTCAAACTCAGTAAGAGTTTGTCAGTTTTTCCAAACCAAACTTTTTTTTTTAAATACAGATTATAAGATTTTTATTCAAATGTATTAGGACTATGTAACTATATAAACTTAACTTTTTTTTTCTTTTTTTTTTCCTCTGTGGCAACACTACGGCTAACAGCTGATTGCATTTTGTCTCGAATTTATTTACTAATTTTATTATTTAATCTTATATTTGGTCCCAAAATTCATCACGAAACAAAATTTAAGTATATTCTAAGTGAATTTGCGTAATAGTCTGTGCATAAAACTGTGTATTGTGTGTGAATTAGTGAATTGCAGGTATCGTACGTACCGGCCGGCGAGCAGTCAATGACACTGCATTTTTTGTTATTGTCAATCTTTGTCATCTCTTTTAAATAGCATTGTGTGGTTAATTTTACATTTAATTATAATAATCATTAGACAATACCGTTCTTTTTATATATTTAAAGTGATATTTGATCACTTTCGCGTTGAGGTTACTTTGTAATTTACTTTATAACCTCTCATACTTTGTTCGAACAACTTTTTGGTGTTTATCTTTATCTTTTTTTTTTTTCTAACTAACTAAAATGCCGATCACTACGCGTAGCATGACCTCAGCTCGCCAAGAAGAGAGTAAGCTCGATGTTACATTGAGAAAACTCGACTTGGCTTTGAAGGAATTAGAGGTTTCCAAGGGGTTGGTTGAACAATTGCATAGGGAAAGAGATGACAATGAGATGGAACTATTGGATTCGTTAAATAAATATGATGTTTTGAAAAAACAAATGGCTGAGCTGCACACTGAGCATAGGTTAGTAGTAGATGAGCGGGACAAGTTGCATAGCATACTGGTTGGGTTCAGGGAATGCAGTGACGAGTATGAGCAGGGCCTCAAGCGCATGTCGGTCCTGGAGCAGGAGCTGCAAGAAGCCCACCGCCACATTACCACCCTGGAGGCGGAGAAACGAGACACCATGACTTCCCATAGCCACAGCTTGTTTGATGAGTTAGTCGGTAGTGCGCCCAGCCTGGTTTCTACTGCACAAATATCGGAACCCATTGTAACAATTGATCTGACAAGTGATGACACTATAAAAACCTTAAATTTAAATACTGAAGTGGGGATTGTTCAGTGCAGTAGAAACAAATTTAAAAAGTATGTTAAAATTAATAAGTATATAGCCAAAACTAAAAAACTTATTAAGAGGCAAAAATGTATGTACAAAAAAGTTATGTATATTAAAGAGAGAAGGCAACTTGGCGATGAACTTGATATGTATTCATTATTATTAGAAAATAATATTACCGAATATGACAGTGACATAAGGAAAATGGAAATTGAGATTTGTAACCTTCACAAATCCTTAGAATTAATGACGAATAAGTATAATAGTGCTAAAAATGAGTGCGAGGAACACATGCTTGCTTTAAAGTGCCTCATTCAGTCTAATTGTGACCAGTCAGACCAAAATAGCTCATCTAGCAGCCCTCAGTCAGTCTGTGAGTCCTTGTTCACTCATCATCACCAAAGTCCTTCATCTGTATCAAATAAAAATAAATATAAAAATACCAATAGTTCCTCCACTCAGAATAACATTGTAAAATCTGAGACTATCATGTTTAGTGATGAACTTGGGAAATCCATGGGCCAATTATTAAGTACGTATTTGGGACAAACTGTTACTAATTATTGTACGCCTGGTTTAACTTATCATGATATTATTAGAAAAATTATGAATTACAAATTCAATGAAAACACCACACTATTGGTTTTAGTGGGACACAGGGGAAGTATGGACAAGACTGAACTGTTGAAATGTTTTGATTTATTGTATTCATTAAATGTTAAAAATGTTGTTTTGTTCACACTTCCTTATAGCCAAAGCTTGCCACAGACTGAAAACAATATAAGACATAAAATAAATATGACATTACATACTCTGACTTTTAATAATAAGAATAAATTCCATTTAATTGACCTAAATAAGTATTTAGATAATAAATTTTATTTGACAAAAGATAAAATTTATCTTAATAAATATCTTAAGAGACAGATAGCATTATCGCTGTCATATTATATTCAATACTCAGCCAAAAATTTGGCTAGCCTATCTGCCCCTATTGGGCAGAATATTGACATTGTAAATTGTACTTTGGAATCTGTTCCAAATCAATCTGTTTACAATAATTTAAATTGATCTCTAAGACAATAGAGGAAAACTCTTGCGACTTAAATATTAAGACAAATGAAATGTCCACCTTTATAAACATTATACATCAAAACATTCAGGGCTTTTCTGGAAAAGAATTAGAATTAGAATTATATTACATCAGTGGTGATACGGAAGTGGCATGCGCGTTTGAAACATTTTTCTCAAAAGTTCCACTCATTACATCAAATAAATTAAATTCTTGTAAACATCTTGCCCAGTCTCTTCTTGTATCGAGTGTAAAAATATGTAATATTCGATTCAATTTTCACTATATTGATTCTGATATAATAATAAAAGCTTTTAGACAACTTAATATAAAAAAGACTGAGGATCTTTGGGGTATCTCCACTGATATTTTAAAATCTATAATATCTTCTATCGCGTCTAATTTAGCAATAATATTTAATAAATGCGTTGATGAATGTGTATTTCCAGATTTAATGAAGTACAGTAAAATTATACCGTTATTTAAAACAGGCGATAAAAGTGACCCATCTAATTTTCGGCCTATATCCATACTACCGGCTCTTAGTAAAATTTTTGAAAAAGTTATTTTTAATCCATTGCTGTCACATTTTACAGATAACCAGTTACTTCATAACAAACAATTCGGTTTCACTAAAGGTAGAAATACAACCGACGCGGGAGTTGCACGCATTAAGCATATTTTCGATGCATGGGAGCAGAAACAGGATGCGATAGGTATCTTTTGTGATTTATCGAAAGCTTTCGACTGTGTCGATCACGATACTTTATTATTAAAAATGGAACATTATGGTGTCTCAGACAACTCACTTACCTTATTGCAATCATACCTCACTGGCAGAGTTCAAAAAGTTAATATTAACGGTACTGATTCTTCTGGCGCCCCATTACTTATGGGGGTGCCCCAGGGTTCAATAATAGGACCTCTTTTATTTCTCATTTATATAAATGATCTACCTTACTACACCGAAGATCTTTGAGAGATAGTATTATTTGCTGATGACACCTCATTGATTTTTAAAGTTGATAGACATAGAGCAATATTTGACGACGTAAGTAATACTCTCTCTCAAATATTACATTGGTTTACCACTAATAACCTGCTGCTTAATGCAAAAAAAAACTAAATGTGTGAAATTCACGATGCCCAATGTGAAGCAGGTTAATACCAGTATCACTATGAACGATGAAATAGTTGAAATAGTTAACTCGACAGTTTTTCTGGGTATTACCTTAGATCATAAATTACAATGGGGTTCTCATATTGCTGCCCTGGCAGGAAGACTTAGCTAAGCTGCCTATGCGGTTAGAAAAATGAGGTCACTTACTGATGTAGAAACGGCAAGATTGGTTTACTTTAGTTACTTTCACAGCGTCATGTCGTATGGTATTTTATTGTGGGGCTCAGCGGCTGACATTGAAACCATTTTTGTTTTACAGAAAAGAGCCATTCGAGCTATTTATAGCCTTAAGCCCCGTGATACGCTGAGAGAGTTATTTAAGCAGATTAATATTTTAACTGTAGCTTCACAGTATATTTATGAAAATATCATTCATGTTTATAAAAACTTAGATAAATTCGAAAAAAAAAGTAATACTTATAATTTTAACACAAGAAATAAAAACAAACTTGCTGTTCCAAAACTTAACTCAATAAAGTTGGTAATTCATTTGTTGGGAAATGTATAAAAATATACAATAAAGTGCCTTTCACTCTAACAGAATTGCCACTACACAAGTTTAAGACAGAAATAAAACAAGGTCTAATGAAAAAAGGTTACTATAAAATTGATGATTATTTTAATGATAAGAATGTGTGGTCATCTTAGTCTGCTCGCCTGCACATGTTATTTCACATTGTAAGTAGTTACACTTTTTTATAAAAGGTTATTATTAAAGTCAAAGAATAATTAGATGATAAAACAGCCTGGTTGTAATAAAAAACACATCATACTCTATTTGTATCAATATACATAATAAAATTAATTTATATAATTTTTATACTGATATGATAGTTTTGAACAGTGTCCTACAGATAACAAACAGCGTTGCGTTAAATAGATCATTAAGTTTTTATTTAAAGTATCTTGAGTGTGTCATGCTCTCTTTATTGTCTCTGCGGTGGTGGCGTGTGCGTCGGGTCGTTACGTTCCCTAAAATATGGTTGAGCGAAGCGATGGCTGATTCATATGTCATACTCGTGAACGGGTGCCGCCTGTGGAGGCTGGTCTGCTCTTGCATACTTATCTCATTGTTAGTATTAATTACTATAGTTTGACTTTGTTTTTCTTAAACAATTTTTGACTTTTATTAGAGTACTGTAGTGGTACTGTATGACATTGTGGAAATTTAACTTATACCAGATGTAAATTTGATATATTAGATTTGTTTATTTGTTTTGTTTTTTTACATGTTGTAGTTGTCTTCTATATTTTTTGTGTTTATTTGTAATGGAAAGTGTCCTGCTATGATAGGGCATTTTCAATTTTTATTTTTTTTGACGCTGTAAGGGAGAAAAGAGCTGGACACTTGCTGAGTTTCTTGCCGGTTCTTCTCAGTGCAAGATCTCCCGCCCAGAGTAGACTTACGAACCGATGGCATAGCGACATTCATAAGAGCTACTTGTAGCCTAAACTGAATAAATGATTTTTGAATTTGAATTTGAATTTAACAAAACGTCATAAATGTTGCAATCTAACTACACTGGCACCCTAAATCTTTTCTTATATATTTACAATCAGTATGACTTGTTGTGATGGTAGATATGCATGTTATTCCTTTAGCTGTAGTTGCCATGAGGACTGAATTTCCGATGTATTTCGTTGTATGGCGTGGGCCGCAGACATCACCGGACGTCCACGTAAACTAAGTCATGTGTTTCGATACAAATTCAATATGAATATTGGCGCTGGAATAGCACTTTCAGCTACATAGCGGACGAAGACGATCACGTCTCATATTGGATACATACAATTGGGTTAGTATTGACAGCTCTCTTTGCAATAGAAAGCTGGCAGCTACTTTCAACTCTCAAATAGCAAATTGGTGGATGCAGCAAGAATATGTATGAGGTTCATGTGAGGAGAGTAAATAGCATGGGAACGAAGATCAACCCAAACTGCTTGCTATACAATGCTGATTCAAAGATGTCAATGTACAAGTTTCTTCAATAAGTTTAATTAACGATAGCTTCATACGAACCATGTATGCGTATGGCTAACGTGCGTGGGGTGTTTAGTTCACAGGCAATTATTGGACTATACAGCTTTGACACTTATGAAATAGATACGCTAACGATTTATTAGATACATTATATAACTGAAAAACTTAACATCCTAACCTTACCTTGTATCTACATTTTTTAATTATGTCAGTTTGTCCGAAAATACCCTGAATTTTATAATTTAAGAAAAAATCTTCAACATCATCATCATCAGCTCATTTTATGTCCCCACTGCTGGGGCACGAGCCTTCCCTATGGATGGATAGGGAGAACGGGCTTTTAAACCACCACGCGGGCCCAGTGCGGATTGGTGGTTGTAAACGACAGCTAATGCAACTGGGACCAACGGCTTCACGTGCCTTCCGAAGCACGGAGGAGCTCGAGATGCTACATTTTTGGTCACCCATTCGATGACCGGCCTTTGTGAAAGTTGCTTAACCTCAGCACTCGCAGACCGGGCGCGTTATCCACTGCGCCATCAGGCTCCTCAAGTTCCGAGGAGCTTGAAAAAATATCCAAAGCAAATTAATACTTAGACATAAAAACAGGTTAAATCTTCCTACTTCCCGTATAACAAAGCACTAAACATATAACAATGCATATAACAATGCTTATAACAATGCATAAACTCATCCGGTCCCTTGGTTTTGTGAACATATTAAAAATGAAGACACGTTGAAGAATTTTATTAACCAATTAAGAATTTTAAAAAACTATTATAACATTAAGGGATTTTTTCATTTCAATATTTTCAATATTTTCATGTTGAATCAACAAATATAAAATAATAAATAATTTATATATTTTTTAACAGATAATAAATTATAAATAAAGTAAGTATGTAAAGTAAGTAAATATTCTATGTACCGCTAGGCAAATGACATAAAAATACATGGGTATAATATTCCAATATAACATTATAAATTAATTAAATTAATTATAATACAAATAAATATGATACCTATATCTATAATTAAAATAATATAGATCTCTCTTCCTCTTTCCTACTGAACTTTGCCCGACAGGGTTTAAAATTGATCCATTGTAAAAACCTGCCACCTCATTGTGTAAATAAAGGTATGCAATAAAGTATTGAGTACACATACATTACATACAATATCTAACTTTCTAAATACCGAAGTCAGGTTCTAGATTGTACACATACATTCATACATACTCTCACGTCCTTCTCGAAAAAAGAAGGGTATACAGAGCATCGACATCACCAATTTTGAGAAAATTCGCCTTTAGGACCTCCACATTTAGCATAATCAAAGTAGAGCTCCGAGGTGGAGTAGAAAAGTCTAGGTTGTCTATGCCAATAATGCACTAGTTGATGCTGTGTGATAACTCAAGCGAAGTGGATCGACTGTGAAACTTAATGACGTGGAAACAACATGGCGGGCATTGATGCAGATTCTATTTTAAAATCTTGAGTGTACGATTTTATTTAATTATTTACTTTTGATAATTTATTTATGTATTTACCTAATTATATAGAATAATAGATAATGAACAATTGAAAAAAAACATGTTAGAAAGAAACATGTACAAATGTACGTACCTGCCTATAGGCGCTGCTTAATTGTTTTGATGTTTTAAATGAAACTGTTTTCTTAGCAATATTTTGTGTAGTATCAATATAAACTTGTCACTTAGCTAACTGTTTTCTTATAACTTATTAAACTTTCTAGCTTTCTCATATCCTATAAAAATACTCTTTCCTTTTGGATTGAAAATCCTATTATTCTTTTTTTTAATTATTGCACACCTAACTACAAAGACAATTTTAAAAACAAATTTTCTCCATTTCAGGTGTTATTTTATAATTTACTAAGGCGTGGATTCGTAAGTCATTGGCGAGAGAACTTATACAGAGAAGAACTAAAAACTCCTTAAGAGCGTATTTTTTTAAAACTACAAACATTCAAAATTAAGTAAAGAAACTAAGTAAAAGTCCTTGTAAATATATTTATAGCACGCATCAGCAGACCAATAAATAACCGCCTGTACTGTATTTGGAAGACATTGATTGATGTTCATACTTATTGCAAATAAGTTCAAACATTTCAAACAGGGCTCGTGTAAGAGGTCCGACAGACTCTTATTACGGGAACGCATCTTTAAAATGAGAAATGAGTGTGAGTGATATGAGAGAGAAAAGTGCCACGAGTAAACAAGTCAGCTGTTTGTATTGGCAAAAGGCAAATTATCAAATAGAGCAGTATACAGTATGATATCCTACTAATATTATAAACGCGAAAGTGTAAGTATGGATGGATGTTCGTTACTCTTTCACGTAAAAACTACTGAATGGATTTGGATGAAATTCGGCATAAAGATAGTTTATAACCTGGATTAACAAAAGGATCGGTTGAGCGAACAATAGAAAAAGCTTGTGTGTAGCTGGAGCGACTTGTTGTATTAAGTGTATACAGGCCTCCGTCAGCATTGTATGATTATTTTGAAAAAGTAATGGATGAAGCATTATATAAAATCCGCAATGTAGGTAAAAAGATAGTTATTTGCGGTGATTTTAATATTAATTTGTTAGAAAAGTCTACAGGTTCTATCAAAATTTAAAATTTAATTCAATCGTATAATTTAAATAATTTATTTTTGGAGCCAACTAGAATAACTGCCACTTCGGCCACTTGTATTGATAACATATATACCGATCTAGTACCACTGTCTAAACTCATTATTAATAAACTGGACTCTGATCATTGTGGCCAAATGGTGAGCCTTCCACATCAGTGTAAGCAAGTGAAGAAACAGAATATCACTGTTGTACCAAAAACTGCAGGTCGTCTGGAACGGTTTAAAAACAATCTTTATGATAATATATGTTTTTTAAAGTATAATGATAACCCAAATGAATTTTATAATGATTTCTTTCGTAAAATTGTACAGAATTTAATAAAACTTTTATTCCAAAAAGGATTTCGGTTAGTGGTACTGTTACTTTTAGTGAATGGGCTACAATTGGTATCCACAAAAGTAGAAAGCGACTTTATGAGCTATATGATGAACGCAACTATAACACAAGTGAAGATTTTAAATTGTATTGTCAAAAATTATTCTAAGTTATTTAAAATAGTATGTCGATTAGCAAGGGCAAAGTTCCTGAGTTCAAAGATTAAGCTAAGTGATAACAAAATAAAAATGACATGGAATATTATAAATAGTGAAACTGGAAATGTCAAAAGTCGTAACAATGAGTACAAATTGAGCTACGAAAATCAAACCTTAACTTCCGATGCTGATGTTGCTGCGGCATTTGAGAAGTTTTTTACTGATATTCCAGTTTCAACTACAAAGGCTTTGGACTCCTCCCCCACTGTAGCTGAAGCGGTTCTAAAGGAAAATGTCAAACCTAGAGAAAACTTTTTTAATTTTCAAAAAAAATATTTTAGAGATATATTGTTTTCTAAAGTTTACGCGAACACTACACATTGAAATGAAACAACTTTTAAGGATCTACTCGCGTTTATTTTACACATTACTTATTTAATCCCCCTGTCTCCCTGTGACCACGGACCCTGCAAAGGGTTCGAAACGTCAGGATAAACATTAAATAAGTAATGTGTAAAATAAACGCGAGTAGATCCGTAAAAGTTGTTTCATTTCAATGTTTAGAGATATAATTAAAACTTTTAATACTCTTAATAAAAAGAAGACTGCTGATCTGTGGGGTAATTCCGTCGACGTCACTAAATCCGTTATTGAGACAATAGCTCCAGTTTTAGCTTGCATATTTAATGAATGCATTGACTGTGGTGTTTTTCCTGATCTAATGAAGCACAGTAAACTAATCCCATTATTCAAATCAGGTAGCACACGTGACCCCTTTAACTTCAGACCAATTTCTGTGTTACCCACATTTAGTAAAATATTTGAAAAGATAATTCTAGACCAAATTCAAGTTCATTTTTATAGAAATAACCTTTTACATTCTAGACAATATGGTTTCACTAGGGGTCGCTCGACTACTGACGCTGGTGTTGAGCTTTTACTTCAAATATTTAATGCCTGGGAGGATTCATACGATGCCGTAGGGGTTTTTTGTGATTTATCCAAGGCCTTTGATTGTGTTTTACATGAAACCCTGGTCAGGAAGCTCTACCACTATGGAATTAGAGATGCATCACTGAATCTTCTTATCTCATATTTGAGTGATAGGGTTCAGAGGGTTGATGTTAACGGTAAAAGATCTCCGGGATCGGTGGTTACAATGGGAGTTCCACAGGGTTCAATTCTTGGTCCTTTCTTATTTTTAATTTATATTAACGACTTGCCTTACTTTGTAAAAGACAAACATGAGATAGTATTGTTTGCAGATGATACCTCACTTTTATTCAAAGTGAAACGACGACAGCCGATTGATGACGATGTGAACAATGCTGTCTCAAGGATAGTTCATTGGTTTAGTGTTAACAATTTGCTATTAAATGAACAAAAAACCAAATGTATAAGATTTGTATTACCCAACGTTAAGGAGGTAAAAACCAGTGTAAAAATTAAAGATAAGAATGTGGACCTTGTGGACACCACAGTGTTTCTAGGCATTACGTTGGATGCAAAGCTACAGTGGGGCCCACATATAGATAAATTGTCGAGTAGACTGAGCTCTGCGGCTTATACAGTAATGAAAATTCGTCAGATCACTGACATTGAAACAGCTAGACTTGTTTACTTTAGTTATTTCCATAGCGTAATGTCGTACGGCATTTTACTGTGGGGCAATGCTGCCGATATTCAGGCTATCTTTGTGCTGCAGAAGCGGGCTATTCGAGCAATTTATAATCTAAAAGCTGGTAATTCTCTAAGGGAGAGATTTAAAGATATTAATATAATGACAGTTGCATCACAATATATTTACGAGAACCTAATGTATGTATATAAAAATATTGAAAATTTTTCTAAAAACAGTGATATTCACAATGTAAACACTAGAAATAAAAACAAACTAGCAGTACCTAATACTAGGCTCCACAAAGTAAATAATTCATTTAGAGGCTTGTGTGTACGTTTTGACAATAAAGTTCCAAGTAATATCCAAAAACTAGATATTAATAAATTTAAAATCGCTATTAAGGAGAAGCTTTATAAAAAAGCTTATTATAAAGTGTCTGATTACATTGAAGACAAAACAGCATGGGTTTAAAATGCTCCAATCTATTTTTAATCCAAAATATTGTTAAGGTTTTTTAAACTTGTATAACTTGGTAACGTAACGGCATATAATTTTGTAAATGTCGTTACATATTGAATTAAAGCTGTGGAGTTTCTTGCGCCCATTCTTCTCCACAGCTAAAATATAGACGTCCTGAATGGGTAGTAGGTAAAAAAATTATGGACGATTCAAAAGCACTTTTCTAAAGTTTATTTGAATAAAGAATATTTGACTTTGACTTTGACTTTGATACTTTTTATCCCGATATTCCCACGGGGACGGGAACCACGCGGGTGAAACCGCGATCGGCTACTAGTAGTGCCATAAATACTATTTAATTTGGGTGATATCGCAAATATTCCACATATTTGAACATATTCAGGTAATAAGGGAGGAACTCGATAGCCCGGACTGCAATTGCTGAAGTTTAGCAACTTTGAGAAAGACCAGTCTTCGGATTTGTGACCAAATATTTAACCTCCGTGCTTGTGACACGTAAAGCCGTTGCTCTCGGCTGCATTAGCATTCGTTAACAACCACCAATTCGCACTAAGCCTGTGTATTGGTTAATGACCCGTTCGCCCTGTCCATCCACAGGGAAGGAATATAAATATAAGCTAATGATAGGTAATCAGGACATTATAACATCTAAAAACACTTTAGTATCACTTAGTATGCCATTAATAGTTCAATTCGACTAACCAATCGTTTTAGGTCTGTCTTTAGGGAATTGAAACTATTGGTTGAAAGGTACCAAAAGGTAGCCTTACTAGGTAGGTAGATAGGCAAGATTTATAAAATGATAAAACATTATAAACCTATTTATACTTTTTCCTCAGCCCTACCGCATGAAAAATGAACCAAAAGCTGTATCGCTAAAAATGTCTCGTTTTTTTGTGAACAGAACTTATACCTAATCGGATTTATAAACGGCGAATCTTTGTAAATCTTCATGCTTTTGACATAATCTTCACTTTTATAGACGTATCTACATTTACTAGTCTGGAAATTATTCATGTGCCACCTTTGACACAAATACCTAATGCAGTCTCAAACGAACGAGGGAATTATTCAAAGTGAAAAACCTCTATTGCATCCGGGCACTGCATATTCAGGCCTGGACCCGAATGCCTCTGTTTATCATAGCGCACGTGCCCCAGAGATAGGTGTTTCCTCTCCTCTGCTAGCTGCACTGGTGCGAATTTTAATATTTTACCCATTGCATTTTCATAATTCGCCCGCATGTGAACACTCTCCAGGTAAGTCAAATTTAACTGGCTGTAAATTTTTCTGAAATGCTTAGGGATGGTTGAAGGTTAAATTAAAAAATAATGGGAGTTATGGAATACAATCTGAATATGTTTTACTGTGTAATACTTAACGTAGACTGAAGGATGCAGTAAAGCTGACAAACTTTGATTATCACCATTACCAGTTAATTTTGTATGTCTTAACTGCTGGGGTAAGAGCCTTCCCTAACGGTGGAAACGACGCAGTGGGAAAGGACCTTATACCACCATGCGAGCTCAGTGCGGATTGATGCAGCCGGGACCAACGGCTTTACGTGTCTACTGAAGCGTGGAAGTCACCATTCAAAGTCAAAGAAAAATAAACTTTAGAAAAGTACGTGCTTTTGAATTGTCCAAAATTTTTTTTACCTACTACCCATTCAGGACGTCTATTTTTTAGCTGTGAAGAAGAATGGGCGCAAGAAACTCCACAGCTTTAATATAAAATGTAACGACATTTACAAAATTATATGCCGTTACTAAGTTATACAGTTTAAAAAACCTTAACAATATTTTATATAATGTATATACAGGGTGGAAACTTTATGCGGGGCAGTAAGGGGAAGTACCTTATCCGTTGCACCTACACGAAAATGGTCTTAGGAGACTATCCATATTTTTTTATGGAATTTTGATCCCCATTCAAAGATTTTCAATAAAATGTACAGTTAGCAAGAAAATAACCATTTTACACAAAAACATTTTTTGATGCCAATCGATCCTGTTTCTAATACTGATCAAAAACTTCTATGGGACCAACCATCGTTGGAGTACTCAAAAAGTCACAAATTGCAAAAAACTTTTCCCTTACATTTTCTAAAGAATTTGTGTAACTGAAATACAAAAAATAAAATACAAGACAAATGATCACGTAGAATTTCACACATATCAAAAAGAAGGCGTATTAATTTTCTTTTTTTATTACCTAACATAACTTGATGATGTTATTCACAACACACTCAGAGCTTTTCTGACGCAACAAACTGTCAAGATTGTTTTTTATGTAATAATAACGTGTTCCAAATTTGAATTGTTTTTAAACTTATCTTTTTATTTAGTCAACAAAAAGATCTCAACCGTCACTAAAAAAGCTTTTGCGTAAAATTTTCATACAAAATGTAAGGGAAAAGTTTTTTGCAATTTGTGACTTTTTGAGTACTCCAACGATGGTTGGTCCCATAGAAGTTTTTGATCAGTATTAGAAACAGGATCGATTGGCATCAAAAAATGATTTTGTGTAAAATGGCTATTTTCTTGCTAACTGTACATTTTTTTGAAAATCTTTGAATGGGGATCAAAATTCCATAAAAAAATATGGATAGTCTTTTAAGACCATTTTCGTGTAGCTGCAACGGATAAGGTACTTCCCCTTACTGCCCCGCTGAAAGTTTCCATCCTGTATATTAACAAATTAGAAATACCTGTTGGAGTGATTGGAGCATTTTAAATCCATGCTGTTTTCACTTCAATGTTCAATCAGACACTATAAAGTGGCAGCAGCAGTATAAGCTTTTTTATAAAGCTTTTCTTTAATAGCGATTTTAAATTTATTAATATCAAGTTTTTAGATATTACTTGGAACTTTATTCAATGACCACTTTTCCGTAAGCTGCTTTAATTTAGCAATAGCAGACCGAGCTCGTCTCTACTGCGCCATCGAGCTCTTCGAAACTTTCATAGCAAAACTAAAAACTTTGCTAACAATAAAGGCCATAGTAAGAGATATCTTCATTGCCGACGCAGTTACAGAATATGCGATGCAGTAAGGAGCGGTTGACATTTCATGCTTTTAATTGATCTTTATTTCATTAATTAAAACGGCTAAATGAAACAATAACTTTAATAAATCAAAAATCAAATTATTGTCATAAGTACCTATATTCGAAATCGAAATCTACTAACTTAAAAAAAACATCTCTTCCACTTAATTCTTCTACTTAGTATAAATTTAAGGAAAATTTTACATAAACTCTTATATATTGTTTTCTAAAGTTTACGCGAACACTACAGATTGAAATGAAACAACTTTTACGTTCCGTTTTACGCAGAAAGAGCTTTTGGTCTGGCAGTATGGTGTTAGGGCCGGCGTTAAATATTTTGTATGATGGGATCCCAGGCTGGTGGTAGACTCTTATATTTATTTTGTGATGATTCGGTGGCAAATGAATAACACAAATTAACTTGCAAGTGCCGATAATATCATTTAATTTATTTGCTTCCAAAATCTTTGTTCCTGAGGAAAAACACGTTTGCTTTAGTAACATGTTAGATCTAATTGAACTACATAGACACAGGGTTTTATTAATTATTAATTAACTTTACCCTTTGCTCTATTTCTCGTTTATTAATTTAATCAGCTTCTATAATAGTCTTTGTGATAATAATTGACTTAGAAATCACGAGTTCTTCAAACAATTTATAATACGACGATTTTATAAAAACAGGCCGTAAATCTCTTAGTTATTAGTCAATTGCTATTATAATAAATCTCTTCCATAATAGACTTTGTTACATATCCATTACACTGGAAAATACCTATATCTACTGAATGGGATAGTTATGTGTGACCATAGTCTAAGTTGTACATATGTCGGAAATGTTATGGTACAGTTACATCATTGTAAGCCTGACTTTTTAGCACTTTGTACATTTACTCGTATAGCATTGTAAACCTGACCACTTTGGTACCATCACAGCATAAGAAAGAGGTTAGATAGACTGTGGTACTACTAAAAAAGTAACGGAGTAAATACTCCTTTTTAAATTATTTACATTTTTATTTTTCTCCATTTTTCTAATTGTCAACTTTCTTTTGTTTTGTTTTTCTCTCCTTTGTATTGTCAGCGCCGTTGTTTTAGGTTGGTATGTTTTGTTGTATTATTTTCTTATTCTTTTAATTATAATTAATTATACCTTTACTTTGCTTTTTTATTTTTTAATAGTCTATTCTTTGCTTTCGCGTCCTTTGGTTAAAAAAGTCAATCATTTGACGAGGTTAAATGAAAGCTAATTAGTATAGGCGTCTTAAGCAAACCCTTTTAATATCCGACGTTTTGACCGGCTGTCAAACCTCGTTAAATTCTTTGTTTAGTTAGACGATATGAAATGCATGGAAAACACCCACACTTAACAAATAGGGCAATTTAGTGTTGGTAGGTCGGTAGGTATATCCAAAACCAAATCTCCAATTCCACCAATTAGAAAACTAATACCATTAGGTGAGAACGAGCGGTCGATTTGTCACGGCACCCATACAGGGTGGGGCTGTTTTATGTAGCGTAAAAACCGCTAAAGTCCCAGTTCCCACTGTCCAATAAAACATTGATCTGGCCGGGTACACGCTATTTAATACACTTTGTGATTAAATCTTGTTTTCAGTAAAATAAAAGGTACGGTACAACAGTGAGCGATAGAAGTAGCTGAGCAGTTCTGCCGCGCAATTTATAAACGCAGTAAAGAACATGTGAACAGTATCGAAAAAATAGATCGTAATGTCAGCACCTCAAATATCACAATCACAAACACAGTTAGTTGTACTTACTGCGTTCATAAATTGTGCGGCAGAGTTGCATACCTTCCTGGTCATAAAAGCTTTACTAGAAAAACAAACGCCTTTTAGACTATGGAGTACGTTTGACAAAGTGCTAATGTAATCAGCAACTTTTGCTGCTGTTTACGGGTTTTTAATTGTTAGTTACTGACTTTAGGATACTTTGCGATATCTTTTCTTATTTGACCATGTAGTATTATTATTATATATTATAAACATAAAATTATTAATTTTTGTTTATGAGTTTATGAATTAGGGGCCTTTCATTTTTAAACAAAACTAGTTTCGGGTTTACTGTTAGACCTAGGTGTCAACTAAATTTCACAGTCATTTTTCATGGCATAAAACGAAGAAATCCTCATTTTTTTAATATTATAAAAATGTATGGCATTAAAAAACACTACATGTTGACTATTATTAACATTTTGCCATACTTCTTATCTTATCTAATCTTAGTGGGGTCTGCTGAAGTTTCCCTCTCGCAGTAACACTTCGACCCATCGTCGGGATCTTTGTGCAACCTCTTCCTTTCACTCTTTTTCCTTTGTAAAGATAGATGCCATGGTCCTCCGGTTTCGGATAGGCCAACCCAAGGAGTCCCATTCTTTTCCTAGCCAAGGAGTCGCAGTCACACAGTAAGTGCTGCATTTGTTTTGTGGCGTAGTGCCCTGTGAAGGCACCGATGGTTAATCGGGCCTGCCTTCTGCTGCCTCCGCATATGAACTTACTCCGTCCTAAAGCGTTTTCGCCTAGGAAGGATTTCCATTCGATGCCGTGCCTGTTTTTAATGTAATCTTTTAAGGCCATGTTAATGGTACTTGGTGCAAGTGCCACAAACGGCTCAGGACCAATAAGCTGGGTCTCTGAGCCCTCCCTGGCAAGTGCATCCGCCATCTCGTTGCCGTGGATTCCCATATGGCCTGGGACCCAGATCAATCGCACCTTGTTATGTCCACCTAGCTTGTTTAGAGCTTTGGTGGTTTCTCGAACATGTTCTAGGCCTTGGCCTGAGTCGATTTGGGGTGATATGAGTGACTTGAGCGCTGCTTGGCTATCACTCAGGATGAATATATTGCGCTTTTTCATAGCTAACTCTATATTCTGCTTTGCGCATAAGAGAATTGCGAAAGTTTCTGCTTGGTAAACAGTGGCAAATTTTCCCATGCTTTGACTATGCTTGAAGTCGTTGTTATAGACGGCTGCCCCTGTGCCCGACTTCATTTTTGATCCGTCGGTATACCAGATTAGCCGGTTTTTTTCTAGAGACGGTGGCCCTCGTTTCCATTCGTCTCTGGTGACTACCGACACATGCCAAAGGCTCTGTAAGTCTTGGCTACGGTTATGTCCACATGCCATTTTCAAAAGTTCCCTATCCAAACTTATTCTCGCTCTCATATATCGTTCGACAACCTCAAATATAAAAAATGGTAGCATTATTTGAATAGCCTTAAAGGTTACTCCTTATTTTTTTTAATCCATCAGCTTTCTTTACGCTTCCTATTAAGGTGATCACGTACAATGTCCATTAGCGAAAAAGGTTGACAGGGGAATTCTCGCTGGCGTTGTCTTACAGCAACTTTATGTACAGTGAAAATGTTTAAAACCTCTTGACCTGCCGTAAAATATGCAACGGCTACCTAAAGTAGCCCTACTATTGTGTACTTAGACGAAACTCGCTGGGGAATGCCTAAATGTTGTGCAGAGCATAATGGATATCGCCCTCTAGTGGGAAGTTGAGCGTCCGGTTCATTTTTCCGTACAAAATGTTAACGCTTACATAAGACTCAGATTTGTTGTTGTTTCAAATGGTTTTTTGTAACTTTGATTATGCAATGATATATCTACTGGACTCTCATATTTAAGGCAAGCTTCCTTGCTCGCTACTCTGGAGCTGGCAAGACTTAGCTAGGAAAAAACGCATTATCATACTGCGAGATTTAGACCTTTGTTTATAAATGAATTTGTGTTACCTAATAGAAAATACCAATGTATATTGTTTAATCTAAGCCTATGGTACGGCCAGACAGGCGTCGTCGTCGCCATTTGTCGTGGGACGTGCGACCAGCCTGCACGTAATGTTTACGAACCTAATGATCTCTGAGGACGAGAAAGAAACTGTGAAGAGGGTTATGCAATATGCAACTCTTGATGTTTAACATATTTCTGATCTACTTATACAATAAGTTAATTATTAAATTAAGTTTGTTGTCTTTTTATCATAATAATAATTCACAAAGAAGGTATAATGAAAACCTCAGGCCTTTTTGAATAAAACATAACATAAATAACATGTAAACCCACTGTGACAAAGCTTCAAGTACCTATAATTTATTTCATTATCAATACTCACTTCTTTGGCTACATCCCATCTGGTAAACTTCCAATTTTGTAAACCTAAGACTTTACCACTAAGAAGTTGCGTTCGGTAAACATTTTATACTCTATACATTTAGTTAAATTTCACAATCATTTGAGTAATTACATGTGTTGTATCCCATTTGGTAAACTTTCAGTTGAAATGAGTACAGTCATGTAAAAATAGAAAACACAAAAATCGATAATATTGTTATATATTTTTAATCACAGGCACAATAGTCGGATTAGAGAAATACTTGTTGTTAGGCAGATTTGACAGATTTAACTTAAGAAAAATCACAGTACTTCCGTATAACACCCCACTACATGATTTATCACATCTGATGAAACCCGCATTACCAATACCAGAGTGCATGACCCACAAACAGGCAATCTCACGATCATAATTTTCCTGCGCAAAGGATGTGGAACATTCGTCATCGAGCCTCAGAAATTGAGCTGCGAACCGACTATGAATAGCCGGCGCCGCCGGCATGTAGTATAGTATTTACGTGCTAGCTTGCCAAGCAAGTTATTGATAACTAACATTAACGACATTAATGATTTAAGATTACTTTAGTTTTTTAAAATTTAGTAATAAAAGTAGATCACTACCAACTATAATATCAAAATAGAATACCTATAACGGAAAACGATTATTAGTAAAGAAAATATATTTTCTATTTTATTATTGATCCGTCTTGAATTGAAAATCTGAGTGGTAGAGCCACGCTGCGTTGCAGCACGAAATGGGCCGGCTCGCCCGGCGTAATACCACCCTCTCACAGAATATCGGCGTGAAACAATGGCACTCGTTGCTGTTGTATTTCGTCAGGTGAGTGAAAGTACCGGAGGCCCACCTCTCACCCCTTCCCCCTCCCAATTCCTACTCCCTCCTCAAGATCCAACTCCTTTTTTCAAGGCCGGCAACGCATCTGCGATTACTTTGGTTTTGCGGGTGTCTATGGGCGGCGGTGATTACTTTCCATCAGTGACTCGCCTGCTCGTTTGCCTCCACTTTGCACTCGTTGCACTCCACTTGTTAAGTGGAGACGGAGTCCAGGCGCGAGGACAACTGGTGCACCGTGAAAACAACTTAATATTTTAATACCCCTGTCCAAAGGAACTAAATTTGTAAAAGTCCATTTAGTGGACTTTCATATATTTGTTAAATACTCGTAGTTTTCGGACAACGCATTTGTTAAAAAGTGCTAACATCAAACAGATAGTCAACTATTTTCGTCGAAAAACGAGAAAGATAAACAACGAATTTGAACCCGGAAGGCTTGCGGGCGAAACGCAAACTCTTCGCGGCTTTGAATAATCGCTTAATTAATTATGAGAATGCGGTGTCGTACGTCACGCGCCCGCGCCGGCCGGCGGCGGGACGGCCCCGAGCTCTTTATCAGATGGAACGCTTCATACGTATTGCAGAAACTATTTTCTTTAAAATTTCTAAAAAAAAATGTTGATTAAAAAAACACGAGTGTGATGCAGCACCGCACCCTCTGACATTCCTGATGCGCTTAAAATTACGCTATTTGGATCCAACCCGCCGAAACTTATCAACACTACTATCTCTTATTTTGTACGCGAAAGGAGTCTTATTCAATGTCAACAACCTACGTCATCAACATCCGATTAACATTTTAACAAGTATTAAAGATCAGTTAAGAATTAGGCAAGCAATTGTAATTTGTTCGCAACAAATGAAATTAACCTATGTATCTATAATGCCTTTCTTTTTCATTCAATTCGCCCCGGCATCCGTATTAACGTCTTTTTGGCTAAGATGATGATGATGATGATGATGATGATGATGATGATGATGATGATCCGTATTAAACCCGGTTGTGATTGCAATGAGAAATTAAGTAAATATATTCAACACAAATTACTGTACACACAAGGCATACCTTTTTATACTCGACGTTTCGACTGAGTTGCACCACCCACCCAACTACTGGATCCATATGTTTGTTTTTCAACAAATAAAATCCACATCTGTGCATTGAACTATTTAGACGTTATACAGCAAGAATTACCGCACGAAGCCAGCAATCAACAACAGATCCACGTTCTCAATAGAACCCGCGAGTAGTTGTAAATATTGTCACAGGAGTAGTGCTAACGGCATTAGCCTGAAAGACCCGAGTGTGGCACCGGCTTCGAATGTCGTCAAATAATAAGCAACACCAATGTTTTTATACTGCAATAAATTTATGTTATTATGCAAAATTTTCTTAATTACGAAACGGTGATGATTTCAATAATTCCAAAAATCGTTTCATATAAAACTTTCTCGATCCACTATAAAAAACTTAGTACCTACCTATACCTATAAATGTATTAGGAATTATACTCGACGTTTCGATCGAGTTGCACCAGCCGTGGTCACGGGCGGCCGCGATCCAACTGCTTTTTTTTGTATGGCAAATGACTTCACTATAGAGTACAGTCGCGAAGAAACTGGTGATAAATAAAATTCACACCTGGTATATTGGCCTACGAATTACCGCACGAAGCCAGCAATCAACAACAGATCCACGTTCTCAATAGAACGCGCGAGTAGTTGTAAATATTTTCAGAGTAGTGCTAACGGCATTAGCCTGAAAGGCTTGAGTGCGGCGCCGGCTCCGAATGTCGTCAAATAATAAGCAACGCCATTACAGTAACCTTCGAGACGTCTGCAAGGATTAGGCAGGCCTCCGTCACACCGATGTGTAATGCATTAGTGAGCGAAAGTGACCAGTAGCGAAAATGACATTTTGCAAAAGTGACCAAATTTTTCGCGATGACCATTTGCGAAAATGACGATCTGCGTCAAAACCTATGTTGATTTGATTAAATGTGGAACGTTCATAATTGTCAAAAGTGTTACTATGCTCACTAGCCTTTTTACGAGTTTTGGTAACAATCACCAAATATGCAATTAATATTCAAACCTTTTAAAAATCATATTAGATAATTTATTTATAAATAATTTGACTGTGTTCGGTCGTCTTATAACTAATCTAAGTATGTTAAAAACAAATAAAAGAGTTACTTGTCATTATGCGCGTGCCTTACTTACTCCGATGAAATCTTTGACCAATTTGATCAAAGGATGAAATATATAACTAAAAATGTTTTAGTTAATCACTCAAACACATAAAGATGCTACAATTTTTAAGACGTCTATTTATTTATTTATTGCTTTAAATTACATGTATATTTTACAGTTGTCACATTAAAAGTAATGTTTCAATGTAATTTGTAACATACAAATGAACATATTTACGTTTCTTTACATCAAGTCACTTAGCAGTCATACGTGACCTCCAAACTATAAAAAGGGCTCGAAATATGACTTATTTGTTTTGCACCGAAATGTTTTACTGAAGAATGCTCCAATTACGCGTCGTTCTGATGTGTGAGCGGCACATTAAGCCCCGGGAGAGACGTGCACAGCGTGTGGATAGTGCTAAATGTTTTCCGATAACTACTGGGCTTCGACACAAGCTGACCTTAGAACGTAACCTTAATAAATAAATAAATAAATAAAATTTCCTACACTCACACCAATTATCTAGCCCAAGAGAAGCTTCGTAATGAAACTCGTTAAATGGTTCCTAGACAACGGATAAAAATACTTAAAATATTAAATATTTTAAGTATTTTTATCCGTTGTCTAGGAACCATTTAACGAGTTTCATCGTCATAGGTACATACTTATTATACATAGAAAACACCCAGACCCGAGACAATTTAGAAAAAAATAAATTTCTAAATTGACCCGACCGGGGATCGAACCCGGAACCCCAGAGATAGCGACACCATGAAAACCGGTGTACAAACCACTAATAACTAATAATACTCGGTTTGATTGGTGGTAGGGCTTGTTAGTCCGCCTGGCTAGCTACCACCATCTTATCTAAATATGTCGCCATAACATCAATGTTTGTAGCATTGGCGTGTTCCGGCAGCTAGAGATAAGAGCCAGTGCCTCACTAGTTGAGGATCCCGGGTGAAGTGCGGTTCCATCATTGGCCTTATCATTAACATCATGTGAGATCAAGGCACTGTGCTTACCCGTTAAAAAAAAACATACAGCGCGTTGCTCGAACGCACACAAAGACACTCTCACGGGTTTCCGTGAAACTCCAGAACAGCTCGAGCGTAGTTTTTGCTATATTCCGTGTCCATGAGAGGTTGTCTATGCGTGCGTTGTTCAAGCGCGTTTGTGTAATGATTACCTTCTACAGTTTCCTTATATTGCGACTTCGATTTGGCTGGCATGAAACTAATATTGTTATTTCGCGCGCTGATGCTCCTTTGTTTTTATTGCTGTCGTGTCGTTAGCGGAGCTATAGAACAGTAGTACATTATTGCAAAGGCCGTGAAATAGGCAATTGCAGGTCGAGTATGAGTTTGAAGGCCGAGCCGTAGGCGAGGACTTCACTAATACGAGACAGGCAATTGCCATTTCCGCCGAGGCATATATAGTGCTTTTCTCAAAAGAATGCAGGGAAATAAAACATACTTTTTATATTATACATTTAATTTAATTCATATTAAAAGTTACATAAGTCGTATAGGGGCAATTACTAAAAGAAAATGTTATTGATTTCCCCGGTACATTTATGTTTGTTTGTTGAACTTCTGATGAGGTTTTCAGGTGGGCATTGGATGTAGTGGTAGATGGCTGAATATGCTGTTTTGAGGTGGATGGCTGTGGACTTAGATGTTGGCAAGTGGCCAGCGGGCAAGATTCTGTTTCCGAATTGGGTTGCAATGTGATGTTTTGATTTATTTTATTATTTATATCAGTTTTGTTTTCAATTGAGTCCTCAATGTAGCCTAGACTGATAAAAGAGACCCATTCAAAGAGTATTTAATAAGCCCAGCACGCTGGTTCCTACAACATTGCTGGAGCGTTGTAATGTTCCAAGTTCAAAAAACGCTCCTGCAATGAATTTGATTTTCTTTGTCCGTAAATTCGATACTTCGCGTGTTCTTTTTTTGAAAATAATGACAATATTTCCATGCATGTTTGAGAAAAACACTGTACCTATGTAGTTGCATTATCTTTATGTTAATAAAATTTTGGAAAAGCGTCATTTGTTTTCTAGAAACCGCTGCGCGCGCGTGAGTATCATGGGCAAAGACGCTAGGAAAGAGATGCGGCAAAAAAACGATGTCCGTGACCCCAGCGGGATAACCCCTTCAGATCGGCTTTAAATTTCGCCATGATTTAGTTGATATTATGTTTAAATTTGTTAGCAAATATCGAAATTTGTTGACCAATAGTTATCGAGATATCCCATGTTAAAGGGTATCTCGCTGGGGTCACGCTCGTCAAAACTATTTGACCTAAAACGAGCAGGAACGAGACACGCTACTGATATAGTTTTTGTGCTAAGATTTTGTTGATTCAATTATGAATTGATCAGTGAAAATTCCAGGATTCTACCTTCTGTAGTTACCGAGTAATCAAATACCTACTTTTCGTCAAAATTCCTCCGAAAAGTAAGTTCTAGTTGAGGTGTAAGACAAAAGGCTACATTCATGAAATCCAGGAAAGATTTTGTTGACTCTGAGAGAAAATTTGTTAGACAAAACCGAGAACTCTAGCTACAGTACATCCTGAGATATAACGCTAATATGGTTATCCCGCTGGGGTCACGGTGTTGATACCTAAACATGGTTTTTCCACAGGAATGGAGCAAGTAGCGAGTTTATGACTATAGCCAAGATTTTGTGGGTGTAAAAATCTAACCAGTTCCTACTTTTCAGTTTCCTAGGTACAGTATTTTAGGAGAAATTAAAATTTATAACTTTTTCATACTAAAAGTACGCGTATAAGCGACCAAATTAAGTTGGTTCCTTAAAAGGCCAAAATGGCGGCCATTTTTTTTGTTTAAGGGCCGATTCCGATGAAACTAAAATTGGCCACCATTTTGGTCTTTTTAAAGAACCAACTTAATTTTGTCGGCTAGGAAACTGAAAAGTAGGAACTGGTTAGATTTTTACACCCACAAAATCTTGGCTATAGTCATAAACTCGCTACTTGCTCGCTTCCTGTGGAAAAACCATGTTTAGGTATCAACACCGTGACCCCAGCGGGATAACCATATTAGCGTTATATCTCAGGATGTACTGTAGCTAGAGTTCTCGGTTTTGTCTAACAAATTTTCTCTCAGAGTCAACAAAATCTTCCCTGGATTTCATGAATGTAGCCTTTTGTCTTACACCTCAACTAGAACTTATTTTTCGGAGGAATTTTGATGAAAAGTAGGTATTTGATTACTCGGTAACTACAGAAGGTAGAATCCTGGAATTTTCACTGATGGATTCATAATTGAATCAACAAAATCTTAGCATAAAAACTATATCAGTAGCGTGTCTCGTTCCTGCTCGTTTTAGGTCAAATAGTTTTGACGAGCGTGACCCCAGCGGGATACCTTTTAACATGGGATATCTCGATAACTATTGGTCAACAAATTTTGATATTTGCTAACAAATTTAAACATAATATCAACTAAATCATGGCGAAATTTGAAGCCGATCTGAAGGGGTTATCCCGCTGGGGTCAAGGACATAAAAAATGCGATTAGGCAAAAAATATTGTGTAACGTCTTATTTCTTTTTATGTGGTATGAGTATAACAAACTCATTGTTGTTTTAAGTGTATAATAATATGATCGATTACAGCCTAAGTCGTAGGTAAATGTTTTTTAAAATTTCCGTTTGGGATTAGTAACGTCCAAGAAAAGAATAGATTGCTTTGCAAGGTAAGTACTGTGTCGGTAGATTTTACACAAAAACTAACAAAACCAACGTAAGTATTGGATCGTCAAAAACCTTATCTCCAGCACAGTAAAGTTGTTTTCACTGGTTCCATTCTTATCACGACTGAACAAGGTTCATATTACTTGGTCGATTGACATCGCGCCCGTCCTTTAAATATATTCCTGTCTTCCCTTCGCTCCTTTTAACTTTAAACGACCCAACTTAGTAACCAGCTGGACCACTGAACCAAATAAAAGTTCAAGATTGTTCCCCGCGAGAAAGATTGCTTTTCATTTATTCAGATTGATGAAAAAAACAGCGTCAGGAAAATTGTCGCGTAAACTGGCGACTGTGAAACATAACTTATCATAATAAGGGTAGTGGCACCAGTGTTTGGTATAGAAGCAGTGCTCGACATTTTTTTTCTTTAATCAATTACCCTATATTTGGCAGATTTTTTTTGTGGAATTTTATATTAGGTTGGGGAAAAAGTCTTTTTGCATAGTATGTATGAACTTGTAATAAAATCTCTTTGGCTAATACTATTTGTATCTGGCTGGTTTTGGTATCATTAAAAGTTTAAATTTTAAAGAAGACAACACCTAATTCAAATTAGGAAAATGTGTGATTTTCATTTATTTTTCTTACTTTCAAGATGAGTAAATCTAATGAAGAAATTCGATACATTTTAAAATTTTACTACAAAAAAGGTTAAAATGCAACGCAAGCCGCGAAAACACTTTGCGATGTTTATGGACCTAGTGCAGTGTCTGTGAGAATAGCACATATTTGGTTTAAGCAAGGAGCAAGATCAACATATCAGTAGTTACGACGTAGCTAAAGAACTGGGAATTGACCACAAAATAGTTTAGGCGCATTTGAAAAAAACTGGGTACATAAAAAGACTCGATATTGGGTTCCTCACGAGCTCACTGAAAAAACCTAATGAACCGTGTACTCATTTGTGATTCTTTATTACGACGTAATGAAACCGAAACATTTTTGAAGAAGCTGATAACTGGTGATGAAAAATGGATCACGTACGACAAGAACGTGCGAAAAAGGTCGTGGTCAAAGGCCGGTCAGGCTTCACAGACTGTGGCGAAACCCGGGTTACTTGCAACAATGTGATGCTGTGTGTGTGTGGTGGGATTGGAAGGGCATTATTCATTATGAGCCACCAGGCAGGATTGTAACTGTTTTGTGGTCAATTCCCAGTTCTTCAGCTACGTCGTAACTACTGATATGCCGATCTTGCTCCAATTTTGCAGAAATGGCATCCATTTTATCCGTAATAGGGCGACCAGAGCGAGGTGCATCTTTGACATCAAACTTTCCGGATTAAAAACGCTTAAACCAAATTGGTGCTACTCTCACAGACACTGCACAGGTATATAAACATCGCAATTTTTTTTCGCGGCTTGTGTTGCATTTTTCCTTTTTTGTAGTAAAATTTTAAAATGTATCGAATTTGGTCATTAGATTCACTCATCTTGACAGTAAGAAAAACAAATGTAAATCACACATTTCCCTAATTTGAATTTGGAATTATCATTTTTAAAATTTAAACTTGTAATGATACCAAAACCAGCCAGATACAAATAGTGTAGCCAAAGAGATTTTATTACAAGTTCATACATACTATATGCGAAAAGACTTTTTCCCCATAGAGGCTGTTATCAGAGGTGCCAATATAAGAAATAAAAATAAGTGAAAATTGTAGTGTTTGTGATGAGTTAGAATTTGATATGTCATAAAAATGTAATAGCAATTAAAATAGATATTTATTAGAATTTATTGTATTAGTTCGGAATCTAATCATAGATCTAGCAAAAGGGTCAAACGATACCGTAAGTTTGCTTTACGGATACGAAACGCATAATATAAGGGAGTAATTAATTTTTGGATGACCTGCGACCTTTTCAGCCTAAAATCATATGTTATATAAACACAATTACCTACACTCGTAAAAAGTGTTTCATTGCGAACCGTTAATTAATAACCATTGTTTTGTAATTTTACATGCCGCAGTGCTTAAGTATGATTAATGTAGGCAACATGACACCATTAGAGAAAGACTATTCAAAAATATGTAATACATTTTCTTTTACGCCTCTTACGGTGTCATGTTTATTATTCACAAATTATGATATTATCATAGGACAATGAACAGTATGAAAACTTGTTACACGTGTTTTATTAAATTTAGACCGTATTTTCAACAATTAAACACCTTTATTTATGACAGAAAATATTTTCCTACATAAACAATAGCTGTTCAGATTATATTTGTGTTAGTAATAATGTTGATTACGACCACAAAAAAACAGTAGTAGGTACCTATACAATGTTAATAAATTAATAATAAGAATAGATAACATTTATCGACCTGCACAATAACAAATGTAAGGTCAAACACGATGATGAAAAAACAGGACAGCACATATAACAATTATTAACAACACAACGAACAGACACAGTTTGAACAAATAACAGAAAAAAAATATAATGTGCTAGGCCAACGGGTAGCTGTCACAGCAATGATTTAGTAACATTACACAGATTGGCAAATTCTTTAAATTTAAATTGTAATTTCTTGAGGCAATAAATTATTTCATTATTCATTATTATTCATTATTCATTGGTGGTTTTCAGTCAGTTCCCTGAACCACAGAAGAGACCCTGAACGTTGAAACAAATGCAATGATGTCTCTCTCTCTTTCTAACTGTGGTCTTACATGGTGGAAAGGTCTGCTTTCTACATGTTTCGCCGCCATTGCGCTGTCTTCGACGTCGTTTTCGGAAACTTGGCACTCCCTCATGTTCTTTAACACTACATCTCTCCATCATGTTTTAGGTCTCCTCTAGAATAGATACCATGATTTGAATAACAAGCGTTAAAAAAAATTCTACTAGCGGTAATTTTTCAAATTTACATTTAACAAAAATTTTATGATGTTAAATTTCCAACTGCGAAAAGTTATTTTACACAAACGAAAATTAAAAAGTAAGTAACTACAACGAAAAAGTATTTATTCGATTAACGATTTAAAATTGTAATCCAATAGGGGAGGGTTACACGAATAATGCCCGCTTCAATGTTAAAACCGGAGTCGCAAACATTTTTAACGTGCAGCATGCGGACCGAATTGCTTGTCGCCCAATCCGTCCGTCCGTAAAACGTGTTATCGGCCCCGATAAAGTGTCCGGACCATTAACGAATATGACGCTTTTTAACCTCAATAAATCTGATTCTGACACCATTTGAAATGGCCGCTTGTGGAAATAAAAAATATGCAAAGATGTAAAGAGCCCATCAATTACGAACGCATTGTACAGTAATTGAGCTCGTTTCCGTATTCATTGTTTTTGTATTTAAATCAACGGCATTTGGGCTCAATGGCGTGCATGGCCAGCAGTGAACTTATACTAGCGGATGGTGAAGATGATGATGATGATGATGAATAGGGCCTTATCCTCACCACCACAATGTGGGTTAGTGGGATAAAACGACTTAAATTTTATGTTTTTTTTTTGTTACGAAATTATGGTTTGTTATTATGATTTGTTAGTAAATATTTAAAGAAAAAGCTAACAAAGCACGCGAGTTTTGAATTTTTTGATTTATTTTAGAACAATATTGCTTTTTTTAGACAGTAGTTGTAGCATAATGTCGTAATAACCGGGTAAATAAGAAGGCGAAAATAACTTGAAATTATATATTTAAACAAGAACCATATTACAAATTCAGCCTTAGCTCTTTAGCTGGCTGTCACCGAATACATTCCATCATCTTCATTTGTTCTTCTCGATCCTTCCTTATTTTTCTCAGATTGTGACTCAGATCACGTTCGAGTGCCATAGAGCTGCTATTGCAAGGAGTCCCGATCATCTCAGTACACAGAAACCTTTTTTGGCAACTTGGAAGCGGTTAAGTTAAGAATATCCTAATCCTATATGTGGAGATTTGTAAATGGCATTGGTTAACTCACATTGTCTAGTAATAGTTAATATTTGACTGTAAATTTTCCAACAAGCAAATAAATAAATATTTAAAAGAGATAAACAAAGTATCAACGAGTATTAATGTTGCGGGGAGCGTCCTACTTAAGTCTATAGAAGTAAAAATGCGATCGGAGGCTAAGGACACTGCTGCAATACACAATTGGGTGGGATTCCTGCCGGCTTATGGATAATCAAAAGGAAAATCGGCAAGATGGGAAACTCACTCAATTACAGCAGGTCAGCAATGCGCCGCACGGCTTTTATGGGCCGGACTTGATGGTGATATTCGAGCTTCACTTCTCTTGGTATTCACTATTATACTTCATAATATTCACAACAGCGGTTTTAGTAGTTTTATTAGCGAGCTTACATAATCTATTTATAGTTATTTATTTATTTAAACATCAAATACCTACACTTACAGCAACGCCAAGACGTGCAACAGGTCATTACAATATTAGCCCAAGAACTTTCCGATATTTTTGTAAAAAACTCAATAACAGGCCAAATTTTTGTAAACGGCCATTAAATATAATTATAAGAGACTATATTTTAGAATCCAACAAAATCTCGCATTGGAAGTTATCGAAAAAAAGTTATACCCCGAAAATGGTGCAATTTTACAGCAAATATGCTATCACCGGTTTTATCGTGAAAAAGTGTTTATGTTCACCCTATCTAAGCACCAAAGTTGAAATCCATAAAGATATACAACGGGAAACTAATACTTTAGGAAGAAGTCGGTTGTTTCACTAACTGCACAAGCGTGCGTTACCCCAGCGGAATGTTGTCGAATTTCTTGGATTCTTGATATAGAATAATTAGTGCTCCATCTCGTGTAATTGTGCGCGAAATCTTAAATTTGTGCGTCCAGTAGTTTTTGAGATATTCGCGAAAAACAGATGCCGCTGGGGTAACGTTACCCCAGCGGCACATTTTTTTTCCTGTGGACTTATCAAAAAAAAGTACCCAGGAAGATAGATCTCGGGGCGTTGTAAATGTGCGTGTTAGTCTTAAATTTGTGCGTCTTATAATTCCGAAGTTATTCAAAAAACCGCTGGGGTAACGTTTGGGTGGTTGCTGTATCTCGCGAACGGTGAGGCGCACAAATATGAGTTTTTTACACACAATGTAATGAATTTGTGCGTAATTTGAGCAAAAGCAGAAATTGAAAAAATGCACCGTTTTGAAGATATATTTATTTTGAAGAAAAAGGATAATCGGTCCTAACTCCTTAAATACTTACCTTAGAGACTAATTTAATATTGATTCGTACCTTATAATACCCTATAACGTCTATTAAAATCTTAAAAGCTTACTGCAAGTCGTTAATGAGTTATGGCACTTTAAATGTCACTGGCCCGTGAGGTATTTTGGTCGTCGCTTACATGAGTTTGGTATGGACCAGCAAATCGCTTATTAAGCAAATAATTAGTGCCTTCATTCAACTAGCCATTTGAAAATTTTCAGCCTAATGCACTTATTATTTAAAGATTTATAGTAAAATGGTAAATGAAGCGAAATACAGTGATAAACCGACCAAGTTAAGATGAATATCAAATAGCGGCTGCGCCATACATGACGCTAACCTTCTAAAATTGATGGCATTATTTGTACAGACGTTTACACAATTCGTAAAGTAAAGATATATTATTTAACATTTTATGACTTTTAAATGTAATCTTATCTATTTTTAATTAAAGTCCGTATGTGCGTAAATTATCGTTTCTAATTGTTTTTTATAATGTAAAAATGTCATATAAATTTGTGTTTTTATTTATGTAATAATATTAACTATAGGATATTTAGGTGCAAACTTTAAGTCCACAAAATGAGAGGTCATGCTTGTAAAAACAATCGGGCAAGTCAGCACTCGCGCCCCCATGCTCCTACTGAGTGACTTGCACTGAATTTAAGTTCAGGCGGGTCATAAAGTTTTGCTTATTGTTTTAATACTTATCGTGACAAAGATACCTCTGAACACAGTCACCATAAACAGCACATTTGCTACAGTAACCAAGCAAGCACCAAGGTGACGTTGCAGCACTATAATATAAGCGAATCTTATAATATAATATATCTTTTCAAAATGTAGGTACCTACATCAACTTTTTCGTAAGTATAATAATAAGCCATTGGCTGGTACGGGCCTCAAGCTTGTTGCCCGAGATTATTATCTGCAATGAAAACCCATATATGAATGAATATATGAATAATTAAAGCGAACTGAAATGAATCATTTGACGCCATCGTCAAAATTATACCTAAATCTATATGAAATAATAAAAAACCTATAGCTTGTCAAGGTTGTGCTTACCGCGCCTACGGGGTACAGGTGTTGGCGGGGACGAGGTAAAACGGTCTCGGAAGGGACGCGGGCGGTGTAGTGGGAGGGCAAGCGAACGCACCGCGTGCGGCGGACTGCGTGCTACTTCGTCCCCGCCAACCCCTGTGGGGTACAGGGGTTGGCGGGGATGAAGTAGCACGCAGTCCGCCGCACGCGGTGGGCGCGGTAAGCACGATCTTGACAAGCTATAGTCTACTCATCGACTCTGTTTCACTGACACACACGCATACTGTACCTACTCACTGTCGCTTCGCGCTGGCAACGTTGGATAAGCAAAAAGAAAAAGAGCACGCATACACGTGGCAAATTTTTATCTACTTTCTTATCGTGCTTCCTTATATGGCAACACTACCCAACACTGCACAACCACAGTATAAATAAGTATACAGTAACAGTATTTTAACTGGGCCGTGTTTTTGGATTGACTACCTACGGCTGCTCGGCTCGGTACGTAAACACGCAGTAGAGCTGCCTGTCTTGGGCATAAGTCAGTACAACGCATGTCATGGGGAGTCATCCGGTAGGCGCAGCGATTATCTCGCGAATATTTCAAAATTTTTCACCAGAAAAGAATTTCATGAGAAACATAGGCTACATTTTATTTCATTAAATAATAAAAAAAAACTTATTTGTCACATTAAATGTTATAATCAAGGATACTTTAAGTAGAAAATATTAAATCCTTATCGAAATAACATTGCTCATCGTCATGGAAATAACAAAAATGCATCGGTTTTTTATTTCTCAAGAATAATCTATCGCTTGTGTCTGCACCTGTACCGATCATAATGCCATAAATTTTAGAAGGTTAGCGTCATGTATGGCGCGGCCGCTTTTTGATATTCATCTTAACTTGGTCGGTTTATCACTGTATTTCGCTTAATTTACCATTTTTACTATAAATCTATAAATAATAAGTGCATTAGGCTGAAAATTTTCAAATGGCTAGTTGAATGAAGGCACTAATTATTTGCCTAATAAGTGATTTGCTGGTCCATACCAAACTCATGTAAGCTACGACCAAAATACCTCACGGGCCAGTGACATTTAAAGTGCCATAACTCATTAACGACTTGCAGTAAGCTTTTAAGATTTTAATAGACGTTGAAGGGTATTATAAGGTACGAATCAATATAGAAAGAAATTAGTCTCTAAGGTTAGTATTTAAGGAGCTAGGACCGATTATCCATTTTCTTCAAAATAAATATATCTTCAGAACGGTGCATTTTTTCAATTTCTGCTTTTGCTCAAATTACGCACAAATTCATTACATTGTGTGTAAAAAACTCATATTTGTGCGCCTCACCGTTCGCGAGATACAGCAACCACTCAAACGTTACCCCAGCGGTTTTTTGAATAACTTCGGGATTATAAGACGTACAAATTCAAGACTAACACGCACATGTACAGTGCCCCAAGATCTATCTTCATGGGTACTTTTTTTTTGATAAGTCTACAGGAAAAAAAATGTGCCGCTGGGGTAAAGTTACCCCAGCGGCATCTGTTTTTCGCGAATATCTCAAAAACTACTGGACGCACAAATTTAAGATTTCGCGCACAATTACACGAGATGGAGCACTAATTATTCTATATCAAGAATCCAAGAAATTCGACAACATTCCGCTGGGGTAACGCACGCCTGCACAATGTACTCTAAGAAAATAATAATAGCAGATTTTTTATTATCATTATATAATTTAAATTGGATTTAGTACATTACGTGTTAATGGAAGCAAATGAAACAAAAGTAATTAAAAACTGATCTGATAGCATTTTTAACATAGGTGTAATGCCACTTTCGAGTTTACGTAGAGTTTTTTTAAGTTTATTTGTTTTTAATTTATATTTATAGAAGGATTATTAAATTTTACGAAAGATAACTAATAAAGGTATTCAAATAATATTTATACCATTTTTGCCCATTTTTTTGTAGATTTTATAAAGCTTTGTATTTGTTTTTTTTAATGTCGCTGTCACAAATATTGGTGGATTACTAATGAATTATGTAATAAACTAGATAATCAATTTTTTTATGTTAAGAAAATACAGATATAGAATTATTGTTGAGTCTCCATATAGCGAATTAGTTTGGCTCTCAGGCTATATATTTTGTAAGCGGGTTGTAAGGCGAACCATTCGTGGCGGCAACGACGGTTATTATTTTTGCTTCTTCTTGACAGCCAGTATCGCCATCACGAAAAAACAGTGCTGCCAACATCAACGGTGCTGATCGTCCCAGGCAACCGATTGATTCGATGTTGAAGTGAGCGGGAAAGGAATGGAATAATAAAAGGATGTGTGTGACGCAGTGCCCTTGCTTTATTGTATGTAGCGGAAATGACATGAATATTAAAATATTAGGTACTATGGCCAAAACAAGTATTATCACATTAAAAATTGCTGATGGTCGAACAAATTACAGATATTGGTTGAGTTAAGAATGAAAGTGATTGGGATAAGATTTCTTAGTATTAATAATTAATTATTTTCAATATATTATATTATATTATTCAAAGAATGGAGTATTTTACTGTTAATCAAATAGAGTGGATTGAAACTTCTTAACCCTGCAAATAGCTACTGTATATTTGTATTTTGTTGGCGAGCATTTTATATATTTACGTAGTTTCTTCTTTAACCTCACAGCCTTGCTCTTGTTGGTCTAGCCTTTTTGTTCATCTCTATCCCAGATTAATTCTTTTACTTATTTATAGGACACGACGTTCGCCTGCTTTATATACCTAAGCTCTTCTTTGTCTTCCCTTCCTCTCTTTCTCTCTTTTCAATGGTATTAATAAGAAAAAATATACTATAAATATATTTATTTATTATCTAGCAACGCAGGCTATAAAAAAATACCTGATAGATTAAGTATTTGTATAACACTTCTTAACACTGTATTTATAAATTATTTTACACGTTTTGTTTCTATTGATACTTGCCGACTAGGTGTGTTACCGACCTGTGTGCCTTTCAATCTACCATGATAAATAAACAGAATCGCCATATTAAACCAATATACGAATCCTACTAATATTATAAACGCGAAAGTTTGTAAGTATGGATGTTTGCATTACTCTTTCACGTAAAAACTACTGAATGGATTTGGATGAAATTCGGCATACAGGTAGTTCATAACCGGGAATAACACATAGAATACTTTTAATCCAGATATTCCCACGGGAACGGAAACCACGCGGGTGAAACCGGGAACCACGCGAGTGAAACCGCGAGCGGCCACTAGTTTAACATAAAACAAGATCATAGATTCCACTCCACACGAGCATGACCATGCATATTTATTACTACAACAATAGAAAACCTCCCTGGCAAAATACAAAACAGAAATTTTCATACATTCCTTTTTCTTACTAATATCTATTCCAATAAATTCTTTCATATTGACACTGGAACGAACCCTCAGATCGGAACCCTCGTATCTCTTGTTGAATGCGGCACAAATATTACGAAAATTCCTAAAATGCTTCGCCAAGATTCAGTATCCAGAGAAAAAGGGTCATTCTATATGAGCGCATTGTATACAAAAATAATAGCTGACAAGTGTTTACGGATTGGTTATTTGAAAATATTGTGTTTTCATAAAACTGAGGTCCATTATTGTGGTATTTATATCCTAAGCTGCATGTAATAAAACAATGACTGTACCGATTTATTGAATTACCAAATGTTCACTGTTATAAAGTTAGAGGTGCCAAGTGGAGTTATAATAATTGTCAAAGTTAACAAACAGCCTCGATCAAATAGTAAGTAAAAGTAATAAATAAAAAATAAGTAATAAATAATAAATAGTAATAAATAAAAAAAATAAAAAATAAATAGTAAGTAAACAGCTTATAACTGTCCGACTGCTGGACAAAGGCCTTCATCATTGAAATCAAGTCATCACTACAAAATAGGCATGATGACAGTAACCAAAAATCACTAAAATCATGGTGTTTATCTAATATAACAGAAATAATAGAAAAATAAATAAATATTTATTTTCATATTCATAGCGAGATTGTTAATTTATTTTATAAAACTACAAAATACAGCAATCCGCCATGGTAAGCTGAACACCAATCGAATTACGTTATCTCTATGTACAGTCGGCGGCAGATCAACCTACCTAAAACTGTCAAATTTCTCCAATGAATATTGATCCTTATAACCAAACGATAAAGTTCAAAATTGATTGTAGAAATTTGACAGTTTTGGGTAGGTTGATCTGCCGCCGTGTGTACGCCGATGGAAATGTCACTTTATTTCATACAAACTTCGACTATCCCGCGCTGTTTTATTGTTTTTACTAGCATTTATAGCGTATTTCGTGGCTCCTAGTGATCAGTTGTCTAGTTTAGTATTTTTAGAAGAAAAATCTGGTCGTGGACAAAGGATTTACCAAGGCAAATAGCTCTAATTTGCCTAGATTGTAAGCCTAGAGTTGATTTGTAAATTGGTTAATGTATACAAGACTTGAAATCTAACCTCAAAACTAGATTCTGATTAGATTGTTAAAATTTCACCTTCATTTCACACATTATACTTACTTACGTTAAAATGATCTTCACAGAAATAAATTGGAGCATTTAGACATACAGCTGATGGATCTCTTCGAGCAAGATTAAGCCACATTTTCCGCACTGTTTTGTCGTGAGGAACGTAAACGAATAATTTGTTCGGAGTTTTTATTGATGTATTAACGCACTTAGGAACCGCACACCACTTATACACTTTGGAATTCATAATTATTTAACAAGTAAAACAACGAATTGGTCTTATACGGTCGTAATCTAATACCTTTAAATGAGCAATTCTTGTATATCATAAAATTTCATAAAATTTAGTATGCAGAGGGGTTCGGGGGCGATAAATCGATCTGGCTATCTTTCATTTTTAGAAAGTTTATAAAAAAAATAACGAGCAAAGCTCGGTCATCCAGGTACTGTTTACTGTTGAGTTACATAGAGGTGCCGTCACATGTAGTGGCCATGACACTGGAGAGCGTTTTGGCGCAAATCTATACATATAATAAGAACGTAGGGATAAAAAAATCTGTAATTGCAAGATATAAAAAAAAAAATTACACAGGTTGCCTTAAAATCACTTACGGAACACGATAGAATAGTTTTAAAAAAAATTGTTTGTTTGTTTGTTTGTTTGTTTGTTTGAAGTGGATAAACTCGAGAACTACTGAACGGATTTTGATCCGGTTTTTACCAAAATGCTAAAAAAAATCCGGAGAATAATATAGGCTACATAAATACTCGAAAAATACAGGGTGTCTCATTTAAATCTGTCAGTATGGGAAAGTCTGAAACTATAAGACATACGAAGATCTGTCCTTAGTGGTTCCTAATCGATATCTAAATAGAAATAGTATAAGTTTATTTTTTCAAAACAACCGGGTTCGATTTCCTAGCTAAGTACAGGTTTTTTTTAAATGTATGAATGCAGTTTTTCTTATTATTAAAATCGATGACATGGTTCCTAAGAACAGATCTTCGTATGTCTTATAGTTTCAGACTTTCCCATACTGACCGATTTAAATGAGACACCCTGTATAATAAGAACGTAAGGATAAAAAATCTGTAATTGCAAGATATAAAAAAAATACTTTAAAATCACTTACGGAACACGATAGAATAGTTTAAAAAGAAATTGTTTGTTTGTTTGTTTGTTTATTTGTTTGTTTGAACACGATAAACTCGAGAACTACAAAACGGATTTTGATCCGGTTTTACCGAAATGCTAAGAAAATTCCGGAGAATAACATAGGCTACATAAATACTCGAAAATTGTTAAATTTTGATTTGGTCTAAACCGGGATTTAATCCTTGGTTGCTTGGCAACTGTTGTTTATTATGTAACATAGGGGAATTTTTTTTAATGAGTTTTACGGCTCTGGCATTTGAGGCTCTGGCTCTCTATTGCTATCGTGTTTTACGGCTCTGGGTTCTTTGCCCTTTTGAGCCTGTCATTGATAGTTGTTGTCATGAGAATACCGATTTTGATGCAGTTATCACCAAAATGCTTAGAAAATTTCGGAGAATAACATACAAATCGAAAAATGTTAAACAAATTTTGATATACGTATTTACGCGACCAACTGTTAGATTGACGTTCGTTGAGTTATTATTTTAGAAAAGTTTTGTTACTTTCTAAGGTAAAACCTACCCTTTATAAATCTGTGAGGCACCTAAGCGAACATTAGCACCGCAGTAGTAAAGCAACGGAAAATAAAAACAAGCTCGAAATCACGCACATCATTAAACTTGGCTGTACATAGGTACATCTTTTGTTTAATTTTTCCAAAATAACCAATAATAATATGGCTATTTAGTCGCGCCTGCGCGCGGTGCTTATTGCAGTTTTCTAATACACAGAAATGTTAAAAGTTAAAACATTACCTATATTTGGCGGTATAAACCTCTGTGTCGTTGCCCAACATAATGTCTCTTTTTTTAGTTATGCATAAAAATGTTACCTACTCAATTAAATTTGGCTGTATAAAACTTTGTATCATTGCCCAAAATCATGTCTCTATTTTTTAAAATATTGCACATAGAAGATATCTTGAATTACATAGCATGGCTGTATAAACCTTTGGGTCGTTGCCCAAAATACTTAATGTTATTTTTTTAAATCTATTTGGTGAAAAAACGCGAGAACAGGAAAATTAAAAAAAAAATTGGCGCTCAAATTTTGAAACGAACAGAAGGAAATTTTGATGTTTTGCAATGCAATAAGTACCTATTTTTATTTTGTTAATAATTTTCAAATTATATTAATTATTCATTGTGTAAAAGTTTTTTAAAACATTTTATGCAGGTACGTTAAATATTTCAGTACTTATTCAGATCTTATTAATTTTCAAATAAGATTTATTCATTGTGTAAAAGTTTTATGAAACATTTGATGCAGGTAAGTTAAACACATATTTCAGTACTTATTTTACATGTAAGCGGTTTCTTACTTTGGTTTCTTAACATGTTTATAGGATAAATCGGTGTTCAATGATACAATATAAGCAAGTAAGTATCATAACAATTTTAATATCATAAAACCTTTAAATATGAATTTTGTACATACTTCTAGATTACAGAAAAATGGTTTTTCTATTCTTCTATCGCATAAGACGATGGCTACCTCTGGTATCAGAGTTGCAAAAATGTTTAAGTTTGCAGGGTACAACTGTATTAGAGGCACGTACTTCAGATTTTTTTTTATTAGAGGTAACTTCTTTCTATGTCCTGTGATCTACCTCTAAAAAGCTACCTACCTAACAAGATGCCACGAAGAAGTTCAAATTTATCGCAAGTATGTATGTAACATAAAATACTATAATGTATTACCTAATAGACAATAATATAATTTATTACAGTTCTTAATTTATTGATATTTTGTATCTACGAATAAGAACATAGTTGGTAAATAGTTTTTTGTGCCTTCTGGCCGACAACCAATAATCCTGGACCGCTACCTGCTACTCGATATCCAGCTTCGGTGGACAAGGCAAAAAATATTTTGAAGTCCGTGGTTGGACAGTATAACAGTAGACACATTTTAGCTAAGATACACCAGTGCCTAGGACGACTCCGGACGAGTACCTGAGCTGTAAAATACCAATTTTTATTACATATAATTGAGCGTCAGTAAACCCAATTCAGGTTTGTATGACGTAGCAAATACGCGCAACCCACCGAGAAACGGTGTTGTATACTGAATGTATGTGGAGGGATAATTGAAACGGTAAACTGAGTGAGAATCTGTATGAACGGGACGATTCTGTGCTTCAAACTGAATATATGTATGTACATATATTCTGTGCTTCGAACTGAATATATGTATGTACATGGCAGAGATGATAGTCGAAAAAATAAGAGATAATGTATGAAAATAATGATGAACGTAAAGGAGGCACAGGAAGTATGCCAGAACCAAACTAAATGGAGATCGATTGTCTTTGTCTATCTCAGCATTCCCAGCTGAAAGGATATTAAGAGTGAGTAGATGTACGTATGTCGGTAAATACAATGTCAATTTTCTAAATTTCCGATGCATATAATTTTATAATACCCTAATAAGCTTAAATAGATACCTACATAAAAATTAAACTGTACAGACTACAGCCTTTAGCTCACGCGGACGAAGTCGCGGGCAACAGCTATTTAGAATAAGTGTTAGTATCATCTATATATATCAAAATCTATTGCTGTTCGTTTGAGTGGCTAAAACTCGAGAATGGCTGGACCGATTTGGCTAATTTTGATTATGAAATATTTGTGGAAGTTTAGGGAAGGTTTAAACGGTGAGAAATATAAATAATAAGTAACGGAAATTAGTGAAAAAAAAAATTAATTTCCAATAAAAAATGTTTCTTTTGTTGTCATGGAAACTGTCAAAGCGGTACGAAGTCCGCCGGGTCAGCTAGTTTTAAATAAAAATAATTAAAAGCCTTTTTTAACTAAAAAAATCTTAATTTTTCACAAAAATAATATTTTTATGGAAATATTAGATGCATTATTTATTTATTTATTTATTGGATCACCAACATAAGATACAGCATTACAATTTAATATTTATATTAGGGTTGTTTACTTACTGTTCTTAAATTTATAGGTAATCACAGCGTGCACAAAAATTTACATTTTATAAAAATTTATATCAACAACAACAAATAATAATCAAAGTAACATTCCAAAATTTAACATAAACATTTTTAAATAATTTAACAAATCATTAACACTCAACTACATTAAAGTACTACTAAGGCATGTCATTATTTTTAAGTATTTTGAGAAACCCGGGAAGACTTTGAAAATGGATATCGAGCTCCGGGAGCCTTTTGGATAAAATGTTGTACAGACGACTTAAGCGTCTCACCGGCGAGCTGCGACCCATTCTGGTTCTGCAGAATTTATTTGCGAACGTCTGGCAAGGGAATCGTGGTAATCTGCGTGGAACATTGTAGGCAATTCGATCCATCAACAAGGGGCTGTCAAAGCGGTTGTTCAGTAATTTGTAAAGGCAGGACATGTCCAGGTAAGTACGTCGAACAGAGAGTGGGTCCAGATGAAAATGCTTCGCTTTATCCGAATATCCCTTCAAACTTTTTGGAGCCCTAAAACGATATGACAAGCTTCTTATTAGTTTTTTTTGGACTCTCTCTAACCTATTGACGTGCACCCTATAATCTGGACACCAAACTGAGCTGCAGTATTCCAGTTTACTCCTTACATAGCTGTTGTAAAGTAAGATGACTGTATTGGGTTTTTAAAACTCTTGGTAACTCTTAAGATAAATCCGAGTGATTTATTAGCTTCTTTCACAATTCTATCGATGTGATCGGAAAAACGCAGCTGGCTGTCTATTACAACACCAAGATCCCGGATGCTAGTAACTTCTTTAAGATTATCGCCGTTGCAGTTGTTTCGCGATCCCGTACATTATTTTTATCCTCAAAGACACATTATATTCATCCTCAAAGAGTTCGGAGTCAAAACATCCACTGTTGAGCCAAGTTTCTGTAAATATTAATATATCATAGCTGTTGTTAATTATTTGTTGACGTATCTCAGTTACATTAGTATTCAAGCCTCTCACGTTTTGATAATATATACTTAGGTTATCAATTGACATACAAGAAGTGATACAATATTTAAAAGAATCAATATCCTTAAGAAATATTTAAAGTAATTAAACCTACAAAGCAAAATATATTTAAAAAAAGAAAAAAAAGAAAAGGGAATTTACTTAAGCTCAATAAGATCTTTACTATTTTTAATCAATTTGTACTCAGAAGTTTCAGTTTTCCTCATAAATATTTGACCTCCCCGTACCCACACGAATTTGTAGTTCAGCTCCTTCGATTTGATCCGGGCTGCTGCATGCAGCGCCTTTTGAGTTGGTGGGAGATGCTCAACCACAAAAACGGGTTTTTTATCCCCGCCGATGCCCAGGTGGCTTGTATTTAGCTTATCATTCACACTCTTAGCCTTTTTATTAAATTTCAGTGTAGCAGCCAAAAAAGAGTCTCTTATTCTCTGGGAATTAAATTTCACGACTAGAGATCTAGGCCTTTGGCTTTTGTTATCTACCTTGGCTATTCGCGAACAGTATTGTATATCTGATTCTTCCAGTTTGCATTCACTAATTGTGGCGATCTGTTTCACTATTGAATTAAGATTTTCAGCTTTATATTCGGGGACGTTTTGGATTTCCAAGTTGCTGGCCCGTGAATGTTGCTCCAGTCAAGTGATTCTGAAGTTTAGATCGCCTACTGTTTTATTTAAAGAACCGTTTTCTGACTGCAGTAACTGTATAATATTTGAATTCGCCTTGACTTCCTCCTTTAAACTATGTTGCTGCTTTTCAATATCTTCAATAGAATTTGATATTTGGTTGATACGTTCTAATATTGCGTTTGTGTTTTGCTCAAACTCCTTCATAAGACCAATCTTAAAACCACTTAACACAGCTTCAAGTTCTTCCTTAATTATTTGTCGGATTGTCTCTGATGTCACGCTTGATACACACTTTTGTGAAGTAGATTGGCTTCCCCGCTTACAATTGACGTTTAATACCGACTGCTCGTCTTGGTAATTTTCATTAGCCTGTTGGCTGGTAGGTCTTATAGGAGTATTAGTATTGTCTGATTTTGGCAATTTACTGCGGCACGATGGGCAAGTAAAATTAAGCTTATACTCTTCAGATAGTTCCTTTAAAGGTTTCTGTATATTTATGCAATTCAAATGGTATTTGTACTTACAAAATTGACAGCATAAGGCATTTGGCGATGAAGTTTGCCTTTCACAGCATCCAAATTTTGTGATTGTAGGTGGCATAATCCACTCGTTGTCAAACGGAGCACGCAGCAGGTAAGTGTACTTGCACGTTTGAACGAAGCATGAACGACGCGAGTGCGGGCGACGTGTCGATGCCACGAGTTGAGGTAGGTCGGATTTACAGGGGGTGTGTGTTGGGTGACCTCCTCGTGGTACATCCTGGGCAACGGGCAGCCTCAACATTCTCCTCCTCGAGAAGAGTTTGATGTGAGACTGGCCGGCTAACAACCCGACACAGGCGGGAACCCCTTCTGGGCCCCGCACCTCCATGTGCGTGTCCACTCTGGGCCGCACACTCGCCGTTCCTTCTGAGCGGCTTTGAGAGGAGTTTTGACGGCGCCCCTTCTGGGCGTCGTTACACGGGGGGGAACAGGGTAGGTCGGCGCCCTTTCTGGGCGCCTTTCAAGCGTTTCCGTACGCAACATGACGTAACGAGGGTGTCATGCCAACTCTTGTTGTTGTTTTCTACCGTGTCGCGGGTTCTGTCCCGTCCGCCACAACGACCCCAGCCCTGGCATAAGCTGGGTACGTGGTGGTCTGGGTTCAGTCCCGTAGCCCATCTGGGCGTCGACAAGGAAATGTCGTTAAAACCCCACGGATACCTCCCGCCCTCCGTGGGTATATAGGGCACCTTTGGCGAGTGGGCGTCGCATAGGTGTTGTCACTGCCTACCAGGGATCGGCAGCCCTTAAATTGCCAGGGGTATGACAACCCCAAAAATTGTCTGGTAGACATCCCATGAAATGTCTATCAAGAGTGCGTCTATGGAAAGAGAACTACCCCAGGAGGGTACCCGCCGGGAGGCGGGAGAATCCCTCCCTGAGACCGGGTCGAAAGATCAGGTCTCAGGCTGCCCCACCGTTTCTGGGGGGGGCACCAAAACGCCTTCTGATGTGAAGAGGAGGAGGGTTGTGTGTGTGCAGGAGATGGAGACCGACTGTGGCTCTAGAGGCGAAGGCAGTCCGATGAGAATCTCGGACGAGGTTTCCAAAGAGGGTGGTGAGTTCGATTCACAGTGTCGTCTTTGAGGGAGGCGAAGAGTGCTATACTTGGGCTCGAGAGAGGGGAGTATGACCACATGCGGTACATGTGCTCTGCCCTTAATATGCCAATAAAGGAGTTGGCGTCGAGATTGCGGGATGGCCGGGATGGGCCAGATTCGGACGTGAAGCGCTTTCGGGATGTGGCGGACAGAGAAGTAACGGAGATGCTGCACCCGGGAAAGGACAATTCGAAGCAGGATCGGATGATTAAGATTGCGGGAAAGTTGATCGGGTCTTTGAAGCGACACATCTCCGCTTTGCCTGATGAGTCCGTGATTCAGAAAGGGACCATGTGTACGGTAGCGTACACGATGGTGTACACCGACTACAGGGGCGTCAATGCGTGGCGGGGGATGCTCGTAGCGCTTGAGGCCGAGAAGGAGGAGGTGAAGCTCCTTACTGAGGCCAATGAGGTACTCAACAAAAGGGTCCTGGAGTTGAAAGACATGCTGAGGCTTCTTAAGAGGGAGGCTTCAGAGGCCAAGGAGGCCGAGATGAAGGAGAGGCGCCTTGCAGAGGCAAAAGTCGCTCCTCCTCCTCCCCCTGTCGTTGAGTCGAACGAGTTGGTCATGCATGCGCTGGCAACCATGCAGAGGACACTTGATGCCTCCATCGGAGGGATAAATGAGCGTCTGGATGGCCTGGAGGCTGGGCTTTCGGTGCCTGAGCGCGTAATGTATAGCTCGGTGACTGCGCGCAGGGGTGTGGAGGTGTTTCCCGCCCTTCCCGCTAACGCTGGGCCCCTGAGAGGGACGACGCGACCGGGATCCCAACTTAAGCCGGCTTTGGTGACCCCCGCTGAGGAACGTACTGTCGAGGTCCGCAGCCGGCGGAGGAGGAGGGGAAGGGCTAAAGGCCCTACACAGATGAGGGCACCATCGGTTCTCACCGAGAGACTGACGGCACCAGGTTCACGGAAGGAGAGGGTCACCCTGAGGTAGCCCAGGTCGATGGCTGTAATCTTACAGCTTAGGCCAGAGGCTGTTGCCTTAGGGGTGTCCTACATGGACACCATGGCTAAAGCCAGGGATGCCATTCGCTTGGAGGAGCTCGGCATCTCTGGCGTGAAGATTAAAACGGCCCAGTCGGGGGCCAAATTGATTGAGGTGCCGGGAGCGGACAGTGGGGAGGCCGCCGACAATCTGGCGCTAAGGCTAGAGGAGGTCGTTTCAGACGTGGCGTTGGTCGTTCGCCCGGAGAAGCGGGCGGATATCCGCCTCTTCAACTTTGACGACTACGTCACGTCGGAGATGGTGGTCGCCGCTGTGTCGGCGCAAGGAGGGTGCCCCAAGGAAAAGGTCAGGGTTGGAGCTTTTCGGCCGGGCCCCGACGGAACCGCTTCGGTGAGATTACAGTGTCCTGTGCGGGAGGCGAGGAAGCTCGCGAGTTTGGAGAGACTCCAGATTGGCTGGAGCCTGGCCAAGACGGATGTCATTGGGCCCAGGCCTATGCGCTGCTTCAGGTGCATGGGACTGGGCCATACGCGCCCCATGTGTCCCTCATCAGTGGACAGGACGGGGTGCTGCTTTCGGTGTGGCGCATGTGGGCACCAGGTGGGAGCCTGCACGAAGGCGCCACACTGCTTGGTGTGCGCCAAAGCGGCACTGCCCCACGGGCATGTGATGGGCAGCAGGGAGTGCCGTCCCCCTGCCACAAGAATGAGGGACCCGGAGAGGCAGGAGAAGAGACCTGCCACAGCGGAGCCGATTGAGATGGAGACAGCCGTTGAGCTTCCGCCGAGGGTGCCAACGGTCTTGCTTGCGAGGCTTCCCCCACCGTTGCCCCCTGCCCTTGATGCCCCCCCAAGCGCCTCTTCCTCCGGAAAGGGTGCCGGGAGGGTCCCGGGCGTGGGGACGACGGAGGTGGTGAGGGAGCGAGAGAGGTTAAGAGAGGACAGGGAGGAGGGGGTGTCTGAGCACGATGGCAACATTGGGCGCGGTGCTTCCCCTCTGCCCAAAAGGAGTAGGCGGTCTGCCAGGTTGTCCGGGCAGCCGCCTGAAAGAGAAAGGGAGGACCGCTAGTGCCGGGTCCTGTCCTGGCCCTGCTGGTCGCAGTCCCTTTGGGAAGAAAGGAAGCGCCTCTTTTGCCGCATACCAAACCCTTGGCAGTGGCAGATAGGGCGTTTTTTGGCGTGGTACACTTTGTGCCAAAAGTCGTATGTTAATTCATTTATGCTGTGCGATGTCAGCACGTGCCCGTATACTGGCGCGTGGCCGTCATAGTACGCGTCTCCCGCGCAAACGCGGGAGGAAGTGTGCGGGGATGGCCATAGGTTGGTAGACGGGCGCAGGGCGGCGGCCGCGGTTTTAATCCCAACAGGATGTGTACCGTGGTTGTCGCCCTATTTAGTGTTCGGATTGAGTGACCCCCAGGGGTTTAGTGGGTATCCCCCTCCGTCTCGCCCTCCCAGCCGGGACTTCTTCCTGGCAGCTGACTTGGGGCTTCTCTCCTTGTCAGTGGGTGTGGAAAGGCGGACGGGCGAGTCACACATAATCGGGCCCTCTTCGAGGGCCTGGTAGTCGTAAGGACTTCCCCTGGGTCAAAAAAAAAAAAAAAAAAGGTCGGATTTACAGTAGGTAGCAGTTAGTTAAGCAGCGGTAGTAAAGAACGGAGCGTGCACACTCTTATTTTTAAGTCAACGCAATTCCAAAGCGTGAACGGCGCACGGCGGCGCCTGTACGGCTCAGCACAGCAAAATTAACGTGCGTAGGTACTCTTCAGTCCTGTGCGCCTCGGTGACTTTTGTCGTAACGTCGCGTCGTGGTGCGACCGTAGCACCGCCCGCGTGCCGTAGCGCGTAGCTGTGCCGTAGCGCGCGCGTAGGGTGTGGTATGCAATTTCGGCTGCCCGAATCCAGCATCCGTGGCGCAACGGCTAAGGCGTCGGGTATCGCTAGCCTCAGTGTGGTTTGGAGTTCAAACCCGGCAATTCGCAACCGCAACAAATTCGATTTTTTCAATCTTTCTCACCATACCGGAGACGCCCGAGATGGTAAGGCGAAGTCTCGGCGATCAGCAGGGCGAAACCCGGGGCTTCCACACGAGTCAAACAAATAAATCTAACAACACAACACGTCCACTCGCTATGAGATTCAAACTCGAACTGAATTAAAATGTTATAGCACAGTTTTTCAAAATCAGTCATCATGCCTATTGATGGGTAACGGCTTAATCATCACGCTTGCCAAATGCGGGCTAGTGATCACAAACCCATCAAACTCCATCAAAACCAAACTCCCTCAACGTATCACGTGCTTAAAAAAATCACCAAGTATTAGCAAGGTATAATTGCGTCTATAAAATAAATTCCATCAATAAAATGCAAAGACAAATTGTCTCAAAACAAACTTTGGCAAGGCTGATTGCCTAACTTGAGATAAATTAGTTTAAGATCGAAAGACGAATGTTTTCTCTGTTCGATTAACTTTTATTTGTACAGACATATATACTTACTTGTATATTTATTTCGGAAATTGGTTTTGTGAACGGCTTGTAATACGAGTATAATCGCATGTATGATTAAGGTGCTCGAGTATAAGCTTTTTGAAATAATAAATTTGTTTTATCTTTATTTGTTTGTTAGACGTCGTCATTTCAATAAAATAAAAATAAAAATAAAGCCTGTAGAAATAAATTGTTTTATTTTAGAAGACAAAAAATAAGTGGTATATTTATTTGTTTACTAGATTGAGAAGTTGCGTCATAATTATGATGATAAACAAAACTATTCAACTGTTGCGGAAACCCACAACCACGCTCTGCTACCAAAATGTTGTGGAAACCCACAACACACACTATGCTACTGCTTAAAATTATACATTAAAAATAGAAAAAATTCCACTTACAGTTCCATGCCGCTCCCGCCGTCCTGAACGGGATCCATATGATCCGATGGGGCCCGAATCCGGCTCCGGGTCTTCTAGGGTTCCCTAAACACACCCAAACTACCCCAAAGTGCACTTTCCCACTGAAAATACCTGTTACTCCCGCAGCGGTGTGGCCGACATCCCGGCTAATTGTTTTCCCGAAACAATTCGTTTACGACGCACACTCACAAACACAGTTTGCACAATCCACTTAAGTAGAATAATACGGCTCCAAATGCCCTTATTACTACATAAAATCTATTTAATTATCAACACACGATAACTATCAACCAGCCATTATGCTTTCCAGAGACAAGTGAATAAAAAAAGAACAACTAGTGATGGGGCCATTATGCCACCAAACAAAATTGAATCTCGATAATCGATTCGTCCATAATACAAATCAAAGTTTTATTTCCAATAAAAATAAATGCCTGTTTATTTGCAACATCCCGCCACCCAAAGCGGACGTACCGCTTTCTAGCCTGAAATCTTAAACTAGTCAACCGGTAATCGAGCTAAGGTCGCGACTGCGCGATTTAGCACCGATCCATCAACCTACACTTGCGCCACACGCGGAGTCCCGTCCGCGCCCCAGATTAACTTTAAAATGCGACCTCGTCTCCAAAATAACGATGGCAAATTAGCCTCTTTTAATAAAACCAGATCCCCCTCCGAAGGGGGCGACGTCCGGTCTGTCCACTTTACACGCTGCTGCAATAAATGCAGATACTCCAGTGACCAACGACGCCACAAGTCCTGACTCATTTGTTGTATCATTTGAAAACGAGACATCCGGTGTCTGCGTTCATCCTTCCAGGGATACTCAGGCAGGGCAGTGAGTGGCTGACCGACCAAAAAATGACCAGGGGTCAGGACTTCCATGTCATTTGCGTCAGAGGAGAGTGGACAAAGCGGACGCGAGTTGAGAACCGCCTCAACCTTACAAAACACAGTTGTAAGTTCCTCATACGTGAGGGTAGTTTCCCCGACTACCCGGCGCAAGTGGGTTTTTGCCGATTTTACCGCGGCTTCAAATATCCCGCCCCAGTGGGGACAGGCTAGCACACTAAATCGCCATGTGATTCCCCGCTGTGCGAGAGCTTGACTTATGCTATTACAATTTTTATCTAGAAAATCGTTCACATCTTTTAAGTAGTTGGCAGTGCCTCTGTAGTTGGTACCGTTGTCGGACCGAATGAGAGAAGGTAAACCCCGTCGCGAAACAAAACGATCCAGCGTGGCGACAAAGGCTTCCGTAGACAGAGCCGAAACCACTTCCAGGTGGACGGCCTTAGTGGCCAGGCAGACAAAAACGCACAGGTATGCTTTCGTGACCCTAGTGTTACGATAGGCTGTGGTTTTCACCAGAAACGGTCCAGCAAAATCCGTACCGACCCCGTCGAACGGCCTAGTAGTCTGACAAACCCGGTCAGAAGGGAGATCCCCCATCTGTGGCTGCATAGTGGAGGCCTTCACCCGATAACAAGCCACACACTTAAATAACACGCTGCGAACCACTCTCCGAGAGGACAAAATCCAGAACTCCCTCTGTAATATCGCCAGTAACGCATTACACCCCGCGTGAGCGTTTTTCAGGTGTCTATCCGAGACCACCAGTTCTACCAAAGGTCCTCCTTTGGGGAGTAGCAGAGGATGACGGCTACCGAAGGGCAGGTCGGCATTTTTGAGGCGACCTCCAACGCGTAACAGTCCATCCGTCAAAAAGAGTCCGTAGTTTTCCAGATGAGGCCTTCAACACCGCGTGGTGAGGCAAGAAAAAATGATCTGTCGTTGTCCAGTCGACAGTCACCCGCGACATATGCCCCAAGGCCTCGTATTCTCGCATGAACTCGATATACTTTTCCCGAAGCACCGGATCGCGAGACATACGACGCTCCATGGACAAGAGTCGTTTCTCTGCCAACGCCCTCGATTTTCCCAAGAGAGGGGGACAGTCGATAAAGGGCAGTCGAGTTTCGATCCTACCCGACGCCATCCGGCGTGTGTGATCCTTATAAAAGGTTTCGCACTCCACATGCTCCGGATCCAGACGGGAGACCATGGGAGGCTCTTCCAGTTCCCAGAATTTTTGCATCGTCCTAGCGATGGAGGTAGTAGCGACGACAGGTGAGACATCCCGCGTCTCCTGGTCGAAAACCGGTCCCATTAAAACGTGTCCAAAGATGGTAGGTATAGCTACCAACGAAGAGCGGCCCAGACTCCGCTGAGGCCCTAAAAGGATCCAGCCCAGTACATCCGCTCCCAATATGAGGTCCACCGGAGCCGGCTCCTCGAAATGAGGGTCTGCCAGCATGAGCCCTGATGTGTCAGGCATTGCGTCCCGCGGAATGTCTGTCGGTGGATGCCAACCCAGCAGATTGTCGAGTACGATCGCGGCCGCCGCAATCCGTATCGAAGCGGAATGCACAGGAGAGAAGGAAATGTGGGTCTGACCGGACAGACCCCCCACTTCTGTATCTCCGACTCCCCGAATCGGAACTGAGGGAGGCGCGCACTCCAGACGTAGGCGCCTCGCTACCCTCGTAGTAATTAAGCAGCCCTGTGCCCCAGTGTCTAGGAGGGCTCGTATCCGGACGAAGTCCCCCCTAGGTCCCCAAACGCGTACCTGCGCGATGGGCAAAAGAACCGTCCTCGGTTCCGACGTAGCCCGACCACAGGCTAGTCACGCGTCAGAGCCAGCAGCCGACCCTGTCGAACCGTGATGACTCGGCCAGTAAGTCGGACGCGTGCAGGCCACCATCCGGGGTGGTGCGTATCCAGGTGCCCTACCATACCGGTGATAGGGTGGGTGGTATTCCAACCTCGGGTACTCGTGCAGTACCGGTGAGAACTGTTGACGGTTCTCACGTCGTTGTTGTTCCGGTAACGGCGGCGGAGGATACGCGTACGAGTATCCGGGTGTTGGGTCCGGAGGTGGGGCTCCCTGTACCCAGTGGCCCTTAGAGGCACCAACTCCTGGTGTTGGTCGCGCCGGGTGCCGGGTTGTAGCCAGAACCTGGCTCCGTTCCGGCGGTCCCCAACTCACCTGAGCCGGGGTGTACGAGGGGTTGTAGTGTGGCGGCCGTGGCGGACTCCGTCTTTCCGGAGGCGGAGTTGACCCCGGCCCCAAACCGCCACCCGTGGGAGATCCCCTCTCCCGAACCGGTGCTGAGCCCTCAGCACTACGGGTGCACAGTAAGCGATGGTGCGGTCCGCCGCACACATCGCAAGGCCTCGCCTGGGGACACTCATTGTACCTATGTCCTCCCAGGCAGGCATAAAACAATCCTCGTGTCCGAACGAGGTTTCGGCGCTCTTTTGTGGGCAGCCCGAGAATTGCTGGACATAGCTGCTCCAAGTGCTGCTGTCCGCAAATCCGGCATCCAGAGCCGGGGTTGATGGCGGCCGCAGCCACCAGCCTGCCGCGACCCTTCCCTGGGTTGCGTGGCGGCTGGGCGCCGTAGACTCCGGAAGTGCGGGCCGGCGCACTTGTCGGAGCCTCCTGGGAGGCTAGCTGGTTTTCCAGCAGGCCAGCCTCCTCTTCCAGGAACTCCAGAAGTTCCCCTATGGTGGGCAGAACGCTGCCGAGATCCTTGTGGACCAGTCGATTCCGCTCGAACTTGTCCCTCATCTCCTGCGACAACTTGGCCAGAACTATGTGCAGAAGAAGGAAGGACCACTGGTCGACGGGCAGTCCGAGCGTCCTTAACCCGTTTAAGGACACGGTGAGCGGGGTGATCAGCTGCGCCCTCAGCTGAGCCCTATGGTTGACCCTCGGCAATCCCAGCAGATGGGTCACGTGCGCGTCCGCCTGAAGACGCGGCTTTTCGTACCGCTTCTCCAGCAGCTGCATGGCGGTGTCGTAGCTCGCATCCTGCAGCTCCAGATGCTGTACGAGCTGTCTGGGTTCTCCGTCTAGGAAGGAACGGAGATATGCCAGCTTTTCGGCCTTGGTGAAATCCTTCCGAGTATCCACCAAGGCCAAAAACATGTTCCGGAATCCAGCCCAGTCCCGCATACATCCGGTGAAATGCGGGACCTCCAGGGCACCCAATCTTCCCATGGCGCTGGGTCCAGAGGTGTGGAGCGAAGCGGGGCGCGCAACAGGCTTCCCCTCCCGCAGTCGCTCGATGTCCTTCACCCGCTGAAGGACCTCGTCGTAAATGTCTTGGATGTGCTCCAGATCCTTGACATATTGGGCGTGGAGGGCCAGCTCCTTCTCCCCGACCGGGTCGGTTGACAATAGAGCGGTTACCGACCGCTCGGCCAACAAGAAACGAGCCTGCATTTCTTTCGAACGCGTCTCCAAGGCGTCCTCCCGGTTAGGCCGATCTACTAATGCAAGCAGCCCGGTGAACCACCGGAGCTGCTGAGCCAACTCCTGCCGTGACGCTGTCATTATAAATAATTTAAACTAAATAAACCTAAACACAAAATTAAAACGAGTCAACGAAAACACGGAATCGATTATCCCGAATCGACTCGATGCTTTCAATTGAACGAAATTAAATAACAATTAACGTTCCGAGAAATGTCCCAGCCCAAATGAATGAACGAACGAAAACAACGGTACTACCAACCTTACAATTCAACCGCACCTGTCCCGGAAGTGCGATTTTACACGAAATGAGCTTAACCTATTACAAACTAAAAAAAATACACAGAATTACACCGATTAACCTAGAGGTCCGGTATTAACCACGCTCTGCTACCAAAATGTTGCGGAAACCCACAACACACACTATGCTACTGCTTAAAATTATACATTAAAAATAGAAAAAATTCCACTTACAGTTCCATGCCGCTCCCGCCGTCCTGAACGGGATCCATATGATCCGATGGGGCCCGAATCCGGCTCCGGGTCTTCTAGGGTTCCCTAAACACACCCAAACTACCCCAAAGTGCACTTTCCCACTGAAAATACCTGTTACTCCCGCAGCGGTGTGGCCGACATCCCGGCTAATTGTTTTCCGGAAACAATTCGTTTACGACGCACACTCACAAACACAGTTTGCACAATCCACTTAAGTAGAATAATACGGCTCCAAATGCCCTTATTACTACATAAAATCTATTTAATTATCAACACACGATAACTATCAACCAGCCATATTTGCTTTCCAGAGACAAGTGAATAAAAAAAGAACAACTAGTGATGGGGCCATTATGCCACCAAACAAAATTGAATCTCGATAATCGATTCGTCCATAATACAAATCAAAGTTTTATTTCCAATAAAAATAAATGCCTGTTTATTTGCAACACAACCATCTATTTTGATACAAATCATAGTGCGAGAATTAATCAAAACGCTTAGTAACATTATCTTGATGACTAAGGTACAAGCCACAGGCACAATGAAAAACTGATCGTTTTATGGAATGCCCTAGTAGAATATACTCTAATTCACTTTTGTATTTTAATTTCACATTGGTATCAAAATACGCTTATATTGAAGATTTAAAAGATTAAAAGAAACTTCATTTGTTGTAAAATATGCCTTATGTACGATTTTCAATTTACAATTTGGTTAAGTAAATTGAAATGTCCATTCAGTTTTTAAAGTTTATATTTATACTGCTCGGAACACGCACATATTCTGGTCCAGTCTGCTAATATCGCTCACGCTTCGATGAATTGCTGGCCCAGAGAGTCGATGTAATGTCCTAAATAAATTTATTTTCATTTCATTTTTTCATTTCATTTCATTTCATGTAGTTGATCGTGGTAGGGTAACTGATCTCTTTGAGGTTTACGTGACCGCGGGATGAAGCAACCCGTAGCTACATTGCACGAGCCTCTCAGGAGTCTGGAGGGCGCCCAAACTATCCCTAACGTTCTCCCCATTGGCGTGCCGTGAAAGGGTGGAATACGAAGTCTGCTGTCTATGTTCACGAATCAATTTAATAGTATAGTTTATTATAGCATAGTTTACTTTATTGTATACATTATTTTTTTTTAATAATTCGCGACATGTGATGGGATGGTATAAGGAATTTTAGTATGTCCCCTTTCTCACGAATCCCTATCGAGGCCTTCGGACCTGCCCCCCGACCGCCTAACCGAACGCTTTGAATACGCGTATAGTTTATGACGTCATCTTGCCACCTCGCACCGCTTATGAAAGCAATATCAAAAGCTAAAGATTTTGCTTTCATAGGCGACACGAAACGACAAGATGACGTCATAAACCACACACGAAGTCAAAGCGATCGGTTAGGCGGTCGGGCCCCTGGGCTGGAAGGCGGGAACTGTCTTTGGTATCCGAACATAGGTTTCTCCTATAAAAAAAAACTTAATTCAGATTTTTTATATAAGAAGAGAGCAAGGGCAAGAGTGAGTGTAGCCGCGGATTGTGCTCAGTGGCGTACACTTGGAGAGCTCTATGTCCAGCAGTAGACTAGTATATGATGATGATGATATAATAATCAATAAGGATCATCATCGTCATCATGATCAATATCAATCAATAAGGATACTTAAAATTTATAACTTATTTAGAAAACTAGCACGAATTCATAAATTGACTGCTACGTATCCGGAGCATAATTGTAGCAATCTAATCTAGGCAATTTGGCGAGCCACGTTATATCTCATCGGTTGATTGTAGCTTTCAATCTATTAGTGGCTGAGTATTCTCAAGACAATAATGTTATTGAGTTTCACAACGGAATCTAATTATGACAAATTTAGCAGGCTTTATCCGCGGCTTTGTCTGCGTGGACTTAACCCTTAATTGCGTGATTTTTTGTTTATCATATAAAGCTTTTTTAATGGATACTATGTGATTCCAACACTTCGAAAAAATTAAAAAAAATTTTTTTGCCACTGCACTTTTTTTAATAAAAAAATACGAAAAATCTTGAAATAATGCTTTCCATAATAATTTATTTTCATTTTGTTTATTTCATATAATTTTTTCAATTTATATTTTTTTTATAATTACGAATCTGTTTTGATTTACATCATTAAAATAGAACATTAAAGAAGTTTTTTTTATTTTTTCAAAAAAGGGTTGCATTCTCGTATCCAAAGAGGTTTCCGTCAAAACTTCCTTGTCTATGATGTTAAATTTAAGAAAAAATTTATATTTTTATATTTTAAAAAATCATGTTTTTATTACAGAGTATATTCTAAATATTTATTTTAATATAAATATAATAGTATATTAAATATATTTATTATATGGGCCCCTTTGTGTATTTACCATCTTGTACAATATGTGTTGCCTGAAATAAATGATTTATTATTTATTAAGGTTAAGATTTATAAAGAAATTATTTTTTATCAACATTATAATATAACCTATATTACCCTTAAGGAATTTAGCATTGTGTCAATGATAAAGTTATTGAAATTGGACCATTAGAGCCAGAGATTATCGTCTTCAAACAAACAAACTCACAAACTCTACCTATTTATTAAAGTAATAGATGTAGAAGATAGATATGGATACCACCAGATAATTGATAATTCACTTCCAGACTAACTGAAGTTGTGATATGAGCGTAGGAATATTTTGTTTGATTAGTTAAAGCTGTAACAATGAAACTATTTTAGTTTGGACGACATGCTTTGAGTACTTGCTTTTGTATGTTGTAACAAAAAAGGTTAGATTAGATACACCTACTTAGATTTTCGTTCGATTGATAGTCTCCGTATTACATTTTATTTATAGTACCAGTGTTTGATAGGAACCAGTCGTCAACAATTTTTCTTTCATTATCAAAAATATGGGTTAGATCTGATTGGTTTTAGCAACAATTGAATACAGACCGTGGCTGTAATCCAGTTTAATTTTAATGAAATTCTATATAAATTTTTGGCGACAAAAGCTGGTGTCGAACACTAGGTTACTGTGTCAAAAACTGGGTTACTGTGTCGAACACTGGGTTACTGTGTCCAACACTGGGTTACTGTGTCGAACATTGGGTTACTGTATCGAACACTGGGTTACTGTGTCGAACACTGGGTTACGGTGTCGAACAGTGGGTTACGATGTCGAACACTGGGTTACGGTGTCGAACACTGGGTTACTGTGTCGAACATTGGGTTACGGTGTCGAACACTGGGTTACGGTGCTGAACGAATCGGAACGGTCGAATTATAAAGCTCCTATTAAAAATTTGTTAAAAATTGTCTTTTATGCTTATTTATGATTAAATTTGTAATTAGTGATTAAATTAAGTGACAAATATCATCTACTAGTGTTTTTTCTGACTAATATTGTGTAGTTTTTAAATTATGTGCTAATGTAATTTTCCAACTGTCATCGCCAGCTGACTGTTATAACAAATTTTACAAAAAGTTGTTAAAATAACTACTTTTGCCGTGGACTGCTGCAACATAAACCGGGGGAGTATTGTTTTCATTCCATTTATTATAAATACTAGTAACATAAGTGTAAATCTTAACTGAACACTTCATTCAAATTGTATGTGTCAATGTACTAGGCCAATGAATTGTTATTTTTCTACTTTGTAATCAAATCAAAGGATTTGCATCTAAACTGCAAAAGTAATTTTGGCATTTCAGTATTATAGTATTAAAATTTAATATTCCACTATACCAAGAATAGGGTAAGAATAAAACAATAATTGTTTTAGACACTTTGAATTTAAATTATTACCATTGACATTGAGAAAAACTTATTTCTAAATACTGTTAATAGGTACATGTTTTTGTTGTATTTAACAACAATACTACTCATATTCATTACTTTACAAATCTCACATATTGTGAGTATCGTCACACCTCAAATACGATTTGGCTTGGTTAACCTCTCTTGACTTGACTATATGTGGAAGTGAAGTTGATGGTGACTTTGTTTTGTTTTGCCACAGACATTCATACACTTCGACACATTACAACCAGAACGTGACTGCTTATTTGAAGCTTATAACTTAATTAATTTCATTTCTAGATTATCTAGTAATAACTTGCAATTACAATAAAAAACTCTAATTTTAAACAACAAACTTTTGTGTGACACATCTACCCCCCACTTACTTATTATAATTAAAATCTCATTTTTAAATAATCTTAATTGCTGCACATAGAAATTAAATAGAAGTTAGATAAACCTAACTTGCAACACCTAAGTCTTAATATATCTTAATATATACTTCTTTAATTTTCAGGTGTTTATAAAACCAACTTCACAATGCTGACCCGTAAGGCTGCTACTCAAAGTACTGAACTAAAGCTCAGAAAGGCACTTGAGGAGCTACGAGTATCCAAGGAATCCTGCAATCAGCTGCTAAAAGAAAGGGATGACAGTGAAATGGAAATAAAATCCATAATAGACAGAAATTCACAGTTTAAGAATGAGTTAGCCCAACTGCACATGCAACACCAGGATGTGCTCCACCAGCGTGACCAACTGCAACATGTCATCTCCAATTTTGAGCAGCAGCATAACACCTATGAAAGGGCACTCAACCGCATCACCGAGTTGGAAAGGGACCTCAGTGCGGCAAACCACCAGATATCCCAATTAGTTGAGTTGCAGAAGCAGCATGAAGTGGATCATACTCAGTCCTTATTTGAAGAACTTATAGCATCACCTGGTGGAATTTCATTACAGCAATCTCAAAACAACAACAAAATAAATAAAATCAGCAAAACTAAAATTAAAAAATATGTAAAAATTAATAAGTTTATAAAGAAAACTGAGAAGTTGATTAAAAAAAAATAACTGTTTTTATAAAAATATTGCTCTCAGAAAGGAGCGTATTAGCCTTATGGATTCCTTAGATATATATAATAGTAAGTTAATGGAAAGTAGGCAAATGTATGACCGGGACACTAAGCAATTACAAACTGACATCCAAAGGTTACATGAGTCTCTTGATATAATGACTAAAAAATACTCAATATCACAGAAACAGATTGAAGAACATATCCAATCAGCCACAGAGTTAGTTGATCTGTGCAAGTACAATGCTGATCGGTACAACTCATTAATTAATAATGAAATTAACCTACACAAAGAGTCTTTATCACTTGACTCAAATATTCAGATGAACACACAAAACTTGTCTGTTTTGGTTCCCGGTCCTTCATCGGCCTCTCCTCAAAAAATACTTAAACCTAATGTTACAAAATTAGTAAAAAAAACAGTTATGTATTCTGATAAACTGGGTCAAGGCTTAGGGTTGCCTATAAATAGAAATATTATCCACTCAATGACCAATATTTGTACTCCAGGTCAGTCGTTGAATGCTATATATAGTAAACAAAATATCACAGGATTCATTGAATAGTTCCACTAATATTATTGTGTTATGTGGTGACAGCTCACAAACGAAGAAACGTGACATCATAAATAGTTTTAATATTTTGATAAAACTGCAATCAGAAACAAATTGCAGGATAATAATTAGCGCTTTTCCCTATTGTACCAATTTGACCTGGGAACAAAATAAGCGCATTTATGAATTAAATTTATTATTGTTTAATTTGATTTGTCGTCATAGTGACACTATTTTATATTTTGATATAAATAAATTTATTAATAGCTTTAGTTTGACGTCAGATACTATGTATCTTTCTACGAAATGTAGGACCCAAATAGCTAAATTGTTAGCTTATAATATACAGGATACAGTTATAAATGGTATAACTAAGTCTTTACGTCATAACAACGTAACCATTAGTAGTTCTACTAATGCAACATCTACAACTAGTAATAAGGTAACAACAACCTCATGTTTAAACTGAGGTCTAAGACAAAAGCCAAGTCCTCATTAATTACTATTATACATCAAAATATTCAAGGTTTGGCTGGCAAAGACTTAGAGTTAGAATTATTTGCAAAAAGTCAGGCAATTCATATATTTTGTTTAACTGAGCATTGGCTAAGAAGTCATGACACATCATTCTATGTAAATAATTTCCAATTAGCAAGCGCGTACGTGCGAAGCTCAGCTATTCACGGTGGTTCTTTAATACTAGTAAGAAGTAATATAAAATATAAAGATCGCAACGATATTGTAGGCTTATCAGTGGAGCGTAATATTGAGCTATCATGTGTGGAGTTTAATAGCTTTGTAATAGTGTGTGTATACCGACCCCCATCGGGCAAATTCGGTATTTTCGAATCTGTAATGGAAGACGTACTAAGAAAATTAAAATTAAAAAATAAATTTGTTTTTGTATGTGGCGATTTTAATATAAATATTCTAGAAAGCACTTCAATGAGTGTTCGTCTTGTTGCCTTGTTTAAATGTTTTAATCTCATTAATCTATTTCTCGAACCCACTAGAATAACTTCACATTCAGCCACTTGTCTTGATAATGTTTTTACAGACTATGACCCTGTTTCTAAGTCAGTCATTAGTAAGCTTACGTCTGACCATTGCGGTTTAAAGGTGACCTATGATTTTAATGTTAAGGATGAGCCAAAAATAGTGAACTGTAAACCAGTTACAAATGAGCGAGTAGAGCGTTTTAAAAATAATATATCGAGTAAAATTAATGCATTGCCATTTGGACAAGATGATCCAGATGTATTATATACTAATCTTTTTAACTTCATAAAGACTGAATATGACCAAGTGTTTACACAAAGAACAATCAAAATAACTCATAAACTTAAGTTCTGTGACTGGGCCACGACTGGTATATATAAAAGTAGAAATAAATTGTATGATTTATATAGTCTAAAACAATATAACCAAAATTCTAATTTTACGGAATATGTAAAGAATTATTCGAAAATATTTAAGAAAATATGTATAGTAGCAAAATCTAATTATATTAAAGAAAAGATTAAAAAGTCCAACAATAAAATTAAAGCCACTTGGGACATTATAAACCGTGAAACAGGTAAATTTAAACCACGGGATAATACTTTCACTTTAAAAGTAAACGACAACTTAGTCAATTCAGATTCACATATTGCTAATATTTTTGATGATTTTTTTGTAAATATACCTGTGCTGACAACCTCAAATTTGGATTCATCACCAGAAGCTGCACAAGCATTACTCCAAAAATATGTACCAAAATGTAATGTTTCTTTTCAATTTAAATATATTGATTCAATGGATATTATAAAAACATTTAAATCACTGAAAATGAAAAACACAAGTGATTTGTGGGGCATCTCTATAAAAGTAATTAAGAATATTATACATTCTATTGCACCATATCTTGCTGAAATTTTTAATAACTGTGTGAATAAAGGTATCTTTCCCGATCTTATGAAGTTTAGTAAGGTCATACCTTTGTTCAAATCGGGAAACAAAGAAGACCCCAGTAACTATCGACCCATTTCAATACTACCAACTCCTAAGCAAAATTTATGAAAAAGTTATATTGGAACAGTTGATGTCGTATTTTAACATAAACAACCTTTTACATAATAAACAATATGGATTTACAAAGGGTCGTTCTACTACTGATGCAGGTGTTGCTCTATTAAAACATATATTTGATGCCTGGGAGAAGTCTCAAAACGCCCTTGGAGTGTTTTGCGACTTGTCCAAGGCTTTCGATTGCGTTGAGCACAAAACTCTGGTGATGAAGCTAAATTACTACGGTCTCAAAGATTTCGCACTAAATTTAATTCAGTCGTATCTTAGCTCTCGAACACAAACTGTCGATATTAATGGAACTAAATCATCTGGTTCTCATGTAAAAATGGGAGTTCCACAAGGGTCCATTCTTGGTCCTTTTCTGTTTTTGATTTATATTAATGACTTGCCATTCTTTGTAGAGAACTTCTGTGAAATCGTATTATTTGCAGATGATACTTCACTCATTTTTAATGTAAGTAGGTGTAAGAAAAATTACGACGATGTAAACAAAGCACTCTCTGATGTACTCAGTTGGTTTACTATTAATAATTTGCAGCTTAATGCTAAAAAAACAAAATGTATTAATTTTAAATTACCAAATGTCAAAAATGAACCAACTGATATAAGAATAAACGGTGATCGATTAGATTTGGTAGACTCAACAGTTTTCTTAGGTATAACCCTTGACTCAAAACTTCAATGGAATCCTCACATTTTGAAATTGGCCGGCAAACTCAGTTCTGCTGCTTATGCCATTAGAAAAATAAGGCAGTTAACAGACGTTGAAACTGCTAGAACAGTTTACTTTAGTTATTTTCATAGTGTCATGTCGTATGGCCTCTTACTGTGGGGATCAGCGGCTGATATTGAAACTATATTCATTTTACAGAAACGAGCAGTAAGAACAATCTATAGACTAGGTTCACGAACTTCTTTAAGAAATCTTTTTAAAGAAATTGATGTCTTGACAGTGGCGTCTCAATTTATTTATAATTGTATAGTTCTTGTACGTTGTAATATCAATTCATTTGCTAAACACAGTGATGTACACAATTTTAATACTAGAAATAAGTCAAAACTTGCAATGCCACTGTTCAGGTTACAGAAGGTGCTTGGTTCTTTCTTGGGGCAAGGTATACACTATTACAATAAAATACCAAATACTGTACTAGATTTACCTTTAGATAAGTTTAAAAAACATGTAAAGTCTTCTTTATTAAAAAAAGGTTATTATACAGTCAAAGAATATTTAGAAGATAAAACAGCCTGGCTATAATAAAAAACATATACATAATACTACTTATAAATAGTGTCCTGCAGATAACAAAATAGCGTTGCATTGAACATTACAATTAGTTTTATTTTTATTATTATTAACTATAGTTTTTTTTTGACTTTTACAAGTACTGTATGATATTGTAAAAAATTTAACTGGTAAATTATGTTTTTGCTGACTTAAATATTTTATTTAGTTATTTTTTATTTTTTGTGTTTTTTTACATGTTGTGATTGTCCTTTACATTTTGTGTTTTTATTTGTGATGGAAAGTGTCCTTTATGATAGGGCTTTTTCCAATATTTATGACGCTGTAAGGGAGAAAAGAGCTGGACACTTGCTGAGTTTCTTGCCGGTTCTTCTCAGTACAAGATCTCCCGCCCAGAGTAGATAGACTTACGAACCGATGGCTTAAAATGACGTTCATAAGAGCTATTTGTAGCCTAAACTGAATAAATGATTTTGAATTTTGAATTTTTTGAATTGAACACTGGGTTATTGTGTCGAACACCGGTGCCAATGGGATAATAAAAATTTTATGTTTCCGATTTTCATAACTTCTTTTACAATTCCTTTCCTCTTGTTACGATTTATATCTCGTTGCCCCTTCGGTCGCGGCTGTTGTCGTAAGATGACAGTACTCTACAGCAATTCGCTTTGGCCAGCGCGAGCCGCGGCGGTGGTATGAACTTGAACTAAACGGTAAATATACGGTGTGAAGTATCACTTCCTTCTGTTTTCCCCTATTTAAATTAAACATAGATTAGATTAGGCCGATAAATTGGGTCTATTTGTGAAAATAAAGAGAAATATACGACTATAAGAGTATACGCTTAGATGAAAATTTATTTAATTTAAACCGTAACCTTATGGTATGGCAGCGTTTTAAAATGTTTCGAATATGTAAATATCTACCTATTGTAAATGTGAACAGCGTTTGTTATGTTAGTTGTCCTTAAATAAATAAATGTATGAGTGCTTACGTAAATTGAATCACCGCAAAGAAAAAATGCTGACAACGAACATGAATCAGAAAGTCACGCTTCCGAGGGACGCGCCGGCTGCGTGGTCGACGCGCAACGTAACGCAGCAGCATAAAATTTATTAACTTGATTTAGTGAAGGCACGTCGACAAAACCTAACGGATTGGGATGAGATAAAACGGATAAATTGGTCGTCGAACGGCTAACGAATTTTCTAGCGGAATGACAAAATATTAAATAATATATATTATTGAAAAAAATTTGGTATCTTAGAAGATTATGTCTGAAATTTGTGCAGCACCATCTCTAGTTACTCACTATGAAAATTGTCACTTTGTTTAGTTTTCGACTACATAGTGGATATAAGTAAAGTTGGGTCTATCTTAATTTTTTTTTAAGTGTGACCTCTATTTTGTGGTCTGACTGAATTTTTGGCTATGTTTAACGGAATTTCAAAGTTATAGCTGGCAACACTGCAGCCGGCTTCATCGTGTGCCGAGTAGAAAAATATCAAGTGGAGTGCTTCAATTTATTTGAAGTCTTTGAAGAAGTGGTTGGCCTAAAGTGATTAACAAAAGGCAGGTATGTGAATTAAATACAATATTATAAAATTAATTACCAAAGCAGATTGTACATAGTGCATGACAGATATACATAGCAAAGCATAGCAATGACACTGAACATCATCATCATCAGCTCATTTTTATGTCCCCACTGCTGGGGCACGAGCCTTCCCTATGGATGGATAGGGAGAACGGGCCTTAAGCCACAACGCGGGCCCAGTGCGGATTGGTGGTTAGTAACGACTGCTAAAGCAGCTGTGACCAACGGCTTTACGTGCCTTCCGAAGCACGGAGGAGCTCGAGATGATACATTTTTGGTCACCTATCTGATGACCGGCCTTTGCGAAAGTTGCATAACTTCAGCACTCGCAGACCGGGCGCGTTATCCACTGCGCTATTGCGCTCATTATTGTAATATAAACTTTAATTAGTAAAAGAGCCTGTCTAATAAGTTAGGTACAGTTTGATCTATTTTGTAAGTTGAAATACCTAAAGAGCGAAAAAAAACAATCGCATACTTAAACAATGATTAGAATCAAATTACATCAAAGGCAAATTATCTTGTTCAATTTCTATTAGACGAAAAAAAGAAGTGCTTAGGTACCCTACATCAAAGATAAAAAATCCCAGGCTCAGTGAATACAAGGACCGAGCGAGAGTTAATAACATCTGTCTCGAGGGGTCGGTCAACACACTAGAAGGAACGATTATCGAACCGTGGATAGTAAATACTCTCATTCAGTCCGTACCTTTAAATACTGTCTCCGACCTTTATTTGTTGGGTAAACATAAAAAGCTGCGCCCTCTGTTGACATTATATTGTAATGATGTTGCAAAAATACAATTTTCTTTCTGTAGGCACAGGAAGACCTTCATAAGAATCAGCCATTTTCAAGTGTGAGCATAGGATCGTAAATTAGCACTCAAATTCTCTCTATATTTCGAAACTCTATAAATTCTCTTGACAATATACAATTTGCGAAATATTCTTTAGACATTTTAGTGCAACTGACTAACAACGAACAAGTTTCTTATTATTAAATTAACACAAACAATCACAATATAAGAAAAGAATAAGCAGAATATTTGCGATTCGTCAAACATTTGGCGCGGACGGCGCTGCTCGTTCAAAAATGCGTTTTTAAAATGGCTGCCGTTCTACCCCCATTATGACGCTCCGCTAGAATGACAGCTGTCAGTCTTATTCTGACGCACATTTGCAATTATTTAAATTTGAGGGCCGTAACCTCAAATTCACGAAATAATAAAGTCGGCCCATTTTGTTGTCGCTCAGCAACTTACATAGCAAGTGGGCTTAGAATTAGAAGCTGTTATAGTGAGTTTAGGCTACGATTTTTACAACGCTTCTTTTGCTATATTATTTTTTTTAGCAAGAAATTGTCTGTTGGCCTTCTTTGTCCTTTACAGCGAAACGGATTTTAGGGTTGGCGACAAACTGAGGCTTGAGAGGTTTCTCAAGCCGAAGTGACCAAACTATCCTTAAAGGGTTTTGGAGACTACGGTATAACGTGAACTGTGTCTGAGTTTCTTGCCAGCTCCTCTCGGTCGAAGGCTCTCCCAAAATCCGAACTGGTAGTAGATTCAGTAGTTTAGTCTTAACAATTTCCTTACTTGGGTCCTTGTTTATACAATAAAATCAGCCGCACAATTCCGCACCTTCGAGAAAAAACTTACTACAACTGTCAAAAACTAATTACGAACTACTTGTTGTCGTTAGAATATGCAGCTACTGAAAAAGTCTTGACGTGAGGTACTTATCTGTATTTATAAATATAATTATCAATATAAATGTGATGTAACAAATGATCTAAATCACAAATTACTCACACTAGTAAACGCTATTTATCATTACTATATAAATATTATAGTGATTCATAATAATAATAGCATATAATATGAAAGGAATGTGACAAATAACCACAATATAGAAAAAAAACACTAATTTTATATAGGCACATATACAAATTACATCGACAGAATTTTGGAAGACTGCAGCGCCCGGTTGCTATTTTGTTTTGCTCCGATATAAAAATCGTTGTGTTGTAAAAAAGTTCATGTTGTGGTGGTGTGATATATCAATTAAAAGCTTGAAAAACAAGCTAATCATCGGTGATAGTGGATAATAACAGTCACAACGGATTTAAGAGATATCCTATCCGAAAGGATTTAAATTGTCGTTTGCATCAGTCCACGCAAGTTTAAGATGCAAAATTTGCTACCTATTGACAAAAACGCGTAAGTAACGCGTAAAACCCGGCGCTTAAGACATTTTGGACGCGGTCATTACTTAGTGAATACGATGTTTGTTGCGCGCTTTCATTTTCGATTTCAAAACTGTTACCTAGTAGGTAAAGTGCATTTTTAAACAACGCGGTGTTGCACTGAACGTTAAAATTATTTAAACCTTTAAAAAAATTAAAATTATCTTTTAAGTTCAAATTTAGTCATTGCAATACTTATTATAGTAAATATTTTAATTGTACCAGTGAACAATTCTTTTTTCTATTTTTCATACCAACAGCAAATAAAATCAGTGATGATAATAGTGAACAATTACAATTTTGTTACGAAATAATTGAACTATTTTTGAACTAGCATAATAACACAATTAACTAAATAAATGTGCGCTACAAACATTTCCGTAGCTTGTGTTTCATATTATAGTGTAAATAGGTATTTAAAAATATTTCGTGTTAGTGTTACAAACAGTCGGAAGATTTTCAAAAAGTTAACGGTCACGAATATTTTGTTTGTTGGATTGTTGTGAATGACAAAACAAAGAGTAGGCATATTTCGTCAAAGATTTAAAGATCTCAGTGGTGAAATGGACAGAGAACTAATACATGACATGACACGTACGAAATGAGATCGAATCACGGTTTTCATATAAATATTTATATTTTGTAAACTTTTATTACAGCCGCCGCAGTTAATGTGTGAATGAATATGTTGTGCAATGCCGATTGCCGACGTGATCAAATTAGTGAAATAGATGCATAATAGTGGTGATAAATAGGTCCATGTTCAACCTTTCAAATTACTTAGCAATGGATAATGAATGTCGCATGATTGGTCGCGCTGGCGCTGTTGCTCTGTTCTATAGGCTCGCAACGAAAGGTTCCCGGGGATCGAACCAAGTTTTTGACGCCTATGTACCTATTATTTTGCTGCTTATTGATTTGTCTTTTGCTACCTAACTAACTGCTTGCTAATTTGGTTTTGGTTTTTAAATGTTGTTGTAGGTTTATTGTTTTGTTTTCATTTTAGAGATTTATGTTTATAAGCTTGGTGACTAAAATTTTTAGACTTTGATGATTGTTTGTGCTTTGATTTATTTTTTTGTTGTGACTTATGGGGAATGTTAAGGTTTGTTTAATATGTATGAAATTATATACTTTTGGTCTTTAAAAAAAAATATAGGTAGGTACCTATAGGTATACATTATGGTTTTTTTTTTCTTTTTTTTTTTTTGGCACCGAATTAGATAATTTTGAATGTACTTAGCTTTGTTTTTTTCTAATGCTTTTGTTTTATATTGGAAATATCAATTATTTTTAAGCATTTGTGTTGGTTTTTAGTTTTGGATGTTTTTATTAAGTATGCATTTATTAGCACAGAAATTATTTATAGACTTTTGTTTGTGTGTGCTTCTCATTTGTAACTAATCTAGGTTTGTTCTAATTGTATGTAATGTCATGTGTTGTTTTAAATTTTAACGTCATTTATAATAAGTTATTTTGTTTTTTTTTGAGCATTGATTTTTTCATTTTAAATGTATTTTAGCTTAGTCATTATTTCTATTCTTAAGCTTTTGTTTGTCATTTGTTATACCTACCAATTAGTTTTAAGCTTTTGTGTATTTGGTTTTGGATGTTTTCAATATGCATTATTAACATAGCAATTAGCATGAATAGTCCGTCCACGCGAGTGCCTTGCCCACATTGCCCCGATGCCTCACGCCTCTTTATTGCTCCTCATGGTTTGAATGTGCACATAGGCCGTATGCACAAGGATTCTAGCTCTTTGACGACAATTGCCACTGCCAGTCAAAATCGGGATGCGGAAGCAGATCCCAAAAATTTAAGCGACATTCCTCTCCTTAAAAAATCAATCCGCGTTCTAAAGCACATACCAAAGGGAGCTAGAAACTTAGCGGCTGGTAAACTTAGTTCATTAATTGATCAATGTTTACAATCAAATATCATTGGCGACTGGTACAATCTGCTGACATTTGCCTTTACAGCGTTAAATGTTCCGAGTCCCGATGCTCAAAAACGCTCTCTCACGGCAAGGGTAAAAGAAAACATAGAGAGTTCTTGCATTTATTTTCAGGGGCTTAACCACGTAAATGAGCGGCAATTCTCTATAAATAAGACGATTGAGACCAAAGTCTATGATGGAGATTTAAGGGGCGCAGTTCGACTTCTCTTATCGGATTCTTCTTTCGTGCCTAGGAATTCCGAAACATTAAAAGAATTGCAAACGAAACACCCTTTGCCATCTCGTATTAATCATTTTCCAGCGGAGCCTGATTCGCGTTCTCCTTTTTTAATTGTGTCTTGTACAGACGTTAGCAGCGCTATCAATAGCTTTTACAATGGTTCAGCTGCGGGAATGGATGGCCTCCGCCCGCAACATTTGAAGGAACTGATCTCTTTGACGGCTGGCGACAACGGCCAACGTCTCTTAAAATCCTTAGTGAGATTGTGCAACTTTCTTTTACAAGGTTTACTCAATAAGGAAGTGTGTCCTTTTTTGTATGGAGCTTCCTTGTGTGCGTTAAGAAAGAAGGATGGGGGAATTAGACCGATCGCAGTTGGGAGTGCAATACGTCGCCTGGTTGCTAAACTTGGCTGTCGAGCAGTTAAGGATCAAATAACTGAGTATTTGCAGCCTTACCAGCTCGGTTTTGGAACTTCAAAGGGATGTGAGACTGCCATTCACGCTGCACGTACTTACGCAGTTGCAAAGAGAAATAGTAATGAAGTAATATTAAAGATTGACATTAAAAATGCATTCAACAGTGTTGAAAGGGATAGTTTTGGCAGAGGTAAAGGAAATTATTCCATCTTTGTACCCTTTTTTGTATCAATGCTATGCGGATCCCAGCCACCTTTTTTATCAAGACTCTTCAATTGCCTCTCAGGTAGGTGCCCAACAAGGTGATCCATTGGGACCCTTAATATTTAGTCTTGCGATTCAAAAAATTGTATCGTCCCTGAAATCGCCCTTAAACATATGGTACCTCGACGATGGTGTACTTGGTGGTAACCCAGATGCGATTGTCAGAGATGTTCGGCTGCTTATGTCAAAATTAAAGGATATCGGTTTGCAAATTAATAGCAGTAAGTGTGAACTTTTTCCATGCAGCCCAATAGCATCGAACTTTACTCACGTCGAGGACGTGATTCCGGGTTTAAGGTTGGTAGCTGAAACCGATTTGACGTTGCTGGGTGCTCCTATTTTCCCTGAGGCTATTCCCGCAAATTTACGGAAGAAAGGTCTGGCCATCCTATCAGCACAGGAACGCCTAAAACACTTGCCGGCTCATGTTGCTTTGACTTTATTTTGCGGTTGCCTTTCAATGCCGAGGTTAACATATTCTATTCGAACTGCTCCGTGTTGGCTATTTCCCAATGAGGTGTCCATGATAGACAATAATCTTTAGTGCACTTTGGAAGGTATATTGAATATTGACCTGAATGAGACACAGTGGTGCTTGGCTGCATTGCCGGTCCGGCACGGGGGTCTAGGTGTTCGCAGGGTACAGGATACGGTACTTGTAGCTTTTCTAGCTTCAGCGTACGGTGTGAGAAATTTGGTCACTAAAATACTCGCTTCAGAAGGTGACAATTTCCAAATTCCGTATATGGCTGAGACTCTGTCAGTTTGGTCGGTCCTCCATCCAACTCAAGTTTTGCCCGATAAGCGAGAGGTTCAAAGAGAGTGGGACGATATGCAGTGTGTTTACACTGAGTTTTCATTTATGAGGGTGTCGAGACAAATGCTACTGGGGTCGACTTGGCTCGTATTAAGGCGGCTTCTAGGCCTGAGTCTGGTGCATGGTTACACGCATTACCGTCTCCGCAATTAGGAACGCTTCTTGATGATAATACACTGAGAATAGCGGCAGTGTTAAGATTAGGCTGCAACGTATGCGAGCCTCATCGTTGTGTTTGTGGCGCATGGGTCGATGCAAATGGTCACCACGGTTTAAGTTGCGTAAGGTGTGCTGGTAGAATTCCGCGACATTACGAGCTCAACGAGATTATTCGACGGGCCTTGATCTCAATAAACATGCCTTGTGTTTTAGAGCCGCCTGGTCTAAGCCGAACTGATGGTAAAAGACCGGATGGCATGACGTTGGTCCCATGGCGAAGAGGTCAGTGTCTCTTATGGGACGCCACTTGTGTAAGTACCTTTGCGGCATCTCATTTAGATGGAAGTATTCGAGCATCCGGTTATGCTGCTGAAACCGCAGCAAGGAATAAGAAGCACAAATATGTAAATTTATGCCACACATACTTATTTGTTCCGTTTGCTGTGGAGACAGGAGGGACGTGGGGCACCGAGGCCAAATTATTTATTTCGGAGCTGGGTCGGCGTTGCAGGGACAAGGGCTACGACCCCCGCTCCGGAGCGTACCTGGTCCAAAGAGTTTCCTTAGCCATACAGCGGGGTAACGCTGCAAGCGTGATGGGAACTTTTGGGCCGAGTACGGTTCGAGGGGGCTAATAGAACAATAAATAAATTGTTGGCTTGTTTATATATATATATTTTTTATAACTTAAAGATTATGAAAAAGAATTTTCTTTTAAATTAGTATCTATGTTTTAAATGTATATTTTATATACGTGTTATGCATTTGATAATATTAATAGATATAATATTATATAATTTTATACTTATATGTAAATGTGATATTCAGATTCCCTTTTTTTGTTTATTTTGTTTTACTTCAGTTTTATTTTTGTTTTTATCTTGTTTTGTTTTTTATTTTGTTATTATTAAAATTATAAAGAGTAACTTAAAAATGTATTATGAGTAGTGTCGCTGTTACTGGTAGAATATAAAATCTATACTTTACCCGCTATTGTGATATTAAGGGGTATATCATTTCTCACTTCCCATTTCTAATATCATTCATCATCATCATATGAGGAAATATTATTTATTTATGTATTACTTGTAAGAAAAATTACTTTGACACTGGTTAAATGTGCTAATCGCACGAAGCCATCAACTAAAAAAAAAAATTATTTGATTTTGACTTTGAGTTTGACTTTGACTTTGAACCTATCCCTATGCGTTGGAATTGTTGTTTGTTGTTTTACGACAGCGGAAAACCAGGGTTGTGTCTTAAGGCTAGGAAGACCTTAGCTCGGGTTAACTGTGTCGTGGGAGAAGGTAAAAGTGCCCCGGCATACATCTGTTCCTGGTATAAAGCGCGTCGAAACCGTGTCTTTATACTTAGCTTTTACTTTAACCCCTTACAAATAAACAAAGAATAAGGTGCGAATAGAATCGAATAGAATCGAATTCCGTGTTTTATTACTGTCATGTAAACGTCATTTTAAATAAAAGAGACAAAACACGGAATAACTATTCGGACCTTATTCTTTGTTCCTTATTCTGCAGGGTGTCTTAAACCTAGTCTCTTGTATGTGGTATGTCTGAGTATGTAGTGACATTGGGAGAGTCAGGAGGAGGCATTTGCACATGTGATGGGATAACAGGGGGTTCCGTATTTTACTCGCTTAACATTACACGGCCACTGATAGCTCTCAATTTAATTTAATTACGTTAACCGACGTATTTGTCATATCTACTAGGCTATAAATATACAGATTGTGATGTAATGTTGATGATATGGAGGAGGTATGGAGAAGCTCGATGGCGCATTGGTTAACGCGCCCGGTCTGCGATTGCTAAGGTTAAGCAACTTTCACAAAGGCCGGATATCGGATGGGTGACCAAAAAAAAAATCATCTCGAACTCCTCTGTGTTTTGAAAGGTACGTAAAGCCGTTGGTCTCGACTGGATTAGCAGTCGTTAACAATCACCAAACCGCACTGGGCCCGCGTGATGGTTTATGACCCGTTTTCCCTATCTATCCATAGGGAAGGCTCGTGCCCCAGGTGGGGCAATGTTGATGAGCTGGTAATTTTAATGGTATGGGATAAGCTATAACTGTATAGATTTCTATTTAATATACGACGATACTGATATTTTGTTGTAAAAACCTGCCTTCAAAGATTTTATCGTGCATAACTAAACTTATACCTATTAGACCTTTGAGTAAATAAGATCGCTTTGGTTTTATATGATAATTACTTATAGGTATTTCCGACACGGTAGAAAGATAAGGCTGAGAGGTTGGTTGCTACACAACGACTGAACTTTAAGATTAATTTGCAGGAAAAGTTTGGAAAGCGGGGCAACATTCGAAACTCGACGCGGTTTTGAAATAAAATCACGACATATGTACATAGGTATGTATGTATTTATATTATGTTTTATTGTACAGTCATTAAATTAAAAAGGATACATGAAAATATAGGAATAACTTACGCTGTAGTAATTATAATTGTGCATCATTTACAAAATGTTTATTTACCTAGTTTATCTTATCTTATCTTAGTGGGGCCTGCCGAGGTTTCCCTCTCCCAGTAACACTCCGACCCATCGGGATCTTTTGTGCAACACCATCCTTTCACTCTTCCTCCTCTTTAAAGATAGATGCCATAAGTTTGACAACGTCCTTAAGAGCGAAGAGCCTGAAGTCTTCCGGTTTCGGATAGGCCGGCCCCAGGAGTCCCATTCTTATCCTAGCCAGAGAGTCGCAGTCACACAGTAGGTGCTGCATTGACTCCGTTTGCTCTCCACATGCCACAAAAGCATTGCTGAGACAGCTACCCGTTGGCCTTGCACATATCGTAGTTATTTATAGTGTTCTTTGTCTTTTATTTTTATTTCTATTTTTTGTGATTGTGTTAAAAAAAAAAGTTTATTTAACAACATTAACATACAATGACATAAAGCGTTTTCAAATTACAATTGAAGTTAATACATGCTAAGGTTGTATCGACTAACGCTTCCAATTTAATCCGGTTACAGAGATCTCAACCAAGGCTAGGCCTGTCTTGTAGACAATCTATTGTCACACGTTGTCAGAGTCTGTTTACGCGACTTTCGTCAGACAATGGACTATTCAAATTAAACTACACTAAATTTAATATGATAAATTCTCATTTAAATTTTATATGAGATGTTAGTTATTATGTTTCTTATTCTTATTCCTGGGCATACCTAGTTCACTTTTACTTACCATTTGACATACCGTTTTCAGTTCGCATGCTGACTACGACTTTATTCACTTTTTAAATTATCGATCTGCCTCGGTGGCCTAGTGGTAAAGCGCTCGGCGCAATTCTTGAAAGTCCCGGGTTCAAATCCCAGGTTGGGCAAAGTGTGTTTCGGATTTTTTTATGCATAGCCCGGGTGTGTGATCATGATCCCGCATTTGGCAAGCGTCACCACGCTTACACGCTGGGTATTGGCTTAATCACCAGCAAGCAAATACCCATCAATGGTAGTGATAACTTGGCTTCAGTGAAGGAGGCCTTTGCCAGAGTGGGGCAGTCATAGGCTATTAACTACTGCTAAACTAACGATAATAAAAAAACTCGTTCGATACAGTTGTAGAACTCGTATTTAAAAAAAATAATGAAGCCAGTAATATTGTACTTGCTAATAGCATTCTCCATATTCATGATTTTAAATTTATAGGGTCTAACAAAATCAACAAGCGAACGTTTAAGGGCGGTATCTATACATCATTCTGAATACAATGACAAAAAATAAGCTCCAGTTTTATAGTGAATTTTCAAAGTTATGTGTTCTAACAAACTAAATCAATTAAAATAATGCACATCATGAAACATGCTGTATCTTTACTAACACGCATGCAAGCGTCAATAAAAAGATAGTGTACAGATACATGCACACAATTGAAAAACCATTGTATGACATTCATCATTCAGCTGTACGGGTTTGGAAAGGGTGTATTTTTGGTGAATTATGATAATGTTTTGTTGATTATCTCGGTAACGAGCCTGTAGCTTTGGATCAAATTTTGTGAGCATGCTCAGTGTGATGTATAGATGCTCCCCTTAAACGTTTGCTTATTGATATTGTTAGACCCTATATAAATAAAAAAATCATTGAATATAACTCATAACTTAGTTAGTTCTTTTTGTTTTCGAACCTACATATGTAACTACATGCAATTAAAACACTCATAATGATTACAGGTATTTCACAATAAGTTAGCCCTACCAAAAGTAAAATCGTACCCAATAAAAAGCAACAGCGAGAATACAACTCAGTAATTAGGCGTTGAGCAACTGTTTTTCCTTGGCGTGTAGTGGCCGCAATTTGCGTGGCTTTTTCTTGACGCTACTTCGAGCTAACGAGCATTGTATCCGTCGAACTTCGCAGATAAGTAGCGGTTTTTCTTACACGTAAATGTTCCAGCAACTTTTGCTGACTCGTAGTAATTTTTCCACGGGGGTTAATTCGCTGACGGCTTTCGGTTAACTAAATATCGGTTAACAAGTCAGTCGTCTTGTGTCTTCTTGATGAAGGTTTTAAGAAAAGTAATTAGGTATTAAATAGGCTAGTGATTATATTGGGTCCTTACCTATGAAATTGACGTTTTTTTCTCACTTATTAATATTACCTACTTCTAAAAGTCAATACCGGTTGTTAATATTATTATACACCTTTAATTAGGACTATGTTACTTAGGCTTCAACAATGATTATTAATTTTGTGTCTTTATCGCCCAAATCTTTTTTTAAATTGACTAACTTTTTTTTTCGCGGAATTGTCCTTTTGTTTCATTGTAGGTTTGAAGGGACTTAATTTTTTTTCTTTTTAATATCTGCCATATTTAGCTAGTGAAACAAACACAATTTTCTTCAATTTTTATAGTGCTAAAATAAATAGATGATAAAAAACTTAAAAAACGTTAGTATGAAAAATAAAAATTTATAAAAATGTTTGATACAAAACGCCAATTTCATAGGTAAGGACCATAGATGGGTTTCAGTCGGAAGTTTCAAAATTAACTGACATAACTGACTAAGTCATTAATTTCATGTGCGACTTTAATGTTAGGTACATTAAAGTCGCAAATGAAATCACAGCTAGCAAAAATAACAATATAAATTATCTTTTTTTCCCTTAATTATTTTCGGAAAAGTGTTTAATCCTTTATTTAGCAGTATCTATCGCCTTTACTACAGCGAGTCAACCGTTATCCTTTAATATTTTTTATCAAGGATCCTTAAAGTCAAACAATTAAAATTATATTGTGTCTGTATTTACGGCGGACGACAAGCACCAAGAAACTGATGATGAATTTATATTGTGTGATGTATTGTACCAAATAAAGATTTTTTCTATTTCTATTTTAAACTAACTAAAAGATGACTTTGATACCTTTATTCTAACATTGTCACTTATTTCTAATTATTTAATTGCTTATTAAAGAGATGAATTAAAGAAAATAAAGAACACAGCCATTAGCTGAATCAACTGTCGTTTGTTTCAGAACCGAGCAATTAGATACTATTTTTTTTAAATAGATGTTATAATAATAACAATCTATTTACACAACAAAAAGAAACATTACATAACTTAACTTGAAAAAATGAAACAGAAAAATAATTAGAAAATTGAAAACTAGAGACCTATAAATAAAAGATGTTCTCCTATTTTTTTTATATTCTACACACAAGGAGGTAACATTTTTATATTTCCACCGCGTCGCGTCGTTATAAAGGCTACACCGTGCACCAAACTTTGTTACCGGAACTAATGAAGCTTGCACCACACCGAAGTTGGGTGATTAAGGCCGGTTTTTGTAAGAGTTGATCCGCAACAAATTTGTTTGACGCAAACTTTCCCCGTTATTTTTCCACGAAACATTAAAACAATGTTACTCCCGCCCCGTGGGGTAAGCATTGAAAGATAATGTGCAATAAACAGTTTTGTTTGGTGTTTTCTTTGTTTTTTGTGCCGTTTACGATCTCGCGAATGAGGTTGGAATTCAATATTTACGAGTATTATTGTCGCATTATGTTGGGAATTACATATGCAGTAAAAAATTATACAACCTTAAAAAAGACGGAAAATATTCAATTTATTACAACAAATACAAAATGTCGGAACCCTAATAATATAACATAAGTTTATTTATCTACCTATGTATATTTAGCTAAATTTCAGGTATTTCAGTAATAATTTTTTTTTTTTTTTATATAAACCAGTGAAGTCTTAAACAACTGCTGAATTGAAAAATAAATATTATTAAATCTAATTTAATGCTGTTGTCGATAAAATCTTCCTTTTTGCTTATGTTTTACTTATCTTGTCAATTTGATAGCATTAAATTTTAGGCCGGCAGAGCCTTTAACTGGCCCACTGACTGGGAAAGGGTTTACCCAACATGTTCTTTTTTAAGCTTCTATCCAACGTGATAACTTAATTTCAATACTATCGCTATAATTTATTGATATTATGCATAGTACCTTTAAGAATAAATTACTGAAGCAATTAAATAATTCCATCATTCTTGAATAACATCAAAAGCGCCTTAAAATTAATTCCTTTTTACAAAACACTTTCCACCTGGCTGTTTCACACGACAGATGTCACTTGCGTAAAAATGAAAGGCTTTTTGGCTAATACAGAAAGTATTATTTAATAAGCGATTACTTATTTACCAGTATTAGAGTACTTAGAAGAGAGAGTTAATTTGTAGGTATTTTGGTTTTCTAATTCCAATCTAATCGGTCGTTCTCTTAATTCTGAGGATCGTGACCACAACGTCTGGTGGTTGAGATAAGCGCTCTCCACCTGGCCCTGTCACCCGAGATGTGGATGGACTCCTGTAGCCGCTTTTGTGTGACCTTGGTGATGATATCAACCCATCCAGCAGGCGGCCTGGCTTGAGCACTCTTGCCCTCCACTTTTCCTGTCATTATTTGCTTTTCTAAGCTATCTGGTCTACGGCGTGCCAAGTGCCCGAAGAATGTTAAAAAGTTTGCTGAAATTTAAATTAAAAATTAATTTGAATTAATTATACATCATATTTTGAGCTTCTATGAAAATCACTACGCCATCATCGGTTCGTAAGTCAACAACACGGGAGACCTTGTATTGTGAGGAACTCTGTCAAGAAACTATAGTTTCTTTCCACCCTTTTCTAAACAACGTCACATAAGACACGTTCCATCACAAATCAACATGCATACAGTAATTATGTACCTATATATACATCACATTATCATCATCATCAAAAGAAAAGAAAAAACCATTCCATTTTCAACCTCAAGGAAAATAAAGTAATCCGTTTGGTGGACTTTTATGTCGCTTAGCTACCTCGCGCAGATCTGGTGGAATAGTAGTGTATGCTACGCGACCTTTAATATGTTAAGTTAAAAAAGTACCATCGCCTAATTGCAAAGTTTGTGGGAAAATAGAAGATGTATCACACCTGTTGGCGAAATGTATTAAGAACCAAGCACAAGGGGACAATTTAGTTGCAAACTTGAAGGTCGATAAACTTGATGTTGGTATATTTCAGAGTATACTATCAAATCCCACATTTCACATAACATGCAAATTCGTAGCTGAAAGGTTGTCCTTTAATATATTTTCAGACTCGATCTTTTCCACTCCCAGTTGCATTTCGACGCATTGGAATATATTGTGCAACCCCATCCTTTCAATCTTCTTTCTTAAAGATGAATGTCATGAGTTTGTTAACACCTTTAAGAGTGAAGAGCCTGAATTCTCCAGGTTTCAGATAGGCCGATTTCAAGAGTCCCATTTTCTTTGCCATTGAGTCACAGTCGCACAGTAGTACAGTCACGATGGGACTAGCATATATAATAAATATATTAAAGTTACTTTAACAACTATATAGACAAAATGATCTGTTAAAGTGCCATCAACCTCATTTCCGAACTAAGCGGGATTAAGTGAAAGAGAAGCTTCAAATAACTGTAAAACGGATTCAGGTGTAAGCAAACTACTTGTTACAGTATAGTAAAATAGAATTCGCATTTACCAATATCAGCGGAAGCAGAGGGCAAAGTTGTTTGAAATAAATTTAAAAGTGGAACGGTGTTGGCGTCTGGGCGGAATTGCCCGCCTCCACTGGGCATTCCAATTACGAGCGTTGGGAGTTTGAGACGACTTCAAAGGAAAATCAACGTATTGGTGTTTTGTTTTATTAGAAGTGACATATTATATAGAGCAGATAAAGGCCTTTTTAAAATAATTCAAATCGATCATTTTAGTGCTGCAACAAATACGAATATTCCTGAATAGCTTTTTTTTCGCGGCTTTGCTCACGTGGGCTACATGACTTGTGTTTGTTCGTATTAAAAGCCAAAGTTATTAAAGGTCAATATCATAAGGGTATAATTAATAAGGGTTAGACAACTAAACATGGCACGTCATTTCAACATAAAGTTTTTCATTTTATATTATTAAAAAGCCCATCCATTAACCTACAGGCCAAATTTTATCTAATTAGCTTCAGCGGTTTAGGCTCGGCGATGATGAGTCAGTCAGTCACGACAAGTCATTATATGTATATAGATTATTTAAATATAACTTTACGCAAATATTTTATTTATTATTATTTTTTCAGCCTTTATCATCCCACTGCAGGGTAAATGCCTCCCTTACATTTTTCCAATTTTCACGGTCTGTAGCTTTCTGGGACCAATCCTTCAAAAATGAGTCCTATTCACCCGCCATCTCCGTTTAGTTCGGCCGCGATATCGTTTTCAGCATTGTGGGACCCAAATATTGTTGCGAACAAATTACAATTAGAAAAAAAGACAAAGTGTTGAAAAAAATCCACGAGCGGGATTCGAACCCGCACCCCATGACATGGGTCAGGTGCACTACAAACTATGCTATCGTGGCTCAATCCAACTTAATCAATTATCAGCCGAAATTAATCAACCCTATCTTTATATAGCTTTGGGAGTTTGGGACGACTTCAAAGGAGAAATCAACGTATTGGTGTTTTGTTTTATTAGAAGTGACATAAATACAGAGCGGATAAAGGCATTTTAAAAATAATTCATATTGATCATTTTAGTGCTACAATGAATACAAATATTCCTATTCGCCGGATAACTACTCTCATGGAAGTCGTAAAAATGCAATTTTTTTTTATAATAAGTAGACAAATGACTGCACCCGGTGATAAGCAGAAGCGGAGTCAAGATGCGAAGACAGTCTGAGCAAAAAGGAAGGCACTTGTAATGTATCCGAATGATACTTAATGATGTTTCACTTAATTTTGGGGACTAGCAAGTTTAGGCGTGAAGTTGTACAATTCTCTACTTTGAAAAGATTTAGGCTGTTTTCATATGTGAAAAATTACAGACAAAAAAATAGGATCATTACTATAATTTCTGAGCTACGTTATTTTAGTAGGATCACGCTTTGGAAGTTTTTTACGTCGATAAACAGAGAGCTTAAAAAGTTGGATCTACCGCATTTAACCCGAAGTGCTACTGAAATAATAAACGTATATTTAACGTTAATACAATTATTAGTCTCTCATAAAATTTTTATTTTGCCAACTTCTTATTAAATAATAATGAACGTTTTTACAACACATAACTATAAACCTTAAAAAAAATATATAATTTATTAATTAAAATATATTATTAAAAGGAGTCCCTTTAGGCAAGGTTCCGAAAATACTGGCAGCGTTCCCCCTTTGAATAACTAGACTAATTCTTTGTCCGAGGTAGCTGCCAGCTCTTCGGTCTCCTGTGATGTCGACTAACCTTTTTGCTATTTCTTTAAAAAGCCTTAAAGCGCTAGGACCCCACGGACCAAGGGTCTCGACACCGAATGGGACAAAATCATATTCGGAGCCTAGACCCCTGTATTTGCATGCTTTAGCTTTTTCAGCCGCTTCACAAGCCGCACCAGCTCTGTTGTTGGTTCCATGTAGATGGGAAGGGGCCAGCGTGTCAGAACAGGTTGCATCCCATACCAGCACCCGGCCCATCTTCCATGGAATCAAACTCATACCGTCCGGTCTCTTGCCATCGTCTCTTGCAATACCAGTCGGCTCAAGTAGACTTGGCACGTTGACGGTGGCAAGGGACCGGCGTATGATATCGTTAAGTGCGGCATGTCTCGAGAAGCGGCCTGCACTTTTTTGGCATGACAGTCCGTGATGTCCTAGCTTGTCGACAACACTGCCACAGGGACATTTATGAGAAGCGCAGACCGGAACCCCAAGCCGTAAACAGGTTGCGATTCGGAGCGTGTCAGGCTCAAGAAATGTTCCTGTATTTGACGATGGGTACGCGTGAAGCCAGTAGCCGGCCTCATGCGTACCCAAAGCCAAAAGCCTAGCACGCGCCGAACCTGTACTACAGCTCAAAAGATTGTCATAAAACAATTTGCAGATTATATCGTCCCAGCTCCTCTGTGAATTTGGAGAATCTGAAAAATTTTGACCTGGGCATGCAATTAAGAAAGCATTTCTTGCTTCTTCCAAGCCAGCAATCTCAAAGTTTGAAGGGGATGCCCTTAAAATCTTACTTATGAGATTTGCTGAACTATGGACAGAAGATAGGAAGGCTGGTAAAGCGACACTGGAAATTTTGCGAATCCCTAAACCACCGTAACGGATGGGTAGGGATGCTTGGGCCCAAGATTGCTCGTTCAGCTGCATATTAAGAATCGATTCTAAGCTAATTTTGATTAAGTCGTCTACTTGTGACAAAAGATCTGAGTGATTCCAAAAGGAGCAGCAACGGAGCACATACGTAAATTTTGGGACGAAAAGACAGAATTTTAAGATGCAAAGTGCATAATGTGGACTAATTTCAAGGAGACGTTCAGCAGAATTTTGAAATTTAGTAATTGAATTATTAATATATTCAGAAATAGATTCATCAAAAATTGGAGAACCTAAAAGGTAAAGGGAATTACTGTTAACTATTTTAAAATTAAAAAAAATTATTATTATTTTAATTTTTTTTTTATTTTAACGTTAATTATCACAGCTATATGCGAGCTACTACTATCCAATTAATATTGAAGCAACCATAATTTATTATTACCAAGCACTACCTACCGATTAATAAATTTATCTTCGTTGCAAAGGTTTCGGGCATGTGTAGCATGAATGTAAAGATTTTTTGAAACCGCCAAATCACAACAATTCTTTTCACATTACTATTTTGTGTTGGAGGGACAACAACATCACATACATTGTTCTGATCTCAAGGTAGGTAGCTAAAGCACTCTTATTATGGAAATGGTATAACGACGGTACCACAACTACCCCGACCCGACAATAAATCGAAAAGTTCGTTTTCGTCATTGACCCGACTGGGAATCGAACTCGGGACCTCAGAGTTAGCGCCGCCCAAAGTCCGGCGTGCAAGCCACTCGGCTACCGAGGTCGTTAATGATTGTATTACTTTTTAGTTTATCTTACTATGGCAGTTAAGTATAAGTTATACTATAATATTTTGTTGGCTGTGAGTGTCAATAGCTCTTACGTGTAGGTATTTACATGTTTTCAAAAGAATACTTTTTATGTATTTGAACTTTGCACTTTAATTTTTTTTATTGAATATGAACAAGTCTTTAATACTTCACAAATGAAGTAGAGTATTTAAATTTTTAACCGACTTCAAAAACAGGAGGAGGTTATCAATTCGACTGTATTTTTTTTTTGTTTTTTTTTTTTGTGTTTGTTACCTCAGAACTTTCGACTGAGTGAACCGATTTTGATGATTCTTTCTTTATTTGAAAGCTGGTGCTTCCCGTATGGTCCCATTTTAATTTGGTCCAGTTCTGATGATGGGATCTTCAAGGAATTGAGGGAACTCCTCGAATATTGTAGGCATACCTATCGCGATTTTGGTATTTTCAGAAATAAGTCAAGCATTTGCATTCAGAAAGTATCATTTGATGAAGTGTAACTGATGAAAAAGACCACAGATTGCCATCGGAACTCCTCAATGATAAGTATTTCATGGGTGGCGATAAAATATCTCGATTAATATAGCTAAGCGACTATAACGAAGCAAAAGATGACAGGCACCGGAACTCAGTTTTTGATTTCCTACTTTGAGATAGGCGTTTCTCGTTTTCTTCGCTTGTCTCATTTAAACGGCGCTGTCTCATACGAGCAGCGTGTTTAGTAGGTCTACTCATATTCGCTTTTGATAAATAGATCGAAACAAATCACTAAAAAGCGAGAAATAAACAAAAATTTTAACAAAAAAAAACCGACTTTAAAAAATTTTACTGATAAAAATGCACTAAAAAGTAAAAAAAAAGCGTTAGACTGATATAGACAATAACTTTATTAAGAAAATATATTGGTACAATTATTGTTACTTTTGGAGTCGGTGCCAGCCAAGGTAACTTTAATATAAACATTTAACGACATACTATATTATAATCATAATAGTACATTCAATCTTATGCATGAAATTTTGACTGCAAACTTGGACTGGCACCGGCTTCAAAAACTTCGTTGGCTGGCACCGGCCCCAAAAATAACAATAATTGTACCTATATATTTTCTTAATAAAGTTATTGTCTATATAAGTCGAACGCTTATTTTTTACTTTTTAGTGCAATTTTTACTTTTTATTTTGTAGTGCTAAATTAAATATTTATAAAATTTATAAAATACAGTAAAAAAAGGTAGGCGTTTAATTTTTTTAACGTATTTTATAAATTTTATAAATATTTGGAGTATTTAATTTATTATGCTCAAAGACAGAGAAGTTTTCATAATAAAATAATTTAATTCAAATAATATCTAAAATAATATATCTGTTTAACCATGTTTATTGGACACTCACAAATAATTAACATGGTTAGAATCCCGTTAATAATTACTCTAATACCAAAACAATATTTAATTAGTAATTACTGACACTGCTACTTTGCAATTTCAATAGATTTATTCTTAACTGAATCCTCCTTAATAGAGAAATCAGATCACTGAGCAGCGATTCTCGAGATTAGAAGGTATTTGATACAGTGTCTTACGTTAAAAGCCGAGTTATCTAATCGCTAAAGTTGAGCAGCCTCCTTTGTTTACGAACCATAAAGAGCGAGTGCTATCATTTTGTTATACTGTTTACTAGACCATTCCACTATGCATACTTTGTCTACAGTTTCCAGACTACATGCCTGTATACATTTTGCTTATACACGGAGAAAAAATATCTAATATCTTTATACGAGCAAATCTTGTAAGTATATATGTATACATATATGTATATATAATCTGAATCTCGGAAACGGCTCCAACGATTTTCATGAAATTTAGTATACAGGGGGTTACGGGGGTAATAAATCGATCTAGCTAGGTTTCATTTTTAGAAAATTACAAAAATAAAATACCGGTCATCCAGGTACTTTTAAATATATACCACATTGTATGTTAAATTACTACCTAGTTTACAGTTACAGTTAGGCTAACTGTAACTGTAAACTGTATTATCGTGGAGCTCGACAGCGCAGTTGTTGACGCGCCCGGTCTGCGATTTGCAACGGCCGGTCATCGGATGGGTGACCAAAAATGTATCATTTTGAGTTCTTCTGTGCTTCGGATGGCACATAAAGCTGCTGGTCCCAGCAGTATTAGCAACCGCCAATCCGCACTGGGCCTGCGTGGTGGTTTAAGGCCCTTTCTCGCTATCCATCTATAGGAAAGGCTCGTGCCCCAGCAGTGGGGACAAAAAAGAGCTGGTGATGCATTATCCCATTGTTGGGCAAAGGCCTCACCCCATTAAAAAATGAGAACATTTACAAAACAGTTAAAAGAATTTCTTATAATAAAATGCTGCTATAATATCAACGAATACTTAAATGAGACATATAATCTACAATGCGAACATACTACATAATTGCTTTTAACAGCACAAAGTCAAATTTGAATGGACGCCAGTATATTCTATGTGCAGCAAGCACCCCTTCAGAAAATACCAAGGTGCTTTCGTCGTTGGAATCCTAAAAATCTAAACAAATAAATAAATTAATTTTGTCGCTTGAATCCTAAAAAATATTAGAACGATGGTCATGTTTTTGTTTGTCCATCTATCAGGTCAAAACGGAGAAACGTGATGGTTACTTTGTTTTATACTGGCAAGACTAATAAAAGTATTTATAACATTAAGAACATATTAATAACAGGCGAAAGCTAGTTCATCAAGTAATGTGTGTTGCTCCTATTTCGTTTTGGTCTGTGATTTAGGTTGATTCTTTAAGTGGAGACTTCTTTACTTTTATAAAACTTTGCAAGTGAGGAACTGGCTATTTTTTCCTTTATTGTCAGTTAACAATAATACGACTAACATTTAAGTTCAATAAAATGGTCATAGCTAGCCTAGCGGAATTGACTCATTGCCGTACAACAACCAAAGTAAGACCAATAATATGTCTTCCAACTGTCCCATAATTCAATTATTCTTGTAAGCGTTTTGGATATTAATATCTGTTAGCTTGTAAGAAAACATGAATGAATAAATAAATAAATAAATAAATAAACTGTGAATCTAACCCGGTATAATGACACAGATGGGTTTGTATGAGAAAAGAAAATTGTTGTTTTTATCATTTTCCTCGTATTTTTTACGTTTTTTTCTCTCCATAAGAACCTTCCTCAGACTTCAACAAACACAACAAAAATATATCAGCCAAATCGGTTCAGCCATTCACGAGTTATGCGATTAGCAACACATTTAGCGATTCATTTTTATATTATTTATATAGATTAAGACAAACAGTCACTTATATGAGAAACAGTAACAAAATATCATCATCCTCATCTCAGCCAAAAGACGTCCACTGCTGGACAAAGGCCAAGGATATGAGGGGTATTTGCCGTAATCGCCACGCTTGGCAGGCGGGTTGGCGGGTTGGCGTTGGTTGAGGGTAACCTCAGAGAGATGCTGCTGCCCATCCTCTGGAATGGTCCCTTAGTCGGCTTTTACGACACCCACGGGAAGAGATGGGGTGGTGCAATTCTTTATCCCCGGCACCACACAGGGAAACAAAACAAAATATAATATAAGTAGGGTAAGTCCAGGATAGATGCCCCACTTTTTAAAACAGCTCTGCAACTCAGTCAGTAAATGTTTATCAACAATTTGACCTTAGTATCTGAAAACTTTGGTATTTAGTCTATGATATTACCACAATTATTTTAGTTTAAGTTATACCGATTCTGAGTAAATACTAATTTACTTTACCTCTTGAAAGCAGGATAGATGCCTAATGTGGGGGATAGAAGACTTATTGTATGATTGCTTCAAAGGATAGATGCCTGATGCAGGGATAGATGACGATAATACATTTTTTGAATTCTGAGGATCAAATGCATTTTGAAATCAAACAAACCAAGTATTATATAATCAGTCTTTATTAATTTGTATTTTTTTCATAATAAAAGTAACAAAAATCAAATTAATATCTTAACAAAAATAGCATAACTTTTTAATAAATCTTAAAAAAAAACAATGAAATTTTAGGAACTTTTTCTTTTCTAACAATCTTAATTATTTATTATTCCTTTTCTTTTTATTATTTTTTTTATTTTTTTTTCAAACCGTCTTCTTAAAATTCTAGAAGGTATTCCGTAAGTTCTAGCTATTTCGTTGACACCTTCCTCATTTTTCTCCAATTCTTGAAAGGCCAAACGCAAGCTATCTTCGGTTCACCCGATGTAGGAACAACACCTAGTATTCTTTTATATTTGCAAGGCATCTTTCCACCTGTGACAAAAAAGAACAGGAGAGGATAGATGCCCCTAGGGGCATCTATACCCAAACAAAAATAGGCAACTATCCTTTTAGCATAGGATAGGTGCCTTTTTTAAAAATGTAATAAAACTAAAAATTGAATTAAACATAGCTATTCTGTATAATTTATAAGATAGTCTATCAAATTATATAAAAATCTGCTTCATTTTACAACTGACAAAAACATATCCTTTGAAAGATACTTACCAATATTAATTAGACGCTCGCCAAGGTCTCGCCGCAGAAGATTTTTGAAGTCACTGGCGAAACGCGGCCATTCTTCGACGATTTGCAAGGCACTGAGCGGTGCGGGGGGATCGCTTCCTATTATACTTACTATAACTTTAGGCTAAGATGCTTGTAACATAGTGTACTTAAAATCGCGGCATCTATCCCACTGGGGCATCTATCCTGGACTTACCCTATTTTATAAATGTGTTGTTCAGATAGTAGGTGGCAGATGCAGTCAGCATTTATTTCATATTTTTGTCTAAATAATCTGGTAAAATGTATTGTTTTAATCACTTTCTAAACATACTGATGGATTCTGCGCCATTTACATAATCTGGTAAATTGTTATAGCTGTGCTCCTTCAAATGTTATAGTTTTTTTTACCAAAGTTAGTTCTAGATTTAACCTTAACCACTAGTATTTAAGCATTATGGCTGCGATAATAATGAACTATAAACGTGATAAATAAAGCGTTCCCGCACTAACTCCATACAACAGTACACTATTGTTAGCTGCACAAACAACCTCAAAAGGCACGAAAATAACAGCCCCTTGACGTACAACAGCCCCTTGGCAGCGGCATAAACTACGTAGATTACCGACAACTACAAATGCATGACGTCATTGTCAATACCTAACTCTTTCAAAAATACTTTATAAGCGTAAACAATCCGAAAAAAATAAATCTGCACGAAAACAAATGAATCTACCTTTTTTGGCTGAAACTGATTGATCTATTTTTCTGAAAACAATGTGAGGTCTGGTCAAAATTATCTGCGATTTTCTTAGTGAGCAATTTTTTATATCTTTTTAGATGTTGTTATTAACGAGTAAAAACCACATCGACATCGTATATTGTTGTAATATGCGTTGGCTATTAGCCCAAATTTTAAGTCAACGCAGTTTTCCAAAAAAAATCTTAATATGACAAAGTAAAATTAACTAGTACTTAGAATTAAAATTCGATGCAAACAAGGTTAGCTAATGAAGTCATAAAAATAATGCCTAACCGACAATTAAGGATTTGTGAACCAAACTAAAGAAAACCGTTTCTTAAATTTAAAACTGATGAAATATGGGATAAAGCTATATTATTAGTCCATGCCGCTACTAAAATTTGTACCCAATGAAAAATGGCGCAAGGTAATTCAAGAAAAACGACAGAACGCGTGCGAAACGTACCGGCAATCGTCGGCGAACGCTCCAACATCCAATACTCGTACGAGCGCGCCCAAAGAGCTCGGCGTTCTGTACAATTGAGCATAGCACGCTTCCATCTGTTGTGTACCAACAACGGATAGGGTTGCCGCCATGCTGAAAAAAAGACGCCATTATGTAAAAAAGCCTTATGAAGTAACTCTTTTACAAAATTAGAACTAAGTGAAATTAGACTTTTATTAGAGTACTAAAGTGGTACTGTATGACATTGTGGAAATTGAAACTTTTACCTGATGTAAATTTGTTAACTTAGATCTTTTTATTTTGTTTTTTACATGTTGTGGTTGTCTTCTATATTTTTTTGTGTTTATTTGTAATGGAAAGTGTCCTGCTATGATAGGACATTTTCCAATATTTTTTGACGCTGTAAGGGAGAAAAGAGCTGGACACTTGCGGAGTTTCTTGCCGGTTCTTTTTAGTACAAGATCTCCCGCCCAGAGTAGACTTAAGAACCGATGGCATAGCGATATTCACAAGAGCTACTTGTAGCCTAAACTGAATAAATGATTTTTGCATTTGAATTTTGAATTTGAATTAGACATTAGCTGCTTTACTACAAAACGATAGCTTAAGTTAGACAATGCTTAAAACAGATGTTGTCACTTTGTAGCTAGTATATTAAGACAGAGACACAATATTTTAAACACGTATATAGCCATTGTTTAACTTTAAACATAGTTTTGTAGTACAAGGGTGTAAAATTAAAAACAATCGGCAAGATAGTCCTAATTTTTTTTAATAACCAATTAGGCATTTGACGTACACTTACCGGATAATAAGTGAAGTTGTGGCCTACGCAGGAGCAACTTACCTAGATGTAGAGCCTATTCGAGTCTTGAAGAAGCTTAAGTTAACGTAACATATCACATAAAAAACATCTGCAGGCAACGAGTTCCATTCGTTAGTTTAATGATGATTATTCAAAATCATTAATATAATATTTTTGATGTGTAACATCTTTCCCTCGCTTTCTATATAAACAATTCATGGGAGTGATTTCGTAAAATGGGACGGAAGTATGTGTAACAGTGTAACAGAAAATCGGGGAAGCGCGAAAGCGCGCGCCATTTTCCAAATTTAAAATCGATAGAACATGACATATTATTATTATATTTGACATATTAAGTCATTTGACTATCAAACGTCATTTTGATATGTCAAATGTCTTCTAATGAGTAAGTATTTACTGCATTTATTTTAAAATGATGTTAATACCTGACCTTTTTTTTTTAGTAGCTGCTCGCGGTTTCACCCGCGTGGTTCCCGTTCCCGTGGGATATCGGGATAAAATGTATCCTATGTGTTATTCCCGGTTATAAACTATCTGTATGCGGAATTTCATCCAAATCCATTCAGTAGTTTTTACGTGAAAGAGTAACAAACATCCATACAAACTTTCGCGTTTATAATATTAGGATAATGTTGAAATTGCTTATTACTAAAGTAAGATAAATGTTACACATTATATGCGACTACTAAAAGGCTCGCTTGTTTTTTTTAACTTTGACTCGTATGCGTGCCGTACCCGTGCTCTCCTTATTGCGGTTTGCTCGCAGAGGTTGCAGTGTTGGTAAAACCATCTCGAGATCCGTATTCCTTATTACACCCGTGTGTTCACGCAGACAAGATTATATAACAACAACTACTTATAAATTAAACATTATGTATGTTTACGTAACATACATAATGTTTAATTTATAAGTAGTTATACGTAACACAGTCAACCTCGTAATAAGAGTTTCGCGTTCCGCCCGTACAACGTCTACCTCTAACCGAATTAAAGCAACCCTAACCGCATCGGTTGCCAGAGTAACACCTGTACATTACGGGCAGGTGTGCCGAATCGCGTCCTCATGAATATATGTAGCTCGCCGCCAAATATTTGGCCAGCCGACGAGCAACCGCAACTTATGTGCCCGATTAATGGCAATACCCTCGATAGTTACAGCCAGCAACTGTGATAAATAGACCTCATGTTACGATGTTGCCTGAATTTTCCGAAATTGCTACTTACAACGTAATAAATAAAGTACTTTAAGGAGATACATAAAAGTGTTTCAATTCGGGGGTTTTAATTTTATTTGTTAAAATTAACTTCTTTAGATGTGGTTATCTTAACGTATCTTGATCTTAGGGCCTGCCGAGGTATCATTCTGCAGTAGCACTTTGAGAGATCCGCAAACAGCTTTCTAGAAAGCCAGAATGTCTGAAGCGCCCTACGGTTCTTTTCTTCCTTTTCTTAATCGTACCTATTGTTTTTCTTTTGACTACCTTATCGCGGAAGGCATTGACCACCATGAGTCATTTTCTTGATCAACGCTTTGATGCCAGTCTTATTTGTACTTGGTATGTAGCTACATATGATGCTACTGTATGAGTACCCGAGATAGAATCCAGTCAGCTGACTGGATTCTATCTCGGGTACTCATACAGTAGCATCTGGCCAACAGGCTCCTCCTTCCATTTCTTTTCTCGACTACCTACTAGTTTGAGCTAACATACTCCCGGCTGATACCGGTCAGAAAATGTAACGAAAATGAGGTAGCTCAAACTGAGTGATGTCACAACGCCGTTAGCAATACTTATTCTTTTTTGGGTAATCTAGTTGATTCTAACAGTTATTTTGTCACGTGTATTGTCACTAAACATTAGAAAAACACAAATGTTGAAAAAATTTCCACGAGCAGGGTTTGAACCTGCACCCTTCTGACATACCGGGTCAGGTGCTCTTCCAATTGAGCTATCGTGGTTCTAACCAGCCCGCCGAAATTATTCAACACTATTTACTTTTTACTTTGAAAGCCAAAGGCGCCCATTCAATTTTAACAACTACCGTCATTAACATCCGATCATAATATTTTTACAAATACTAAAGATCAGTTAAGAAGTAGGCAAGCTATTTATAAAAATTTTTTTCAACATTTGTGTTTTTGTAATTTGTTCGCAACAAAATTTGCGTTAAAAATTATATAAACATTTACTAAACATTAGGTACAAAAGCGATAAATTATTTTAACAGTTGTGTTAAATCCCTGAAATGAGGCACCATTTACTAAGTAGATTACATTTAAAAAATATCCTACTGTTAAGAAATACGAATTCATGGCAATTTTGTATGGTTAACAAACGTCCGCCTTCTAAAGTGACATCGTCTAGCGTTGATACGTTAGGAGAAATGTAGCGTTACAACTGCAGACTAAGATTGATTACTCTTTCAGCTCGCACTTACAGGATTTTTTATAATGGCGATTTCGTTTTATTTTAATATGATGTCAACTTAGTTAATGGAATAGGTGAAATAATGGAATTATATTATAAGTCACCACCAAAAGATAAGGGGCGTATCCATTAGAAAACTTAAAACAAAAAGGAAAAACGTACTGACAATGTCTAGGTAAGCATTGAAAGTTTAACTTTAAAAAGCATTCAACAGAATTTCTTTCAAAAAAATGTCTCCTGGTTGCTTTATGTTAGAAAAATAATATTGGTAGAAGAAAAAAGAAAAGTCTTTAAATGATCCATAGATAATTTTTTGTTTGTTCCGAGTTTTCTTAAATAAACATTATCCTCTTTTGTTTGAATCCCCTCTGTCCTGCCTCAGCTAAAGTGAAAAAAGGTATCGACAAAGAACGAATAGAAACATCTGATAAACAGCTCTTTTATCTTAATTTTTATAAAATTGTCAAAGACTTTTGGAAATGCTCTCGGGGCTTTGAATTGCATTTCCTATTGTTACAAACGAATAGGAAACCGTCTAAGTACCTTACAAATAAACAAACAAAGAATAAGCCCCGAATAGTTATTCCGTGTTTAGTTCCTGTCATGAAAACGTCATTATAAATTAGTGTGAAAGAGACAAAACACAGAATAACTATTCGTAGCTCATTCTTTGTTTATTTGTAAGACCCTTAGGAGCTTATTAATAAACAAAGTGTAAGCTTGGAGTAGTTACTTTGTGTTTTGTCTCTCTTACTCTAATATGAAATGAAGTTTACATGACGGGAACAAGACACGGAGTAACTACTCCAAGCTTACACTTTTTATTAAGGGTGCGCCGTCCGTAAGTGACAAGTGTCATATGTTTTATTTGAAATGTCGTCGTCCATATTTATTTGATGCCGCGCGGCCATACTAATTTTGTATGGGGAATTTAAGGTGCTTAATAAAAAAATATTATTTAAATAACCACTTGATGAATCAAAAATGTAGTCTAGCAATTTGTAGTTTATCCATTGGTGATTGTTTAGACAAAATCAGAGGTACAATAATTTAGATAGACTATAAGAAATCTACTAAACGCCGCCACTCGTTTTCATGATCTTTGCCCAACTTTAAATGATATTGTAGAAAAAACTATAGCGTGTTATGAATTTATGGTTCTGACAAATTGTAAACACGTTCCCTATGATACTAAATATATATTTTGTTCATTTAATACGATAGTATTTTCAATTCTATTTACTTAACCGTAACTGCATTTTTGGCATTTTTTGGTCGGCCCACCCTTAATACGGGGATTGTTGTTTTTCTATTTTCATATCGCGGTCATATGATCAAGAACAACGAATGAACTGGGTGGTGTTTGTGTTACCTTAACTGTTTCTAACTTTTACAATTTATAGCCATGTTATGTTATGTTATCTATTCGAACAACTTATGTGAAAAGTCGTAAATTCACAAAGGAATTCAATGTTTCCTCGGAATAAAAAAAGCATTCCACAAGTTAATAAAGGCTTAATATTCTGTCTGTCGAGGAGTTCGATGGCGCAGTGGTTAACGCGCCTGGTCTGCGAGTGCTGAGGTTAAGCAACTTTCGCAAAGGCTGGTTATCGGATGGGTGACCCAAAATGTATCATCTCGAGCTCCTCCGTGCTTCGGAAGGCACGTAAAGCCGTTGTTTATGGCCCGTCCTCTATCTGTCCATGCATAGAGAAACCTTGTGCCCCAACAGTGGGGACATAAAATGAGCTGATGATGTTCTGTCTGCGTACCAACATCCAAATTAGTTAGTTAACCCTGACATTCATTAAGTATATTATTATGAATTATTTTAATTTCTTCTGAATTTATAATGTTATGTGATCGAGGCATTTTATTTGTTCCCCCAACCGAGGAGGAGGATCGGAAACTGCAAAAGTTGTATAATTTTCACGATCGGAACTAGTCTAATGAAATATTGGGATTTACGAGATCACCGCCATATTATTATGAATACGACTATCTATGACGCCAATCGTAATTACATTACTACCGGATACATCCAACGTCTGCCACACGTGTTTACATATTAATATGCTTCTGTAATGTAATGAAATGCTAATGTATTCAACAGACTACATCAGTTTACTGTCAAGATTAATGTATGTCTACTAGGATGAAATCGTATACATGACGGCGCATACCTATGCCATAAGTAATTATCAGGCTCAATCAATTCATAAGAAGACGCGACTTAACAAATGGAGCCTGGTCCTTGTTACAGATACTCCACAAAATTTTACTTTATTTATGAATTCATCAATTACTGTGAACGCCTCGGTTGCCGAGTGGCGAAGCGCTCGGCCCGATACCCGAAGGTCCCGGGTTCAATTCCCAGGTCGGGCAGTGTTTCGGATTTTTCGATGCATAGCCCGGGTTTGTGATCACCAACCCGCATTTGGCAAGCGTGGTGATTAAGCCAATACTTATCAATTGTAGCGATGACTTGATTTCAATGATAGAGGCCTTTGCCTAGCAGTGGGACCGCATAAGGCTATTTACATACTTTACAATTACTGTGTGTCTCTAATCTCTGGCTAGGAAGAGAATGAGTCTTTTATGATTTGCCCAACCAGAAGACTATGATTTCCTTAAAAGACATCGTAAAAAAATGGCAGACGTCTTCGAGGAATAAGAAGGGTAAGAAGATATTGTCGCACTGAAGACCCCAATGAGTCGAAGTATAATGAGAGATGGAAACCTAATCAGTCCACTCTGTGGACTTATGATTTTGCCATTCTGAAGGTTCTACACTGACTACTATAGATTAAAAATAAAAATTTCTCGAGCTTGTAAAACCATCACTAGATACGTTCATTCGAACGATGTCGCCCGCTATCATAAAAGCTATATTTTATCAATTGACCGTTATGTAATTATGTATGTACGAGTATAACATAGTCAACCTCGGAACAAACCGTTTTCCATTTTATATTCAGAACCTAAAAATGAGCGCAAATGTTACTTTTCACACGCCAATGTAAAAAGGGAGGTTCAAAGACATTAGCACTGAAATACGGTTTTAGTTTTCAAGCGACAATTTAGCCTTTTCATTGAAACTGTAGAGATCAGAAACGACGCGTACAGCCGTTTGGTATTTTATATGAATACGGGAATAATTACTTTGCTGTTAGCTTTGCACATCGCGCTTAGCACATCAAAGGCAAGAACGAGTTCGACTTCTAATTAAACACTAAAATTACATATAGACTTACAGTGCATTCGTTGAAGGTCGGCTGGCGATCGTGACCTGGGTCACAGTTATTGCTGCGTCTGTTATATTTTATTAACAACTATATGCAAAGAAAATGTCATGTACACACGGCGGCAGATCAACCTACCCAAAACTGTCAAATTTCTACAATCAATTTTGAACTTTATTGTATGGTAATAAGGATCAATATTCATTGGAGAAATTTGACAGATTTGGGTACGTGCATCGTACTTTCGTACTTTAATTTAATTTAGTGTTAATTTTGTTGGTTGTCCTATTAAATAAAAATAAAAAAAATATATTCAAACGGGAATGAAACCCGGTGATTCTTTTGAAGTATTCCTTAGTTTGTTTCATGAGTAGTTGAGAGTGTGGATTGTAAAGCATGGAACGTCGTGTCCACAACCATAAGAATAAATTCTTATGCCACAACCCAACATATCTTTACAATATTTTTTCCTAATTTTCTCATTTTTGACATTTACCTTACCTTTTTGTACACAAATACAACTTCTTCGTTTCACTAAATTGCACAAACACCATTCTATACGCAACACAGAAAATCAGCGTGTAAGAAAGAGCCAAGGAAATCAGGCTCTTTGGTGTAAGAAAAATGTTTGCATTTCGAGCGCTCTGTTCCCCCGTTTTCGACAAATAGTATCAGCGTTGAGGCACTCCTTTTGTTTCGAGAACAAATTCAATTTGCTTCGATGACGTTCACGGGAGTGAGCCGCGGCGCCTACCTCAAAGCACTTGTCTGAGGTATTTTTGGGAGACCGCAATAAGTGAACAAGTTGCTTCGTGCACATCGAAAGTAACATGAGTTAATCTGATTTCTAAGTTATTGAGTTATTAAAATGGAAGCTAAAGTAATTGTGCCCTCACGAAATCATGTTCATGGAACCTTCGGGAATCATTGTTTTTTAATGAATTTTCGGTGCAGCCTATGAATTTCTTATATAACCTAAATATGGGATTTTCAATAGATATTTAGATATTTAACATGTAACATATATATTTATTAGGGATGGGCCGAAATTCGTTTTACATTCGGTTTAACCGAACTTCGGCAGCTTGAACCGAACTTCGTCATTCGGCCGAATTTCGGTTAAAATGCCGAACATTCTGCACTAAATATACTTGCACTATCATAATAGAAATTAATGAAAAAAACATATCTGTAGTAACAGTGAAATAAAATAAGTCTGATATACTCATAGTTATTTATTTGAATTAGAAAAAGTAATCATACGTGATAAACAAAAAGCTTAAATTGGTCTTTTTAACTACCTGTCTCAAAAATCTTTGGTTACTTAATCAAACAAAACACAAAATTAAACCGCTCTTCTTACTAACCAAACCAGCCTTAGAAATATTTCTTACTTAATCAAAAAACAAAATTTTACTGCTCTTCTCAACAAGTCTTAGAAATATCTCTTACTTAATTAAAAAACAAAAATTAATAGTACATTGTTCACCGAGAGGAGAAAGTGACCGATTACCGTCGAGGGTGTCGTTTGAAGCCCGAGCCGTAGGCGAGGGCTTTAAAACACCTGAGATCGGGAATCGCAGTTTCTCTCGAGTGATACATAGTGCATTATACTACACCTACAAGGAAAATAAAAAACGAAATCTTTACTAATTGAAATTTATATTGAAATTGTTGCAGTTAGTGAAGCTTAATGTAACACTTTTTCCATTAATGTTTGTTTGAGATGTTTGCGACAATGTAGGAGGAATAACTGGCTGTGCTGTTGGCACTGCGCTCGTAGAAGGCTGTGGTGCCAGAGGGGCAACTGGCTGCTGAGGGGCATTTGGCATCGCCGCGCTCGTTGATGGTTGAGGAGATGAGTCTTGATGCACATTAATCGATCCCGATATTTGGTTATTTATTCGTGTTTTGTTTTCTACGGAATTCTCTATGTAACCTTCTGCAACAGCGGACGATTTCCAACCACCGTGGCGTTTTATTGTGGTTAAATCAGCACCAGTATCGGCAAGAATAGTCGCTGAAGTTCTGCGAAAGCAGTGGCCAGTGTATTCTAGTGGATTGAGTAAATTAAGGTAGGAAGCTATTTCTCTTGGCACAGTACTTATTTTGTTTTTCCCAATTACTTGTTTCGTACATTTTTTGTTTTTATATTGTAGTAAAAACCGATTGGTTTTGGGGTCACTGGGGCGAATTTCGTTATATTTATTTATTATCTCATAAAATAAGCCCGATATAACAAATGATCGCTGAATTTTGGTTTTTGTGTTAGGAATATTGACAATTATTCGATTTTCGAGGATTTCGATATCGTCTGTTGTCATATCCACAATTTCTTGCGAACGACAGGCCCCATTTACTCCTAAAATCAAAATAACCTGTAAACAAAAATATCAAACATGAAAACCTAGTAGATTTCTACTCATAAATAGGTACGTAATAAATCATAAACCAGTGCATTTTGTTCATAAACTTACCTTCATCAACAAATATTTGTCATCTGGAGCATTCTGCAAAAAGGAATAAACATCCTTTGTAGTAAGCACTTTTGATTTCTTACTACGGAATCCCTCCGACTTTCTTTTCAAAAATGCTGTAAGTTTTTTGTATTCTTGAATATTTATGTCGTTTCTTGTCAATATAGTACTTTTCAACATTGAGTATATAGACCATAACGTACTTGGTTTGTATTTTTGCGCTTTTTCACTGAAATACGCTAGCAAAACAGTTTCAGAAAAAGATGCCGCATTTTTTTCACTTTTCCATTGCAAAAAATCGTCATAAGTTTTATTATATTTTTTAATTGATTTCTGTGCTAAAAGGTTATCAATCAGTATTTTTGCTGTTTCCTTCAACTGCGGCGGAGTTAAAAAATCTTCATCATCACTATCACTACTTATCATTTTGATAGTTTTATTTTACTTTCTACGAAAACTGAATCCTCAAACAACACACAAATTGGAAATGGCGCCAATGGCGTCTGCAATTTTCACATGTTCTTTTTTCAAATTGTTTATCCTGCCGCCGCAGGGTCGCACTGCCAGCCCGATACCATCCAACACACAGCTAGTGGCCAGTGTCATTTTGCGAACTTGGAGATAAAAACTCACTGTAAAAACTTTTTGGCTTTTGATATTTAGGTTACCGGCGCATAGTCTTACCCAAAATTAAAAAAGAAAAACCACGTAAGAAATGGATTTTCATACACTATTCTCTCCCGCTCAGATGCGTTTTCTCCCCGCATATTTGTTCGATATGCAATGACGTACTTTCTACCGTAAATTTGATAAAGTATCAAGGTACTTTCCAAGCAGGTGTAGTATAAACTACTTTTCTTAACAATAATAACCAACCTTCTGACACAAATCTTAATAAGGTTCATTCGTAAATTAAATTAGAAAAAAAATAATATTTCTATCTAACGTAGTGCAAGTGCGGGCGGGGCACATCTAGCAATATTTGCAGCAAGTGCGTAAACAAGTCACAACACGAAAAAGCGCGGCGAAATTGAACCGAAGTTCGGCCGAACTTCGGCCGAATTTTTCATTTTTACCGAATGTTCGGCCGAAGTTCGTATTCGGTTCAAACCACATTCGGCCCATCCCTAATATTTATTTATTTTTTTGTGTACACAAAAAGACAATGTTAAAGTTTTGAAGTGCAAAATTACAGGTAAGCTTATATTCAAAGGTCAAGGAGCTTGATAGCGCAACGGTTAACGCGCCTGGTCTGGCGATAGCTAAGATTAAGCAACTTTCGCAAAGGCCGGCCATCGGATGGGTGACCTTTTATCATCTCGAGCTGCTCCGTGCTTCGGAAGGCACGTAAAGTCGTTGGTCCCGGCTGCATTAGCAGTCGTTAACAACCATCAATCCGCTCTGGACCCGCGTGGTGGTTTATGGCCCGTTCTCCGTTCATAGGGAAGGCTCGTGCCCCAGCAGTGGGGACATAAAGTGAGCTGGTGATGGTGACGATGACTATATTCAAATAGAGATTTCTTCCAGAAAACCATAGTAGCAGTAATATTTTACGGGTAAGCACAGTGCCTTGATCTCAACTGATGTAAAGTGATGATAAGGCCAATGATGGAAGCGCACTTCACCCGGGAACCTCAACTAGTGTGGCACTGGCTATCTCTAGCTGCCGGAACACAACAATGCTACAAACATTGATGTTATGGCGACATATTTAGATAAGATGGTGGTAGCTAGCCAGGCGGACTAACAAGCCCTACCACCAACCAAACCGAGTACACAAACATGTACACCCCGCTGGGAATCGAACCCGGGACCTCTGGTTCTAAACCGGTGGTCTTAGCCACTAGACCACGGAGGCGGTAAATCTTCTTCTTTACACCTTTTATAGCTTAAGAGATGAGGATAAATTCATACAACATTAAATAAAGGATGGTACCAGTACCAGTCCGTTTCCGAGACCTTGAATAATGTATCCCGATAAATTGGAGTAATATCTCTTACATTTCTCGCGACATTTTCGTAAGTAAACTCCCGTTCTGAACGGATTCTTCCTTATATGATTATTACTTTTTATCGTGTTTTTATCCGGTAATATATTTATAGTAAAATTTATTATATCATATAAGGTGCAGAAAATTAAAGTATAGGAAGACCCATGTCAAAATATCCCCCGAATGCAACAAAATTTTAGGTTCATCCGGGCAGTTTTTATTTAATTTCAACCTTTTATCCTCCTTGTTGTCACCATTAAATTGGCGACGTTTGATATGGGTGTTTTTTACAACTGAATATTGGATAAAAGTGTTATTTTGAAAAAAAAAATTGTAATTTGTTTGTTTGTTTGTACAATATTTGCGAAAAATTATATGTAAATAATCATAAAAGTGTTATATTTTTTTAATCCACTCATTAACTTCTACTAAATGGTCATACTCATAATCTGATTTTAATCACTAACAGTTTCCATAAATAAGTTTTTATTTTATTTCACTAGCGTATGTTACTCGATAATTATAATCTGACGGTTCTAACAATACTACAAATATTAGGGCATATTAATTTGAAGATTTTTTTCTTTGCAATCTATAAAAAAAACTATCAAATGAAGACTACTCGCTTGAAAACACCTTCTAATTATTTTTATAATTAGCTCGGGACCTCAACATTTCTATTCTTTGATCACTATACTGGGTTACAGAGATACTAAATAGAGTTCATAGAACGTCTTGTGAAACGGGACGTACGCTCTCAGCTTATAAATCCTAAAGCTGCAAACATAGTAACGTTACATTGTTAAGTTCATGCACATTTGTAGTGTCCTCTATTTTAGGGGTTATAATGAACTACTCTTAGCTTCTCTGGTTAGGCTCGTGGCGCAACCACCCACGTCCGTACGCTGCTACGCTTAACTGACAAGTGACACGGGCGGGCGGTCTCACCCACCCAGCGGTCGCACTATGACATCATCATCATCATCATCATCAGCTCAATTTATGTCACCACTGCTGGGACACGAACCTTCTCTAAGCCTCTTCCCTTCCCCGAGCCTTTCTTATACATAGGGAAGACTCTGATAGGGAGGACGGGCCATGAACTACCACGCGGGCCCAGTGCGGATTGGTGGTTGTTAACGACTGCTAATGCAGCCGGAACCAACGGCTTTACGTGGCTTCTGAAGCACAGAGGAGCTCGAGATAATAATTTTTTTTGGTCACCCATCCGATTACTGGCCTTTGCGAAAGTTGCTTAACCTCAACACTCGCAGACCGGGCGCGTTAACCACTACGCCATCGAGCTCCTATGTCATCACCACACTTCAACATTCAAAAGTTGATCTTCGTTGACTACTCGTTTAGCATTGCACTGTGGTTATGTCTTTATTTTTGTACTAACGGCTGTTTTATTGTCCTCTCGGCCACAGCTCGCTGCGGGCTACGGTTGGAGAAAATTACAGGAAAGATAATCTCGTTTTTTATGGTCCCATTATACTATTGCAGTGGCTTACCGGGCAGATAAAAAATAGCAACTCCAACGGATGCTTTGGCCCAATTTGTTTTGTATTGTAATGAATGGCTAGAACGGAAAAAATATTGTTGTTGTAACTAATTGTAGCTATTTTCTTTTTAGTAAGTAATATCTAAATAAATAAAACAAAGTCGCAAAAGTTAGTAACAACGACAATAATAATAACTTTCCAGACATGACTGTCAACCAATTTACATAAAAACATAAACTTGCTTCTATTAAAATCCCTTTTTGTCGGCTTTAATTTTCGAACTCTGCTTCTATATCTCACAACCGCCACTAATAGTCTGGTTAGCTAGACCATTCCATATTAGAAAGTAGTCCAGAATATACTATTACACTTAGTAAAGGGAAAAAAAATTGAGCACTTGTCCCACAATAAAAAAGGTCGACTAATTTAAAAAAAACTATTATTATTTGTTACTTGTGATGACCGAAATTACTGATGAGGAATATTTTTCTAAGGTAAACAAGAGCTTAGTATAAAACAGACACATTCTGCCAATTTGTGTATCTACTAGTCAATTAAGTATTCAGAGGCTATGCTAAGAACGGTACTAAAATTTCTTTTATTTTCCTGTCCTTTTAATTAATGTAATTTGCGGACTTCAGTACCTATTGAGGATTTTGTTATTTCAATCACGTCTTAGATAGAGACATTGGGCTCTTCAGAGCGCGATTCAAACTCACTTTGTGTTTCTTCCTTCTTAGACCGAATTACTTTACAGACATTCGTTTTTCAAGGCGTAATAAAATATTTCTTCCAACTTTTCTGAATGAATTTTAAGCCTCTCTTTGCGAATCGTACCTACAACATAATATTGTAATTTTCGTGTTTATGTTGCGGGTTAACTTTTCCACATTCGTCAATGTTTTTTTCTATCAGATTTATAACGAGGTTTCCTTTTTATTAACTTAGAATGTTGTTGGAAGTTATTACCTTTAACGTGTGGTTATATATTTTTAGAATATCTTCAACCAACCCTATCTCAAATCTCAGTAGATTTGAACTTTTCTCCCATTTCCACCACAGTTTCCAGAAAACATTAAAATGCTATTACGCCGCATCTATGTGGTTTGGCGCGTATAATCGCGTTTTGAAGCGATAAACTTTATTTCAATAGCTTCTGATGCCAGCGAATAAAATTTATTGGTGTATATATTAGAGAGTATGAAAGTATCATTATCATCACCCTTACTTCCGCTGCTGGGCTCCGAATTTCCGATATGAATACAAGCACCCGGGTAAACCTAGCTATAATCCACCATCCTGATTACCTATAGAAAGTCATATTTTATTAATAGTGATAGATTGAAGTGTCCTTTATGATAGGGCATTTTACAATATTTATGACGCTGTAAGGGAGAAAAGAGCTGGACACTTGCTGAGTTTCTTGCCGGTTTTTCTCAGTACAAGATCTCCCGCCCAGAGTAGATAGACTAACGAACCGATGGCATAATGACGTTCTTAGAGCTATTTGTAGCATAAACTGAATAAATGATTTTGAATTTTGAATTTTGATATTATTTGAACCGAGACCAACGGTGTAACGTGCCTTAAGAAGCACAAAATATCATTTTTATTAGGGTTCCGTACCCAAAGGGTAAAGCTGTCCGTCCGTCCGTCCGTCTGTCCGTCTGTCACCAGGCTGTATCTCATAAACCGTGATAGTTAGACAGTTGAAATTTCCACAGATGATGTATTTCTGTTGCCGCTATAACAACAAATACTAAAAGAACAGAATAAAACAAATATTTAACATCTTAAACGCCATATGTACAACAAACAATTGAATTTCTATTGTGTCTGGTACACTCGGCGTTCAACCTGTTAAGGGTCTCACATACAAGAAACGTGATTTTTTGCCGTTTTTAAAAATATTGTTACGGAACCCTTCATGCGCGAGTCCGACTCCCACTTGGCCGGTTTTTTTTAACCGGTTTTTATTGTTTATTTTTTTTATAACAATAGGTATGTATTTCTTTTTGTATTACTTATTAAAGCATTAACAAATGCGCCTGTATAATTCCCTATTCGAGACAATAAGCAAACTTTTCCACTGGCCAGTATTATATAAACTCTTAACAACGTGGATTAAAAATTAAAATTTGACAACTCACTACGTCCGAACGTCCGTCGGCTGCAATAACTGTGGTCGCAAGCTGCTACCCTGAGGCACGCTGCATTAATCCAATTTTGATTCTCTAGTATAAAATCCAGTTTTTCTTTATTTCAGCTTAGCTTGAGTACATAATTTTATGGGAATGTTTTTGTAAATTTTATTTTGTCAAATTTGGGGAGTACGTTTGTTGTCTTTTAATTATATCTTGAGGAGCTCGATGGCGCAGTGGTTAACGTAGCTGGTCTGCGATTGTTGAGGTTAAGCAACTTTCGCAAAGGCCGGTCATCGGATGGGTGACCAAAAATTTATCATCTCGAGCTCCTCCGTGTTTCGGAAGGCACGTAAAGCCGTTGGTCCCGGCTGCATTAGCAGTGGTTAACAACCGCCAATCCGCACTGGGCTCGCGTGGTGGTTTATGGCCCGTTCTCCCTATCCATCCTTACGGAAGGCTCGTGCCCCAGCAGTGGGGACATAAAAATTAAGTTATGATGATGATGAATTCAAAATAAATTCAATTAAAAAAAAACAATACTATATTCATGGTTTTAAAGACTCTCTTAATTGTGTAACCAATGATTTACCAAAGTGACATTTTTTGTGACGAAAGAATTAAATTCAAACGAAAACTGAAAAAAAATACTCCGTCACTCCATAAAAATGTTTAAATGATATGATTTGTTTACCTTTTACTTTGCCGGGATTCAAGCAATCGGGCATAAAACGAAATTAACACAACGGCTTTATTTTCCCGGACGAGTTTATTTATGCTAATCGTTTGCAGCGCAATCGTCACCGTAATGACGTCCGACCCGCAAACGAGTGGCACGGATCGGCAGGTAATTCTTTTTCGGCCACCATTTTTTAATTTACATTTTTTAATTCGGGCGTAGAGACCGCTTGTAGGGGTTGTTGTACATTCGCCACAAAGTTAGTTTGCCACGTTTTTGCAACTCCATACATTGAGAGTAAATTCGCCACAGGTAGGTAAGGGTTATTGTAAATTCGCCACAAGTCTTCATAGTACATCATTTTTGCATAAAGTACCGGTAGCAAGGAAAGCTCGTTTTGAGCGCTCGAAATGAAAGGTAGTTATTTTATTCTAAAATTATTGATGTATATAGATAATCTACGAAAAAAAATTAAAACAAAGGACTTAACCATACATCTTTTAAAAAAAAAAATATAAATAACGTTTTTACTTAGTTATGAAAACTGCGCTTTTATTCCTGTAAGATACACATTCGGCTTGGACACTTTAGAAATGTGTTTTAGATGAGAACGAAAAATAAATAAAGCGTAATTAACCAAAATTAAAGCTTTTATTCCCCAGAGATACACTTTCGGCTTGAACATAGAAATGTTTTTTAAATGAAAAAAAAATAATAATAATATTATTAGTGCACTAGATTCAATATTTCCAACATAAAGTACCAGGCTACTCTAACTATGCAGGAGATCGCTTATTAATATAAAAGAATAATATAGTCTTGTAAATACATATACATATAGCAAAGATTATAATAATATTCTTTTATATTAATAAGCAATCTCCTGCATAGTTATGGTAGGCTGGTACTTAATGTTAGAAATATTAAATCTAGTGCAACATGTAGGTATATAAAAGATTGTTTGTGCCTGTGGTTCATACATACAAATTATTTATCTCCAGCAATTATTTTATACACAACAGTACCTAAAAGTGTATCTAAGAGGACAAATTGGTAGGGTTTAAAAAAAGTGTATCTCTGGGGAATAATTCGATTTTTCTGCTGTCTGTGTCGAAAATAAGAGTGTGGCGAATTTACTTGATAAAAATAGAACTGTGGCGAATTTACACATACTTTTTTCTGTGGCAAACTAACTTTGTGGCGAATGTACAACAACCCGCTTGTAGTTACGGCGTGAGCTGTCGCCAGGAGGCGCTGCTTCAATGCCATACTTTTTCGTTTTCGTTAACATAATCGAATGAATACGGATATTAAACAAAACTCACAGTAGGCACCCTGAACGCAAGCCGATCGGTTGACTAAAGAGGCTAAACAGTATATAGTTGATGCTTTACCTACCTATAACTACTAGAATATTTAACAGGGAGATAGGGCAATACCTACTTCAATGCAGGGTGGGTTTCAACAACAGTAACTGTATAGGGATAACAAATGAAGTTCTTTAATAGATCGTAGTTGTTTTTACGTTACCTAGTAGTTTTACACTTCATATTTGAGGATATCTTGTTTTAATGTTTTGTTTTAAACAGAAAAATAAGAACTAAACTATTGCAGAGCCTCCTATGTACTATGTACTACTATGCCCTATGTACTCACTGATAAGATGGGAACTCTGGGGGTCGGACACACTACACCTAAAAGACCTAAAGGATCTGAAGGTGGAGCAGATAGAAAGATTTACCCAAGAGACCAAAAGATTCGACGGGGCGCCGTGAAAGCTGGATTAACCTTAACTCCCTCAAAAAGGGAGAACGGGAAAAAAGGATGAAATGGCCCGCAACAACGCAGGCGGATCGTCCGTTCGGCTGGCGACGTCCCCAAGAGAAATAATAATAATAATAATAATTGCAGAGCCTCTTTCGTTTTTGCTATCTATGTTTATTAGTTATTTTCGTTAAAACCTGCATCGCAGTAGGTAATGCCTAATCTCCCTTTTTTAGTAGTTATAGGTAGGTAAGTATCAACTTGAGGAGCTCGGTGGCGCATTGGTTAACGCGCTCGGTCTGCGATTGCTGAGGTTAAGCAACTTTCGCCAAGGCCGTTCATCGGATGGGTGACCAAAAATTTATCATCTCGAGCTCCTCCGTGCTTCGGAAGGCACGTTAAGCCGTTGGTCCCGGCTGCATTAGCAGTCGTTAACAACCACCAATCCGCACTGGGCCCGCGTGGTGGTTTATGGCCCGTTCTCCTTATCCATCCATAGGGAAGGCTCGTGCCCCAGCAGTGGGGACATAAAATGAGCTGATGATGATGAAGTATCAACTTTATTACTGTAAGCCTCTTTAGTCAACGGTTCGGCTTGCGTTCGCGTCATTGCTACAAGTGATCTATTTTTCTATTAGAATTTACTTTAAAGCAATCTTTACAGGTACGAACCTTTGAAAATTGATCTATCAAGTGGTATGTAAAAAATGTTGCAAACTTGCTATACCATACACGTTTTTTCACAATGAAATTTTCTGCCGAAATTGAGTAGGAATATTTCATGTCATCGGCATGTCGCAGCCCGTCTGTGCCGGCCCATATTTCAGAATTATTGGCGTATAAATATCACGCTTAGTTACATATTCCGTGGCAGCTCGAAGGATTTATTTTTATTTTGATCAAATCACATTTTTTGCTCGAATTTAGGCTGGAATATTTTTTTATGTCTTAGATGTAAGTTTAGTCTGAGTAGAATATAAATATGTCTAAATTGTGAAAGTCACTATGACATCCTATCTAAGTTATACCATGAAGTTATAAACATTTTACAAAGTAGTCATACCTGTCTTAATCATGATTAGAGGCTCGACTCTTATCTAAAAGCGTCTCTGGGAATAGTCACTGCATTTGACAAAAATCTCGAATGAAAATAAGGAGCACGATGGCGCAGTGATAAACGCGCCCGGTTTGCGATTGCTAAAGTTAAGTCACCTTCGCAACGACCAGTCATCGGATGGGTGACCAAAAATGTATAATTTCGAGCTCCTCCGTGCTTCGAAAGGCACGTAAAGCCGTTGGTCTCGGCTGCATAAGGGGTCGTTAACAGCCACTAATCCGCACTGTTTTTTCCTATTCATCCATAGAGAATTCTCACTGCCGGGCTCGTGCCCAGCAGTGGGGACATAAAATCAGCTGGTGATGGTGATGACAAAAATAATAATCTTATATTTTATTGGGTCTCTCTTTTATATCAAACTCGAAGAAACATTAAAATTCAACTAAAAACCGTACAATATTTTTTGGTCTATGCATTAATGGAAGCTTTTACATAAAAGACAAATTAATTTTAATACCGTGATTCACAACGGTACACTGGTAGAGCCCCATCTGTAATAAAAACAATAGTTACCTATATACATTTGGAATATTCACTTTATTGTAAACCACGGAAGCTTCAACGATTTAACGTTTTAAGAAGATAGACAGCAATTTATTGTTATTTCAGTAAGAAAAGAGATAAACGTTAATCAGTATTGTAAAAAAGCTACTTTGAAATTTCAACCTAGCTTTTCCTTTGTAACACTGTCCATGTCACATTACAAGACAAAATGGCGCAACGTGATATAGCGACAGGATAACAGTAAGACCCTTTCAAGACATCTGTTTACAAACTCTTATCGGGGATTGGAAATAGAGAGAGCCTTCGCTTAAGTTCACTCTACAAAAAGGAGGTTAATTTTATAAAAAAAGGAATCTCTTCTGAAATCTTTTCATAAATGAAGCGTGTGCAGGAATGAAAGAACAGTTGCAGCAAATAAAATAAATCAAAAAGTTTACAATATCTTATTAAAATACTATTACTATACTACATTATACTTTGGACTTACGCTATGTTTCAGGTCTTACAACTCGCATAGAGCCGCCTAGAGTAGACCGACGGTCGGACGGTAAAATGACGATTTTAGCGAGTACTTAATTAGCTATATTAGCTGCAGCTGTAATTAATTATACATTTTATTCAAAAGTAACTTCGTTCCTTAATCAAATCGATGACAATGCAACATAAAAATATCTTGGTTTTTAATAAAAACCAAAATTTACTAGTTAATTTGCAATTAGATTGTATGTCTTCGACTGAGACTGTCAATGTTATTGATACCTACCTAGGTACTCACCACTCACCTGAGTGTTAAAGTAATTTTATTTAAATATGAAGATGTTTTGGCTGCCATCACTTTGATGCTGAATGTTCTTTAACATCAAACTTAAACAATACAACATAATAGTGAAGTATTAGTTCATGCTAAGAAGTTTATTTTTTTAAGCTTAATAGTTATAGACGTTTTATTGTTCCCGGCGGGGGCGCGAGATAAATACATTTATGAAACAGAAACAGAAACAAACATTTATTGACCACAAGCACCAATTTTATACACAGAAGATACATATGTGAGAAAGAAAAAAAAAAGAAAAGCCGAATGAAAACAAAAAAAAAAGTTAAATTATACAACGTGCTTGTGGCCAATTAGGTCCCAACCTCAGCTTGTGCTGCAACGACATACAAGCCGCTACAGCGCTGGTATTCTGGTGGGACCCTTTATGACGAGTTATCGTAATAGGCAAAGTATAAATGCCTAAAGTTAGTTCGATGCTTTAATATGGAGCTGTAAAAACCACCGAATATAATCATTAATTTTATTTGTTGAATACCGTAATGCAGGGCAGTCTTGATGTAACCTTTTACGTTTATGACAATATAAACGTTTTCCCGGTATATAAAAAAAATAGTTCACACAAAACTTTATAATATAAGTTAAAGGAAAACACATTTACCTATTAGTAATTTGTT